>CM031242.1:93962497-94562497 GCA_018340775.1 Taxus wallichiana var. yunnanensis
TACAATGATGCTTAATACACATCTAATAACATAAAGTAGAAACTTGCTTCCCATTAATTCTTTCTAAAACTAACAAAAAAATATTCCATAATTTTCTACCTCTAAACTTAGTTTTTATGAGTAAAATTTTGGGGCATCATACTTGGTATTAGAGCGTAGGTTTACACACTTGGATCTTTGGGAAAATTTATTTATTTTTGTAACCAAACAATTTTTATTTTTTTTGTAGGATGGTATGTGAGCGAGTTTGAGAAATGTAATGATCTTGGCATTTATTCATCTCGAAAGAGGTGAGAATGTAAATTCTCAAGACATTGCAGGAGATTAGATATGAACTAATAAAATTACCATTTGTTTCATCAACTCAAAAATTCCTTAGTCGTGCATGCATAGCGTTCGAATGAGGATTGATCGAATAAATCATGCATACCTTTTTACCCTTAGAATCACATCATACATCCTCATAAGATGTAGAAAGGACCCAAAAAATTCACATATATGTACCATGAGCCAAAAATAGTCGGATCTCTACATGAAGGTACCTAAAGAACATCCTTCCTCCTATGTATATATTTTTGATCTTTTAAGGATAGGTTTACCACCTTGAGACCGAAAGAGTTGATGAATCATATCGGAAAATGTGCACCACGATCAAGTTGCACTCTGGTTGAATCGTAATGGCTCCAACGTAATCACAAGAAGAATTGATCAATAACTGAACAATCTTGCATAACAGAACAAAGCTTACACATGTAGAGAAAAGATAGTGGAGTGTCTTGGCATACTCATAAATGAATAGTGAAAGGGTACATATAGGGTGTTGAGTAACCCTAGTGCATGACTCAATAGCAAACCCTAAACCTAACCCATGTGAGATGACCCTCCATATGTGAGTGGAGGACACATAGGATAACTCACACCAACAACCCCCTTCATCAAAGTTGGGGTAGCAGCTATGATGAGTCAGACAGAAAGAGAAGACACTCCTAAACAACTAAGAAAGATGTGTCAATGGGGCCCGGAAACTAAAGGCTTGATAAGGTGCCCATATATAAACAACATCTTCCTAGAATAAGAAGAAGAAAAGAAGGACTACATAGCCCAAAGAAGATGAGCAACTGCAGAAGACCTCACCCTAAGAAGAGACCGTAAGTGAAGAAACTTCATCTCAATGAAGGGCTTGGTAAATAAATATGTAATCTAATCAGCTATTTGAATGTATTGAATGTCGATGATGCCATCATGAATAAGCTCTCGTATGAAGTGCATATGGATCTTAATGTGTTTCATCCATTGATGCTGAACTGGATTTCTATAAATAGAGATAGTGCTTATGTTATCACAATAGATAATGGTAGGCCACCGAAAGTAGATGCCAAACTCTGTCGAGAATACCACCCAGTAGCCAAATAGCTTTTGTGGCAACATTAAATGCTCCTCTGTATTATACCTCTATAGATGATATTGCAATTGCATTTTGCTTCTTTCTAGACCAACTAATATGACCCAAACCAAGAGAGAAACTATAACAAGAAGTAAATTTCGATGATCTAAGTCACCGCCCAATCAAAATCATGTGAACCCAATAAATTCAATATCCACCCCTTCATGATAGTGAATGCCATTAGTATATGTGCCATGAACATAATGAAGGATCCATTTAGCTACTTTATAATGTAGTTCGGTGGCTCCTACATGAATTTGGACATGATCCCAACAACATACGATAAATGCAGTCGAGCGTGAGTCAAGTAAATCAATCTCCCCACCAATTTTCGATAAAGAGTACAATTAACCCAATGGAGTAGAGCAATCTGAAACCAATTTAACCCCGGATAGAAAAGGAGTAGGATAAGACTTGCAATCGAACATTTGAAAATGAGCTAGCAGATCAAGAGCATACTTAGGTTGTGAAATCAAAATTCCCGAGTCAGATTGTGAAATCTAGATCCCAAGGAAGTAATGAAGTAGACCTAATTCAGTCATGGCAAACTTGTGAGCCAAGGTGATCTTCAAAGAATCAATAATAGAGGAAGAGCTAACTATGATCAACAAGTCATCAACATAGAGAACAAGAATGAGTATGGAGTCATCTTACCATAGAATATAAACATTTGGATCAGAATGACACCTAGTAAACCCTGATGTAAGTAAAAAGGAGTCCATCTTGGCATACCAAGCCCGAGGGGCTTGTTTAAGGCCATAAAGAGACTTCTTTAACTTAAAAATGAGGGAGGGATCTTGGACATAACCCGAGGTTGTTCCATATAGATCTCTTCCTCTAGGTCACCATGAAGGAAGGCACTCTTAACATCCATTTGATGGAATTTCCATCTGTTCGCTGCAACAATGGCTAGGGTCATTTGAATAGAATTCATCTTCACAACTAGAGAAAAGGTTTTAGTATAATCAACCCCAACTATCTGGGAGAAACCCTTAGCTACTAATCACACTTTAAACTTTTCGACATCTCCATCTACTCCATACTTTGTTCAGAACACCCACTTACACCAAATGATTTTTCTTCCTTTCGAAAGAGGGGTGAGATCCCAAGTATCATTCTTCATGAGAGAGGAATACTCCTCATCCATGGTAGAATCCCACTCAAGAATACCATAAGCCTCCCGGAAAGACTATGGATCAAAAGCAAAGGCAAAGAAAGAGTGGGGTCCAATGAAATCTAAGTGAGTACATCTCATATCCAAAGTATCTCCAACTAAATCTCTAGCACTTTGTAAATTTTTCCTAGCCCAAAGAGGACCAGGAGGATCAGGCTCAGAGTTGGAAGATTCTTCACTTGAGTGAGAAGGAAATAGTCCTCATCCTCAAAATTGTTAGAATCAGAAGACTCAGAGGTCTGATGGTTAGGAGGATCAGAAAGAGGAGTACGCTCAATAGCATCATCATCTGATGAGTCAGAATCTAAATCAGCAAGCTAAAGAACCTCAATAAGTGGAGAAGTAGAAGTCAAACAAGACTCATCAAACTTAAAACTTCTCTCAATATACAGCTCATGAGAAGTAGGATTCATCAATTGATATCCCTTCATGTCATCAGATACCCTACAAAAATACAAGGTTTGGATTCTCGGTTCCAAAGCCTTACATTTCTTTTTGAGAATATGAGCCATAGCCTTGGATCGAAGACTTGAAAGTGCTCAAGATCGATTGCATCCAAACCAAGCTTTAAATGGTGCCATCCCTCTTACGCCTTATGTGGAACACGGTTCTAAATGTAATTTGCACAATTCACGCTTGCCCAATACTACCGAGGAAGAGACTTTGAGTGAATCATACAAGTGGCCATCTCCTTGAGTATGGTTCTTTCTTTCTCAAACTCCATTCGTGAAGGGCTATAAGAAACTGTATGCTACAAAGAGATCCCTTCAGAAGTACAGAAATCCATGAACCTATTGTTTACATATTCACCTCCATTGTTGGTTTGAAGAACCTTGATAGACCGTTCCACCTGTTTCTCAACAAGAGCCTTAAAGTCCTAAAAATTTTCAAAGACTTCAAACTTAATCTTAAGAAAATATACCCAAGTATATCACGAAAAGTCATCAATGAAGGTTAGCACATAAAGAGCTCTAGTAAACGAAGGAGAAGGAAATGGACTAGAAACATCATTGTGAACAAGATCCAAAGGATGAGTAGCTCTCCAGGCTTTTCCTTTGTCAAAGTTCTTTTCAGGATGTTTTCCAAGGGTACAACCCTCATAAAGACCCTTAGAAAACTTGACACGAGGTAACCCGTTGACCATTTCATTTTGTCTCAATTGTTCAAGGTAGCAATAATTTAAATGTTTGAAACACTCATGTCATAGCTTACTAACCTCATTGTTAAGCTCATGAATAATCACCGAGTTAGGACCAAATTCCACTCGTATTCCTTCACCAAGGTGAGTAATTTGGTAAACTGATAGGATATGGGTAGAGAGATCAGGAACACTCAGCACTTGGTTGAATGTTCCCCCATCCATCTCTACCGATCCACTACCAGAAACTGACATTGTCATGTCATTACCCATTGTGATTTGGGACATTCCACAAGGTTCGATGTTGTAGAACTCAACATGCAAAGAACCCATGTGGTGCGAGGCACCAAAATCTATAATCCACGTCGATGAAGGAGCAACTTTGGCTACAAGGGCCTTCCCTTTCTTCTTATCATTTTTATAACCTTTTATAGTAGAAGACTCGGCCTTCGAAGCACTTTATTTTGTGGATTCAAGAACACTTATTTTATTCTTCTTAATTAAATGAGATAAGTGATCAATCTATTTATGAAAAATAGTGGTGCTCGTTGTGACCAGACTTCTTGCAATAGGAACACAAAAACTTTCTTTTATGTGCCTTAGGCTCAGAAGTTGAAGTGTTTGTGTCATTTTTAGGTTTGGTCTTGGTTTCTTTCTTAGGTTGATCATTTGTTTCTTTCTTCTTTTCAATCTTCTTTCTCTTACTAGTACTTGTTATAAGGGCGTGTGTCTTGGAATTGAGAGACCCCATTTGAATGATTTTGTCATGTTCTCGAATGAGTTGGGACAAGAAATAGTCAAAGGAGGGCATAGTCCAAGCATCGCCCAAAGCAGCTTTTGTAACGTATAAAGTTGACACGAAGACAGAATATTTGGAACATAGCTTAGAGAGAATCGACAAGATCAATTGAGAATATTTCTTCTCTACTTGAAATCCCTTTAACAATCTAATGTGGAAAAATTTCAAGAAGAAATCTTGTAGGTTTTCAAATTCACTAGGATTTAACCCTAGTAGTTTGTTTTCCAACTCATGCACTCTCATGTCATCTTGTTGTCCAAACATCACATCCAGCGTTTTCCATGCAGATTTAGGTGTTTCAGATGCCTCAATGTGGAAGAGAAAGTCAGGAGAAATAAACATGCAAAGAATACCTAAAGCTTCATCACTACGGTTTAACCACTTAGATTTTTCAGGATCGTCATTTGGTTCAGTCTCAGTTCCCATGGTGATGCAATATAACCCTTTACCCCTTAGTTTCATAATCATTTTTGATCTCCATTCAAATAAGTTGAACGGCATAAGAAAAGGAATTGAAAGTGCATCCATAGTGAAGAGAGAGAGAAGAAATGCAGAAAAGAAACACAACCACCCAGGACAATATAACAACCCCCTGCTTTCAACACTTTATAGTTTAGTGCGTTGATTACAATTAGGTCCGTGCATGTGGTTTGAAACACTTGGTAACTCAACTTGCAATCAGCGTAATAACGCGCAAGAGAGGAGACCACAAAAGTGTTTTGTGGAGCACATAAAAAAAAGACATCATAAATAATCTCAAAGCAAAAAACAAGGAGGTGAAAGAAAATCCTGGTTGTGAGAAAAAGTGTCCCACGTTGCAAAGAATACCCCCTTGCTATAGACTGTGGCGGACGCGCTCACTAGTTGCAAGCAATAATAAGGGTAAAATACAATTTTTTGAATAAGGATTCAAAAAGAATCCCGATGATCTTCAGAAGGTTGAAAATGCTCTGAAAGACAAAAGTAGGCCCAAAATGTCACTACACACTTGAACGCACAATTAGAGAAAAAAATTGACAATAACGTGTAATAAAGTATCATTCGGAAACGTCCAGGTTAGCTAAATTTAGAGTAGTTTAGGACAAAAAAATGAGTATAACGTTATTTTAAATGCCGATAATTAATACTTTACTAATCATAATGAAGGAAAATTAGAATTAATTACAATTAGATCTAAAATTTTAAAGAGATCTAACTAATTAATTAAAGAAGATAATTAAATCCTATTTAAAAATTAAGACCTAATTAAATAATATCTTTAATTAAAAATTCCCTCGTAATTTGAAAAAAAAAAACACCACTTAATTATTCCTTTTTAAGATAAAAGATCCCTTTTAATATTTTAAAAAAGGTTAAGGAGACAACTTTTGGGAAATGTTTTTGTTTTTTAAAGGGAAAAAAAGATGAAAAATCTTACTAAAGAATTACGGGTGGTTAGCTTTTAAAACATTTACCAAAAAAACTAATGCAAAACTCACCAAAAACACGGCGCTTAGCATGTTTTGGGTTTAAAAAGAATGAAACTTCCAAAAAGTAACAACTTACCAAAAACAAATTAAAAAAACTTTAGCGGCTTTATATACCAAAAAGAATAAAAAACAGCGTGAAAAAGCTAACAAATGTGGAAGGAAGGAAGGATACCACGGAAAAGAAAATGGAGAGGGTTTGGGAGCACACACCAGAAAATTCCGTGAAACTATTTTTGTTGTCCACCTCTCCCAGACGACGCAGGTTTGCAACACGTAGGAGGTGAAACTACTGCAAGGTTTGGATGGAAAAGTGTGCGAGAAAAAATGGTGAAGACCTCCTCCTCTCGCCATACCACCTCGGTGTGCAAGTCAAAATAGTTGTATGGGCGAACAACCAAAGTGAATAGATCAATAAAAGACAAAAAACAAGGTAAATAACACTAAATAACACTGGATCCCTCTATTTAAATCACTAAATAACACTGAATGTGAACCTATAAGCCACAGATGAGAACCCTATATCCTGCAAAGGGACATGCAACAACACAGAGAACCCGAGAAAACTAGAGATCTAAAAAAATCAGTTTTATAAAAAAAAAAATTGAAAAACCAGAAATTACTCTAGTTTAGCAAACCCGCTAGATTTAGCTGCAGCTAGCTAAATGTAGCTGCAAAACCCCTGAAAACTTCAGGAATACCTACACATGCACAAAAATGACACAACTTTCTGAGAAAGCTTGTTAAAGACGTTAGCAAGGTAAAACCAGAATATAATGATCGAAAAACTTTCACGAGGAGTTTTAAAAAAATGAAAACAAGAGTAATCACAACTCAAAAAATGAGTGCACGCACTGATATCAGCTCGATACCATGAAATATTTGATGAATCGTATCAGAAACTATGCACCATGATCAAGTTACACTCTGGTTGAATCATAATGTCTCCAACATAATCACAAGAAGAATCGATCAATAACTGAACAATCTTGCATAACAGAAAAAATCTTACACATGTAGATAAAAGAAAATGGAGTGTCTTGGCATACTCATAAATGAATAGTGAAAGGGTACATATATGGTGTTGAGTAACCCTAGTGCATGACTCAATAACGAAACCCTAAACCTAACCCTAAACCTAACCCATGTGAGATGACCCTCCATATGTGAGTGGAGAACACATAGGAAAACTCACACCAACATGTATTTATAACATTGAGTGAACCAGAATCAACTTCATGTATGTTTATGTCAAATGAGGGTTGATGGTGCAACACGCAGAGTCTTAGTGAGAGGAGGATACCTCCATGTATTTTTTTCTTATGTGGGTCACATGAGCATTATATACAAGGTTTCCCACATTGTTATCTAATACCACCACAGAAACTAGATGCAAATCCCTCCGGAGGGTGAAACATTGTGCTTAATTATTATCATTATTGTTTTTGCTGATAAATGACATTATTATATGTAACTTCTCTTAGAATAGTTATAGTCCCAAGGTGTTTCATATAAATTTGTGTGTATGTGTGGTTTAACCATTTTTTCAATATTCTTAGAAAGGTGACATGATCCATTTTGATTCGTGACAAGGCTATGCTCTACAACATGGTTTATGGTGCAATGAAAAATCTAATTAAACAAAGAAACAAAAGTAGTGGAAACAACAAGAAAATTGTAAGCCGAGTAAAAGAAATAATTCACAACATTGTGGGAATGACCTAGCAAAGACAAGGCCAAAATAGACTAAATTTTATATGATATTTTTAAACAAACCAAACAATATTGTCATAGCTTGAAAAAAAATAAGAGGGTGAATGGTTGTGAATGAATTATTAGGGCATCTCAATAGTTATTAAGGGTAATTAATTGTGTACATGTAAATGATAAACATGTGAGAACTAAGAGTAAATTGTGGTAAATAAAAATAAAAATGAATAAATCAAATGTTTGGAACAGGATACTATAAATAATTAAAATAGGAAGCTAAATCTAACAAACATTGTTCATTCTAAAGTGAATACAATGAGAGGACTATAAAAAAATTAATTATAAATTAACTAAGATCGAGGTAAGATGTAAAGGAAAGGGGGAAATAAATCGAACCTAATAGTAATCCCCAACAAGAAGTTGTATGATCTAATAGGTTTTCAAAACATAGCTTTAATTGAAAATATAAGGAACAAGAATAACACTTAGAATGTGAGTTGTAAGCAATGATAAATTTCTTAAATGACCCTTAATAGTTAAACAAGAAAGATAAGAGTCTTGATAATAGTAAACGGTTTAAGAGGAAAATTGTAATTTACCCATGAACAAGTGTAAGTACTAAGAAGTTATAACTTGAATGGAATAAAAATTTGGGAATCATTAAGTAAAACCACTCTTGGAACAATATGATAAATTAAAATGTGGTATAGGAGTTGAAACCACCAATTAGTAGTAAACAAGTGGAAACAAGTAAATAATGTTGAATTTAATGTCTACAATGGGGTAAATAATGGGTTTATGAACACTAATAAATAATTCAAATGTATCCAAACATATCAGATTCCTCATTAATACTAATAGGTAAGAACTTATAAGTAAGGATAACAAAGGAAGATGATAAATGAAGAAAATAATTCAACAACTCAAAGTGCACAAAAGTATACTTAGATCCCTATCAAACAGCTTAAAAAATATGATTGAATAAGGTGTTGGCTCCTAGATTTTCACCCCAAGGAAGGGGGGACGAGTTGGGGATGTGTGTCGGTGGTGGAGGGAGGGCCTCATTAAATCATCATTTTGTGGCTGAGGATGAGGTCCCCTCCCAATGGCCCATCTGCCCCTCCCGATGGAGTGATGGGAGGCACCGAATAAACGGCGTGGTTGTTATCCCTACTTGATTTTTACTCTATCTTAGTCGGGTGAGAGGACCCTAGATTACGGCTTTGGGTTGTGTAAATTTTATGGGTGCGGATTCAGGTTGAGGTTCCAATAATCTAAGGAATGCAAATTGGAGTCGGTATATCCATCACCTATAATGTTCACTCAAAGGAGTGGTCACCAAATGCTATACACACCCCGAGGACCGGTGCGGGCTGCTAAGGGCATTATTGGTGCAACCTCGTAAGCTTACCCCAAAGTTTTTCACATGTTATATGTTTATGAATGAAGGGGAGCTTCGAGTTGGGGTAAGAACACGCTTACTTGAATGATTTGGAACTATGTTCTCCTTGGCAGGTCGGTGGGATATTTAACAAGAAAATTGGGACTCATGTAATGAGTTAAGATTTTTCTACAAGGTATTCAATATTTTTATGTGGGGATGGAGGTGAGTCTAATTCACATGGCATGAATGATGGGTAATAAAATTCATGGGAGACATGGAGAGAACTTAGAAATAGAGTACAACCACTGTGTGTTTCCATCTAAAACATGAATACAAGGGATCAATTAAATGGCCCTCTTGTAAGAGATCAACCTAAAGGGAAAGCTCTAAGAAAACCAAGGTCTAAATTCCTGACAATCCAGCTCAGTACACCTGAGGTTGGATCATCTCGTGTGAATCATACCAGAAATTATGAATCAAGGGAGCCCCAAGAAATTATAAGTCATACCCCCAAACCCCATTTAGTCCAAGGGATATTTTTATAGGTTTCAGAAATAAATTTTTCAGTACCCCCAGAGAACAACAAATACTCATACCATTCCTAGACGAGAGCTAAACAAGTGTAGGATATGTAAGAAATTGAACTATAGTCATGATTCACACATAATTATAACAAGGGTACAAAAATAATTTCACCTAAACACCATTTCACAATAAAACTAATTGGTGTCATGGATCTTGATGAATCTGCTAAGTGAAAACCATTAAACTTAGGAAAAGACAAGGGAAACATATATTAATGCTCTCAAATCCTGTTAATGATTGTACAAAATGCAATCATCTTAAAACTAATTCCCAATGATTGGGTTACATAGAGGCAACCTTTGTTGACCAACTAAAATATAGTTCAAGTATGAAAGTGCATAAGGATTGGGTACACGGACACATGGCACATAGAAGGACACAGAACTATATCGTAACAACGCACACCTAGGACAAGTGTACACAGGACATAGCCACTTTTACAAATCTGGGCTATTTTTGGAGATAGAGTGTTGAGCATGCGATGACATGGAAACTTGCAGTTCACACAAGGCTATTTTGGGTTTTGCATCATTTCGAGTGCCATGTAAAGTCTTAGTCTAATAATAGGATCTATTCTAGGAGTTAACTAATAGAAGATCTATTATTAACACTTGCATGCTTTTATATCCTCTTGTAAAGGTGCATGGCTATTATTAGCATGTAGCCTATTTTTGAAGGTGCATGGATGTTGAAGGGAAAGTCCCCACCCCCGTGTGTGTGTGTGTGTGTGTGTGTGTGTGTGTTAATTTACACGATTTAGATAGTCTTGATTATTGTAGAGTTATGCTACGGATTTTTAGTGTGCATGACTATGGAAACTAGATCTTGATGTATGAAGCTTTTGTGTTTTACAGTATTTAATATAATGGATCATATTGGCTGGATATTGGTGTTAGATGTGACTAAATATGGTTCTTACATGGTAAATCTCATTATGATCATTGTTTAGTCAATATTTCATATGGTTTAAATCTAGATCTAGTTTATGCACTGTGGATTATTTACTATTTGTTATAAATATGGATATATACATATGCAATCATGCTAACATTCTAGACAAGAAACTATAAAGAGGGACCTAGTACCCTTATGCACTTTGGGAGAGCACTCAGTTCTAGCTGATTGTTGTGCTAGTGTGCCTTGGTTCATTTGAAGTGAATTCTAGCCTACATCATTGGTTCTGCTACCAGGACCTCTTTCTCAGTTGTTTTTCAGGATGTTGGGTGATGAAGACATACCGATTAACCTTGAGTAGTATGGAGGAGTGGTTAGTAGATCTGGAAAAAGAGTATGCTTATAGATTTAGCATTAGACTTGATTTTAATGCACCCATGTGGGTTGAGAAAAATTTGTATGACGCATTGTATGAGAAGTTTGTTTTTATCTTTCTTATAGAGTTATATGAGTGGTTGTTTGCTTATGTGTTTGAGAGGAATTGGGGTTTGGCACGCTTGTTTGGACACATGAATAATTCTAGGCCTTGTATGATGCAAATATGATTTGGATGTGCTATGTGGATGTTTGGTTTCATGGTGTTTTGAATATTTATATTCTTGAGTATGTAGTTTCAACTTACTCTTTCTAAGAGGTTGCTGATTTTCAATTTTACACGAACCCGAGAGGATCACATTTGAACGGTATCCCACTAGCGATCAAGATCTTGATTGTAACCATGGATTTGGAATAGAAGTCGATGGCTAACTAAACCCCAAAGACGCACGGGGCTAGGAGAAATTTTGGTAAGGATGGTGGACCTAGCAGCAGAAAGATAGAGGGAGGAAAGGCAGCTTAAGTTCAATGAGGTGCACGAGAGGGATTTAGAGAAGCAGCGGGAAGTTGTAGAGTGGATGGTGTTGTGGAGAGAGATGGCTCATGAAGGATTCAAAGCTCACATAGAAGACGTGGAGCAAGAGCATCTGGATCTCCCCCATTTGGGAAATTATGGTAGGGAACCCTCTTCACCTTAGATGAGAGCACGTCGAAGAGATGACATGGGTTGAGGGCACACATCTAAATCTACCTAGTGACCTATCCCTTGCACTTGGTTTTCTTGTTTATGACAATCAAGAAATCTCTAATCTAGTGTGAAGAAGTAGAGCTGCAGTAGATAGATTTAATTTGCAATCAAGTTCGAGATTTAATTGGGGAAATTATTCATCTATGGCACAATCATCATCTACCTTATTTGGAAGACTGTTGGAGGTATCTTTTTGGCACATCATCATCACATAATGTAGGCGCGCAGAATCTTGGCATCACATATAGAATTAGTGCAACTTCGCGGTATGGGCATTCATTTTAGCACAACCGCGAAAAAAAGGTAGTGTATCTTCTTTTCCATTACCTATCGGAGGGGTGGATCGAGTAGGATCGGTGGCTTGGGCATTGGTGGATCCGGTGGATCTAGAGGTGATGGAAATATAGAAGGAAACATAGGAGGTTTTGGATTTGATGGGAAAGGGGCACACCAACCTCAAAAAAATTATATAGATATGTCACTCCATTTTCCGAATATAGATGCATTAAATATGAAGTTGAGCATGTGTACATGTGTGAGATATTATGACACACAAAGGGATTACATCTTCGAGTGCAAGGAAGCTTAGTTTGTAACTACATTGCAAGGATGGGCACACAACTAGTATAGAAAGTTTGATCCTGATCAGAATTGTGTGGACTATATGGCACTATGAGATGCTTTCTTAAAGGAATTTTATATCCCTGAGTTTGAGTAGAAAAGCATAAGTGTACTCAAATACATTAAGTAGGGAACTACTAAAAGTGTTTGGGAATATGATGCTCGGTTCAAGACTCTCTTGTCTAAGTTATCTTATGACATCCACGCAAGCTAGTATGCACAGTGGTTTGTTGGAGGACTGATCATGCCTTTTAGAAGAGTGCTTTCTCACAAGAATTATACAGATCCACATGAGGCACTTGAAGAAGCTTTGCATGCGGAGAGCGAGGAAGTTTGGACAAAGGAGTGAACCCGTTATTGGAATCTCAAATTGCAGCAATGGCAAAATAGTTGGAGAAATTATCTACTAATTCAGCACATGAGATGTGTAGTGGAATTTGGTGTACATTATGAAGTAGAGGGGCATACTAAGGATAGTTTCCCTCATAAATTAGTGTGCTCCTTGTTGCTGGATTGTGAGATATGTCACTTGGACCATAGTTCAAGTTGGTTCCCATTATTACAGTGCGTGATAAGAAAGAATGTTTCTAGTTATTATAATATTTGCAGGTCCTCGACTCATGATAATCTTGAAGATTACAAATTGATCAATCAGATCTATGATGTCATTGATATTATCATATGACATATTGGAGTTGTGAATAATTCCAAGGATAAGGGCGAGAATCATGACTATGATCACGGTGAGGGGTGGTCCGATGGTGGCTGTGGTAGACGTCGAGGTTATAGAGGCAAATTCATAGGTCAAGGTCACATGGGTGAAAGGATTAATTTCCCTCATGGGACATGTTATATTTTGGATATCCTAATCACTATAGGTGTGAATATCCATAGAATATTGTGTTTTCTTTTTGTGGAAAGAATCATAGTTATGAATAATGTATGGACTTGTATAAACACTTAAGAAAGAAACATAAACAAGAAAATAAGGGTGCATGAATGGTTAGAGTACAACATGTTGTGGAAGACCAATGGATGAAAAATTTAGCACCGATACTGATTTGGTACTTGTAAAGTTTGTTACACGTGTTGAGGTAGCACACGCCAGGAAGCTCTACAATAGAACTTTACTATTACTAACAAGGAAGTCATGTATGCCAAGTATCCATACCCTATGAATCAAAAGGAGGTTTATCAAGAAACCATGGAGGTAATTTGGAATTTACATGGTGAGATACAGTGTTTGAAGGAACATTTGTGGAAGTTAGAACAAAATAAATTAGTTGATCTCCATCGATAGATGTTGATGATTTAAAAGAGGTTTGCAAGATGTTGTGCCAAGAAAATATTATTCCTTTGTTAGGGAGATGGTTGAAGGAAACACTCCATTCACTGGGACTAAGCATGAGAGATAGCTTATGCATGCTAATCTTCCTTTGGACAGTTTATTATGACAAGGAGATTACTCTAAATGTTTTTATTGATGGTTGGCTTTTAAGTAACATCTTGATTGACATAGGTGTAGAAGTGAATGTACTTACTTTAGATGAGTGGGTTCAAATGGGAAGACCTCCATTACAGTCATCTTCTAATGTGTTGTTCATGGAAAATTAGACTAAGGCAATGCCTATTGGATTTTTAAAAGATGTATTCATTACTATATAGGGGCCAAATTCATTGATGACTTTGAGGTATTAGCAATTGCGAAGCAAAAAAATTCCCACATTACTTAGACGCCCTTAGTGTTATGTAAACAATGTTGGCCTATGTTTTAATAAGGGGTACATCAGCTTTGAGAATAAATAAGAGTGTGTCATCATACCTCCGACGGATGGGAAATCTATGCCTTATGTATAGCCCTTAAGTGAAGAAGACTTGAATGCAGAATTTATGTGCACACAATTTGAGATCCGGAACTATTGGTCACCAAAATATGATACTTAGAAAAAACATACAGAAGGTTCACACGGAAGAGCAGAGCACATTTAAAAGTGTGGGAGGATCGAGAAGGAATCATGCGCTGAGGACAGAGATAGATTCAAGACTTATCCGTTTTCACGATGATGAGATATTTTTGGAGATAGCATGTTGAACACACAAACCGGTTAAAGACTTGTACGACACACATTGGCTATTTTTGGAGGATCGGCTATAAAGTGCTTTACATGGGTATAGGCTGAGAATAGATTTACTATTGATAGTTAACTAGAAGAATTCTATTGTTAGCGCACTTGCATGTGTGGCTATTATTGTAAATGGCATGTGGCTAATAATAGCATGTGACCTATTTTGGGATTGGATGAGTGTAACATCCTCATTTTAGAACATTAGAACAAGAATTTTTTTTTTTTTTTTTTTTGAAAAGTGCTTTCTAGTTCTAAATACATAATTTAGAACTCACAGATCATAACAATCATTCTTATAATAGATAACCATATGCAGCTGTAATGACTCGGTGTACCACCGATCTATTCATTCCATGACTCGGTGAACTACCGATCTATTCATGTGTATAATAGAGTTGGTGTTTTCATCTGAACACTTCACTCTTGCGGTTCTCTTCCCTAATCTGGGATTTCAGAATGCTCTATCCAAGGAACCTATCTGAATAATTGTTACCATCATTCATTGGCATCACGTCCCTTAGACTAGGTGACATAGGACAACGCAATCAGCAGCTTGCGATACTTTGGCCAAAGATTTGAAACATATTGTTCATGTCTCTTATTCCTTGACTAGCATACTCGTCAATCTGGAATACGTCCTTCACCCCACTCTCGATGTTATATAGAACGTCTTATACTAACTTCTGTCAGTCTCCCCTGTCCCAAGTTTTCACTTAGGAACGGGTTAATATCATACTCACGTTATAAGGATGCTCTTGAAGACTAGGGGTAAGCTGACATACTGGGTCACCCACTGTTACCCCGTGTGTCAAGGTACCCCGAGTCTCAAAGGGCTGCCTCATAGCATGTCTATGGTCCTAACCGGTCCCAAAGGAAAATCTTGTTCGAGTTTCAGGTGTAAATCTTAACGATCAATGCAAAAGGGTGTTGCCATAAGTCACCTGCATTGTTGTATCCTTGAGAAGATCCTAATCTTCTTGAAGGTACAACCTTGCAGTTGTCATGTGTCAACATCCTACAATACTACCTCGGAAAGATTTACATAACTTCAAGAAGTTACTTAAGTTGAGTTGAATTTGAATTAAAGGCCCTCCTAACTGGGTAGTCTTTTCCCAACCCAGAATTTCACACCTTTGAGTTGCCTTAATTAAGTTCAATTTTCACAGAGAGAAGTTTAATAAGATTTGTGACCTCGTCAAGGTGTCCATCGGTTCCTAATAATCTTATTTCCTCATAATAGGGCAATAGCCCTAAGTTCTCTCATAAGGAAGCTAACTAACCCGTAAGGGTTCATATCAACCCTGAAGACTGAATATATCAGACTTATTGCAAATAAGACATGGTGAATTTAATCCATCCATTACATTGCTTTGACTTATAACATTATTAAGGATTAGTATAATGCTCATCGAGTTATAGCTACTTGTTAGGGCATAAATCAACCCCAACTTCCATAGAAATGTAGTGAACTAATTTTCAAATTAGCCATATTCATAATATAAAAGAATTACTAGCAAACATGGAGTAATCAGTCACATAATTTTTACAAGGCTTACTTAGGGAATCCATTTAGATCCCATGGCGTATAATAATAAAAATGCACTCTTATTCATCCAGACGCGAGAAGATCAACTCAACAAATAAGAACATAGCCATGTAAGAAACATTTCTCCATTTCTTTTAATCTCAACCTATACCATTACAATTTATGCACTAAGGCATATTTTAATACAATAAACATCAACAAAAGAACAACTTTCTTCCTATAGTACAATTAGAGAGATCCTGTCGTAATTCATCATAAAAATCAGATTAAACATTCTGAGCATCATATCAGATCTGCGTGCCTTTACCACTTACGATGACCATCTGCAAAAATTGCTAGCACGGGTCAGTTCAGTGAACTGAGCATGATAAGCTCTAATTCTTAAAACAATTGCATTCCACCAATTGTTTCCATTAAACAATCTGTTTAAATGAAATCATTTCATCAAATCTATAAACATGAATCACACTAATTATCCTTCTACCATACATGACTTTATAACATAACTTCATATTATAACTACCATATCAACTTTAATCTTTTCGGATGATTCATCTTATATTAGAGACTAAGAAGAAACAAAATGAATCTAAAATATCCATCCATCTCGAAAACCAAGGACAGTAACAATCCAATAAAATTACTCCATTCAAGAATGAATTCTTACCAGTACGTGTATCCAACAGATGTGCATTTAACAATTCAAGCAAAGACAGATTATAGCCTCTAGCAAGTTCAACTGATGGATTTCCTTTATACTCATTGCATTATTTCAATGACATTGATAAGTATACAACTTCTACTACAATACTACTTTTATACAAGTAGATAACTGAATAACTCAAACAGGGTAATAATATAACTATAGATAAGGAAAGGAGACTTCGGTCAAGACTCAGCACTTACCACTCTCTCCCCATAAATTTAACAGTCTATTCATCTTATACCCCTACCGTAGAGTTCTCATGGAGATACAAAAGAAGGGAGCACTCATAATTTCCAGAAAGGGAGAGAATACTTTCGTATTCCAAAAATCCTATATCAACATATACTTTACAACTAAGAGAAAGAAACAGAGGCATTCAGATCTCCATTCCAAACAAGTTCAGGACTGTACCAACTTCCCAGGAGTAATGCATATACAATCAATCTTGAATTCAATTAGGGAAGAAGAGAAAGCAAGAAAATCAACACCCAAGTTTACCATTAGCTCCAATCTGGTAGAACTATTTAAAAGGTTGCCCTTAGATCCCTAGGGTCTTGCAATTGCACATTAACAAAAGCCATAGATTGTTATAAATGAAATACATATACGTTCAAATATCAGTCCACAATCCTGATCCAAATAAAACAGTCTACCCTTCACCCAGAACTCGAATCATTTTGAATGAGAGTTAGGGTAACTGTTATCATTACTTACCAATAGATTAAACTAATTAATTCCAGCCATTATACTGGATAGTTAGTCATTACGTTAAAGGTACTAAATCAAATAGCACATCCCGTGTTAATAGATGAATTCTACTGATAGATTTCAAGGACACTTCAGGTAACATCAAACGCAGTCATTCATATTCTAATATAAAAACTAATTTCCATTCGTGCAGACCTAAGATCACCCACAAATTGTTAGGGAACAGAGTTCATCAAGTAAATTTTCACTGGGTCACAACTGTGTTCCAATATCCAAGTAAAAATCGTAAAGAAAATAGCGGCTACACCAAATATTTCATTACTTACGAACCCATAATCATAGAAACATCCAGACCCTATTCAACAAAGGTACAGGCTTAGTATTCAAACATATTTCTTACGCATGCGACTAAACCAGTCGAGCTTTATAGAAGGAACTAACAGTTTCATCACAATCCAACTTTATATTCACCTGAAGCTGTCAAGTAATAAAAGAGCTCATACAACTAAGCAACAATCAATAAACCAACCAAATTAGACACAACAATTCTTTCCATGTCATTCTTCAAACACGAAATCATCAAGCACAATGTCTAACATGGTACAGTTTGGAAACTCATTACCTCAGTCGAACAAAGAGACATAAAACGCGTCTACAGAAGATGATACCCATATAGTATTCACAGCAAGGTGAGAAGATAAAAGAAGTAGATTTCATAAGGGTCTACTTATAACCAGAGATTCCCAAATCATCAAGAAAAAGAGAAACCCAATACATTGCTACCAGCCAAACCAACTGTACCAAAATCATCTGAACAGAGTTGTTCTAATGAAAGCATTTAAAGGAAAGCAAGATTTTTAAAAGTTAGGGCCTATCATGCCTGATAGTGTCACTTAAAAATTTGAAGAAGACCTCTGAATGTGCTTGCACCTTCTCTTCTTCTTCCACGAAAGATTAAACAACAATAAATTGTTACCTCCATGCCTTATATACTTCCCCTGATAGAGAAGGAAGCTAGAAACTCTCAAAGTTGCCATGCAACACAGAGTAGACGGCTGGTTCGAAGAACCAGTGCTCAAGCAGAGTGAAAATGAAATGCATGGAAAACCAAACAACCAAACAATATTCCACTTGCATGCCTTCCCAAGCAATCCACACTCGGGAACCAAAGTTCATTAATTGCATTTACTTCCATCCTCCCGCCTATTTTCCATTGCCACCGACCGCCAAAATTGGTGATCACCACAAGAAAACAAACAAACATTCCCATCCTTGGTGATACTGCCACGTCAGGTTATATTAGCCATTTGTATCCTCCGCCAAACCTGACAGCATTCCAAGTCCTTCAACCTTATCCCCCTCTTAAATGCCATGGAAACCACCGCCCATGACTCGTGACCCTTCTTAGGTCCCCCTCCCTTCTTATCATTAGTTAAGATAGGTTAGAAACTTAGGTTAAATCATAGGGTATGACATTAGTCTCACTTCCATAGCACTAGGTGTAGTTAACCCTTAGGAGCATTAAGCTCATAGTTTAGGGCTAGGTTAGATTAGCAATTATTTTAACCAATAGGTTATAGTTTAGGTTAAGACTATTAACCTTAACGAATCTAGTCTAGGTCCCCAAAATAGGACCAATCAGTGTTAGAGTCCATACTGGATAAAACATTCCTGTAAAGGATTCTATTTGGCATCCATAAACATAAACATCTTACCTGGCTTAAGGTCCAGGCCTTTCCTGATGTTACGATATCTGGAACCACATTCCATTTATCATGATCAGCCTGAGTTAAACTCGGGATTGATCATTCAAAACTCAATCAGACCTTGTAACTTTCGTAAGGTCAATAAATTTTGTTCATCCTGAATAAACTTAAAACATTCCTTGGATCAATGCAACTGATCCAAGGCTGAGTCATAAAGGTGGATAAATCCACTATTCATCCAGAAATCAGGTTGAACTCAAGTGCAAGAATGAAAGAAACAAAAGAGTTCAAGCATATTTCGGCCGTAAGAAAATATCTTCAAGAGCAAAAAGGGTACAATCCATATAAAGCATGACTTCCCAAAACCAAAGGAACATGTCCTTATACATAAGAAATCATTTATCAATACTTGAATGCCTTGGGAAAATAACAACAATTCGGGGCGTTACATAAGTGATGAAGGGAAAGTCCCCACCCTTATAAATATGTAATGAACTATGTAGCAGAGAGGAGTATGAAAGAGCTGAGTTATTGTGAGGTTATACTGCCAAATCTGATGTGTGCATAATCTATGGTATTATCTATTATAATAAGCTTATGTGTATTTATCATGTTTAATGCAATGGAGTGTATTGAATGAATCAAAGTATCAAATCCTGAGTATAATTGGTTCTTGCATGCTTGATTTCATCATGGTTATCTTTTAAGTATGTTATTCTCTAGATCTAGATCTGAATATGCTCTGTAGAATGGTATATTAATTATGGATTCGAATGCATTAAGTATTCATCTTGATAACACCTTGAAACAACAACCCTAGAGAGGTCGGGAACCTTTGTGTGCTTCAAGTGAGTGATCAGTCTATGCTGAGTGATGTGCCATCACGCTTGGGCTTTTACTAGTGAATTCTAGGTTGCATCATTGGTTTCATTACCGGGACCTCTTTTTCAGTTTCTTTCAAGATGGTTCATGATGAAGACATGTCGGTTGACCCTAACAAGTGTTGAGGAGTGGATACATGACCTAGAAGAAGAATACGTGGGAGGTTCAACACCGGATCTAAGTTTGACACATGCACGTGGGTGGAGTAGAATCTATATGAATATTTGGATAAAAGCTTCTTCATATTTTTTTAGTAGAATTATATGAGTGGTTGGTTTCTTATGTGTCTAAATGGAATTGGAGGTATCACACATTTGTCTAGATGTAGGAAGAATTTTAGACCCTGTATGATGATGATCTGATTTATACTCGCACTACGGATACGTGGTTCTATGGTGTTTTGAATAGTTATATTTTGGAGTATTCAATTTCTACTTATTCATTTCTAGAGGTAGCTGAATTCCAATTTTTATGATATCCCAAGGGAACTTACCTGTAAGGAATTCCACTAGTGATCAAAATTTTGATGGTAACCTTGAACTTGGAGAGTAAACCGATGGCTAACTAAACCCCACCATGCGTAGGGGTAGGATCAGGCTTGGTGAAAGATGGAAGACCTAGCGGTAGAGAGGCAGAGAGAGGAAAGGTGGCTTAAGTATAATGAGGTATGCAAGAGGGAGGTAGAGAAGTAGCGGGAGGTTGCAGAGTGAATGGTGTTGTGGAGAGAGATAGTTCGGGAAGGATTTGAAGTTCATGTAGAAGATGTGGAACCCAAGCATCAGGAACTCCCCCATTTGGGAAATCATGATAGGGAACCCTCCTCGGCCTCACGCAGAAGTGTGCCAATAGAGATGACCTAGGCCATGGGTGCACATCTGAATCCACCTAGAAACTTTTCCCTTATGTTTGGTCTTCCAAAGATCTAGTATAAAGAGTGAGCAAGATAATTCAAGTAGTGGGAGAGCAGGAGTGATTCATATAAGAAGCACAATGATGAAAATGCAAATAAATTTGTTGTTATATGGGAGTACCTTTTTGGGTGTATCATCCGCATAGAATTTAGGCACACAGATTTTTGGACTCTCTTTTGGGAGTAATAACACTTTACAAACTATCGAGTACAGTTTAGTACTATTATTGGAACATAGGGAAGTACATCTTCTGGTCTGACCCCAACTATAGGTTCGGGATCAAGAGGTATAGGTGGCTCTAGCTCCGGTGGATCTGGTGGTTTTGGAGGCAGAGGAAACACATGAGGTTCCAAATCAAGTGGAAAGGTCCACACCAACCCCAGAATATTTACATGGAGATGTCTCTTCATTTTCCATAGTAAATGGGCATAGAAGATGTTGTTGAACATGTACACATGTGTGAAATATTTTGGTGTGTAAAAGGAATCATGACTTCTGAGTGTAGGGAAAGCCAATTTGCTCCTATGTTACTGTGGCACACGCACAACTTGGTTTAGAAAGTTTGACCCTAATAAGAACTTGCATAGACTATACAACTTTAAAATATGCATTCCTTAAAGATTTTCACATCCCTAATTTTGAATAGAAGAGTATAAGTGCACTTAAGGATATTAAGCAAGGCACTACTAAAATTTTCAGAGAGTATGATGCTCATTTCAAAACATTGTTATCCAAGCTTTCTTATGATATTCATGTAAGCCATCCTACACAATAGTTCATTGGAGGCCTAATTACCCCTTTTAGGAGGGCATTATCACATAATACATACACTAATCTGTGTGAAGCACTTGAAGCAGCTTTATATGATGAGGCAATTTGAAGTATAGACATTAGGGTAAGCCCATTTTTAGAAGCACAAATCATAGATATGGCAAAGTAGTTAGAGAAGCTATCGGAAATTTAACACATGAGACACGCACAAGGATTTGGTGCACAGATTACAAAGTGGAAGTTCACATAAAAGATAGTTGTCCGTACAGATTAGTGCACTCATTGTTGTTGGACTGTGAGATATGCCATTTAAACCATGATGTTATTTGTTGCCCATTACTACAATGTGTGACAAGGAATAACATCTCTTATTCTTCGTAAAAATATTTGCAGGTCCATGACTCATGACATGGAATACCATTGGCTGATTGGTCAAATCCATGATGTTATAGATATTGGTGTATGACAATAGACAAGAATTTTAGATAAATTTAAAGGCAAGAATGAGCATCAAGATCGGGATCACAATCAAGTGCGCTATGATCGGAATGAAGGGAATTTTGAAGGTGGTCATGACAGAGGTCAAGAGGATACCATGGTGGATTCGGAGGACAAGGCCGTGGTGGTGGAAGAGGTGATTTCCCTCGTTGAACATGTTATACATATGGATCTCTTGACCACTACAAGTGTGAATGTCCTCAGAATATTACATGTTCTTTCTATGGAAAGAATCATAGTTATGAGGAATTCCCTGGACTTATATGAGCATCTTAGTAAGAAGCATAAATAAGAAAAAAAGGCATGGGGATGGTTAGGATACAACACCTGTGGAAAATTAGTGGATGCCTAAGTTGGAACCAGAATCTGAGGCATTGTAAGTAAGGATCACTACATGTGTTGAAGTGACACACACCAAAGAGGCATTACAGCAAAGGCCTACCATCATGAAGGAGGAGTTTTTACATGCACATTACCCAGATCCTTCCCATCATAAGGAGGTTTATCAAGAAACCATGGAGGTACTCAAAAATCTTCAGGTGAAATATAGTATTTAAAGGAGCAATCATGGAAGATGGAGCAAAAAAAAATATCAGAGACTATACAAACTGATATGGATGACTTGAGAGAAGTGTGAAAAATTTTGTGCTAGGAGAATATCATTCCACTTTGTTAAGGAATTGGTTAAAAGGAAACACTCCACATACAAGTACTAAGACTAGATGGTAGATCTTGCATGAAAATATTCCCCTCATAACCTAGATTAGGACAAGGAAATCACTCTAAATACTGTTGTGGATGGGTGGCTATTGAGTAATATATTGATTGATACATGTGTGAAATTCAATGTTCTTACTTTAGATGCATAAGCACAAAATGGGAGGCCCCCATTGCAGCCATCCTCAAATGTATTGTTCATGGCTAATCGGACTAAGGCCACTCAAATCGAGTTTTAAAAGATTCATCCATTACCATACAAGGAGCCAAGTTCACTGGATATTTTGAGGTTTTAGCACTGTGCAGAGTCGAGATAGCTTCCCAGCTCTATTGGGGCATCTGTGGTGCTATGCAAATAATGTTGATACTCACTTCAACAAGAGTTATATTATATTTGAAAACAAGGAGGAAATGGTTATTATCTTATTAACGGATGGAAAATCTACGCCTATATTGAGCCCTTGAGTGAATAAGACCTGAATCAGATTTATGTATGTGTCAACTAGGATCGAGAGGTGCTTGAACCATCTAAAGAAGGAATCATTCAAGTGGAGGATGCATAGTCTATTAGCGATTTTACAAGTTTTACTTGTGATAATTGGGCTTATAGTACTTATGAGTTGGTGGGGTGAAAAGTAAAGTGTATATTTTTAAGGGTTGCATACCGCATCATATCGGAGAATAAGTAACAACTCAGTACCTTGTTATACCAGAGAAGGATACCCTATGGTGTATTCATGTGCACCATAGAGGAACAGTGGGTAGACCAGTTAGAGAGAGAAGGAATATGCTAGCATATACCCTACGTGGGACAACAACGCATTGGTGGGTGGTCCATAAGGATAATATTGTAGGATGGAATGAAATTAGGATTGCTCTTTCTACTAGGTTCTTGAGAGTAATGCACCTACTCAAATTTGTACTTATCATGGTAATCAACCTGTTTAGCACCATGTTTCGTAGTGTGAGAGACTCTGGACAGAGGGTAGGAAGCTTTTCCACCTTCACTCTGGGTACACAATTTTTATTCCACTTTACAAGGTTACGCATGTGTTTGGTATGTATATACGAAACTCCATAGAGAGGCCGGAAATTGGCGGATTTAATTACAGGGAATGACTCATAAATTTGACTTCTTCTCTACCAAGCCTCCGATGGAAAAAGCATTAAAATTCATAAAGTGCTTAGTTATGGGGAGATAGTGCCAAAGCTGAAGAAATCCTTCAAGAGTTATTGGATGAAGGAAACTTAGAAACATGTTTGGTTGAAGAAATAGAGGTCGATGCCACACTACTTAAGCATGATTTCCTTAAGAAAGAAAAAGGAAAAATGGTCTTTTTAGTGGATGACGAAGAAGTAGAAAATCTAGATATAAACCATTCAACAGGTAGGCGTGAGGTGTTGGATAGTGTAGATAAGACCACGTGTACCTATCATGAACCTATGAAGATAAAGAAAGTGAATATTGGATCAGATAATGAGCCTAAGGAGGCCATAATTGGAGACTATTGATCAGACTCTGAAGTGACAAAAATCATAAATTTACCATGGGATTATCGGACTTATTCCCTCAGGGGTACCATGAGCTTAAAGGCATTCATGAATCATTAGGGGAGATGAAGATAAAGCTTAAAGAGGGTGTGCAACTAGTTAAAAAGAGACCCTACAGGATGAACCCCAACTTACACAAAAATTCCAAGGAAGATATTGACAAAATGTTGAAGTCTGGAATTATCAAGCCCCTGACGAGTCATAATGGGTTAGTCCAATGGTGATCGATATTAAGATGAATGGCTAGATTAGGATATGTGTGGAATATAGGGAGCTGAGTGTTGCATGTGTAATTGATCCCTTTCCTACGCCATTCACTGAGGAAATACTAGAAGGCATTGTAGGGTGTGAAATCTATTCATTTATAGATGGGTTCTCTAGGTATCATCAGGTTAGGATTTCCTAGGAGGATCAGGAAAAGACTAATTTTACTAATGAATGGGGTAGCTTTTCCTATAATGTGATGCCTTTTGTCAAAAAATGTGCTCATGTATATTTTCCATGCATAGTAGTTCAGCATTTAAATATTTTATTCACAACTTCTTGCAAGTTTATTTAGATGATTAGATGGTGTATGGACTTGTTAAGGATCATTATGACAATCTACACTTAATGTTTGAAATATGTAGACAGTTGAGTATCTATTTTAACATCAAGAAGTGCATATTTTCTACACCATTTGGAATATTGTTAGGACACATCATCTAATGAAGGTTTTTGGTTGATCCAGCTAAGGTTCTAATCATTATAGGCACTAAACAACCTACCAGTCAGTGAGGTGCGTAGATTTTGGGTCATCCAGATATTATAGAAAGTTTATTAAATGATATGCCAAGGTTATTGCACCTTTGGAGGAGTTACTAAAAGGAAATGGTACATTATCTTTGGGATAACCGCATGGCAGTGATCATTTGAGACATTAAAGGAGAAACTTAATAGAGCGCTTATTCTACATTTTCCTTCGTGGGACAATTATTTCATGTACATGTGGATGCCTCTGCATGCCATTTGTTGTGGTATTGGCTCAGCCTAGAGAATGTATTATAGATCATCCTATCTATTTTTCTAGTAGAAAGTTGACTCCTACAGAGTAGAATTACACCACTACAGAGCGCGAAGCTTTATCAATGATCTATGTGCTACATAAATTCAGAAAGTACCTACTCACTACACCATTTTTATTTTATACAGATCACATGGCATTGAAGTATTTGGTAAACAAGCCCATTTTATAGGGGTGCATATGCAAATGGGTACTCTTATTTTAATAATTTGATTGCACAATTTGGTAAAACCATTTATCTAAAATATAATTAGGACCAGAATTTATCTAGAATATGATCGAGAAGAAGCATGGACCATTGATGATACCATGCCCGATATATTATATAGTTACAATGATGCACCATCATAATTAGAGGAAATTTGTGTCTTTCTACGAACAAGTATGGAACCGAAGGAATGAAATCCTTGGAGAAGAAACAACTTGTTATACACATGGCAACCTATATGTTGATTAGCGGTGAGTTGTACAAGTTATGTCGGGATGAAGTATTGTGTCGTTGTGTCTTTGGAACATGAGTACACATATATAATGGAGGAAGCTTATGGTAGTATTATAGGTGGCCACTTTGTAGGTGATGCCACCTTGATCACAAAATTCTACTCATTGGATTATGGTGGGAAACCCTATATAAAGATTGTAAGGCATATTGTAAGGCTTTTGACCACTATCGGTGTCTAGGAAACTAGGTCAATGAGATGAAATACCTTTAAGAGCTATTACTAGTGCGAACCATTTGAGAAATGGGCTATCAATTTTGTGGTTCCTATTTCACCAGTATGGTGACTGGATCACGCTATATCATTACTTGCATACATTATCTAACAAGGTGGGAAGCAGGCGGTGCCTAAAAGGATTGTACTACGGCTATTGTAGACAGGTTTCTATGGGAAAATATTATTACAAGGTATGGATGTCCGTTGAGTTTGACCATTGATACGGGAACACCTTTTCTTAATGAGATAATTAGAATTTTATTGGATGAATTCATGATTACACACCATAAGACAACACCCTATCATCCTCGGAGTTAATGGAACTATTGAGGCTTTCAACAAAATTTTGAGCCGACATCTGACAAAAATTTGTGGTGTTGGAAGAAAGGATTGGGATGATAAAGTGTCTCGAATTACTTTGGACATATTGAATAACATATAAAAGGCTGAAAAAAGCCACACCATTTCAGTTCGTGTTTGGTGTAGAAGTAGTTCTTCCTATGGAATTCCTATTACCATATTTTTGTATTGTGTGCACTAGAGGTCTAGCTGATGAGCAAACATTAGAATAATAGATTGAAAATTTAATTAAGTTGGATGAGAAATGAGCCATAGCACGTTGGAGTCAAAAACAAGAAAAGGCTAGGTAGAAATCATGGCATGATAGGCACATCAAGGATAAAAATTTTGAGATTGGATAGATGGTGTTCCTTTATGATTCTAAGTTTTTGCACCATCCAGGAAAACTCAAGGTACATTAGTTGGGGTCGTATGTTATCACTCACATACTTAAAATAGGCACTTGTCAATTAGAGGCACTTGATGGAATATGGTTACCCAGATACTTCAATAGGAGTAGGTTAAAGCCCTATTATAAATAAGTCTTCTCGGTGTTTTTAATAAGGTAGTGTTGCCATTTAGATTAGGTTTACAATTTTGTATTTCCTTAATGTATTTCCTTATTTGTCGCTATGATTTGTCAATTTAGTTGGTGTTTTTGTGTAATAAAGCACATTTGTGCACCAAAACCTAATTAATATTTGAAGAATTTATATACACAGAGAGGACTATACATACCCTTAATGTGGGGTGAGTATTGATATCTAGGTATAAGACTCATTGAAAATAAATACACATGAAAGGAGCAAACCGCTACGGGTGTTATTCAAAGTTGGAGAATTATTAGAAAATATATTGCTTCTAGACAAAATTACCATAGATGGAGATAAATGATGGAACAAGTATAACGAGGTAATAAAAGGCCGTGAAGATTACCAAGGGAAGGCATAGTGAGCACTGAGGTACTTAGGCACATGAAGCATGCAAAAGAGAAGTCCATGAGCTAAAGGTAGGAGGGTGCGCTAAAAGGTTATAGCTTGGGTGCAAGATGTATGTGCTATAGAAAGAATGAAAATAGTCTATTAATGAATGGATTGTTGGTAGGTGAAGGAGAAATAAATGCACTAACTTTTTGAAAATATATATAAGGATGGGATGCAAATTCATTCTTACCATTGCAATCACAATAATTTGAAAGAGCCAAGTGTGACCAAGCTATGAGAAGAGTATTCAGGTGTGAAGAGTGTGAATCAAGACATGACGAGCAGATTTGTGCACAAAGGAAACTTGTATCCCTAGTTTTGAATGGTTTGAGTGAAGCAAGGCATTGAAAAATAGATAGGGCACATAATTTAAAATAGGGCATGTTGAATTGAGCTAGGGTTTGGTTTTGCATGTTGTAAGAAATAAAATGTGAGTATTTAAAGTGATAAGATTACAGGTTATAGATGGCACCAAAGAAATCACCTACCATAGAGCTAAGGGGAAGAAGAAAGTGGAAGTAGAGGTTGAAATGACTCCTAAGAGTAATTTCTTAGAAATGCAATATCTAGAGGGTGTGATTATGGGTCAGGAATGGGATTCCCACATCTAGAAGAGAAAGATCAGTGATTACAACCATCATACACCTAAAAATAAGGAGTTAGATGTGTTATTAAACACAAATACAAATAAGCACATAGCAAAAGACATGTTGGTGTATGAAAATGCTAGGGAGACATTGTTGAAGTAGATTGGAGTTTACCAGTTGTATGATCTCCCCTACTTTGGTAAATATGAACCCTTGTACCAGTGGTTGATGAGCATGGTACATGAATATTTCTTCTACTTTATAGGACATAGGGTAAGGATCATAGCCACGTTAAACTCAACGATATGAGTTTCAAGGCACCAGGGGTATATTTAAGTTTTGATTTAACTGATAAGGTTACAATCCTAGAGACAAGGAAGGAGTTGGGGTATACCAAGGGTCCACGTGGCATGGACATTGATAAACTAAAGAAGTACCCAATCATACAAGTAGCTTTGCACACTTAGTGACAAAGTTGAATGACCAAGAAAGATGGTCACAAGTAAACACAATGTGGCTACACATTGCGAAAGAAGATGTCATAGGGAGTGACTTAAAACATCTCCAGTTACATCATGGAAACTATCATTGAAGAAGCATGCACGGAGAGAAAAAATTAATTTTGGGGCTGTTAGATTGTCTCTGGTGTTTATGGAAATCGAGGTGCCTAATGGGTCAAAGGAGAAAATCTGGGAATACCATATGGAGAACAAGTCACCTACGAAAATATTTGGCAAATATTTATGTGAAGGGACCATGGGTGGTCCATTTAAATAGAGGTCGAGAGATGTGGTATGATAGGCTCCACACGAATTTGAAGAGGAGTGACACATACCTAAGGAGTTTCCTTAAATGGTGGGTAAGGCAAGATGCAGTTTTCGCCTACCAAATTTTTGCATCGCACAATTTGTGATGAAGGATGGAGCTTGAAGCCCTTGGTGAAAACTTCCATATGCCTTCACAACACGCTACTTCCAAGTATCAGTTCACCTTTTTTAGATATGCATTGCCTAATATTCAATGCAAACAGAGTAGATTGTGACTACCATACACTAAGAAAGACATATGTACATCCAGGACGGATGGCCTACATTGAGAGGCTTATCTCAGATGTATTAAACATGAAGTCCTAGGAAGCTTGGTTGTTGGACACGTTGGAGAAAAACTTGTGTACCTTGAACTCAAGCCTAAGCTTGAGAATGGTAAGTATGTGGAAAATGAGTTCACACTCCCAAGGCCACCAAAAGGTAAGCATACAATGGAAAATGTTCCAACACCTAAGCCCACAGAGACAATATAAGTAGATGATGAAGAAGAGGAACATGAAGATAGTGGTGGTTTAGAGCATAGAGGTAGGAGGTATCCTACGAGATAGGGAAGAAGTTGAGCACGTGACTACTCCACCCCAGCCACAAGAAGGAGATGATGAGGACTTGGATGAAGTACAAGGAGAGCATCTCTTCGAAAAAGTATTTAGGAGAACAAGAACCCAAGGTGCTACTCCATAATCAGTGTGTATATCACCATGACTCTATCCACAGAAGGATCCAACTTAGAAGAGAAGAAGGAAGTTGAAGTTAAACGATGAGGCATAAGAGGTTGAGTAAAGTGCACCCAATCCCCTACACCACCAGAGGATGTGAAAGATCCAAAGGATGAATAAATGAAGGATGGATAAGAAGGAGAAAATGGGGTAGATGAAATAGAACAAGAGACTACTCAAGGCATATTAGAACAAGCTCTGAATCTTGGCGCTCAAGTTCCTAAGGGGCCAAGATCAAAAAGAACAAGTGGAGAATATGTTCCACCAATCATGGGCTATGTTGAGGACACAGGTAAAATTTTCCATGCCCATTTTCAAAGCACAATGACACTAAAGGATTTATATGGATGGGAGATAATGGATGAAGATATGGCAACCATGTGCACAAGGAAGCAACTGTCATGGTCGATACACATGCACATGGATGAACCAGACTTTGATGTATGTGAAGATTCATGTGTATCAAGGAGGTTGAAGAAGACACCTCGGATAGACACATAACAATAAAGCCTACTATTATGTCAGATGAATAAGTGAGCAATGCTTTGGTAAAAGTCTTGATAGAGGTGGCATGATGAAATGTGGATAAGGCTGCAATAATTAGGGTGCTAAGAGAAGAACTCAAAACTAAGGATGTAGAAATAACATGCCTAAAGCAAGAAAAATACTTGGCATAGAAGAATAACACTATTTTCATCAGCATGGTAGAGGAAATTACAAACAATATCATGAAATCAAAGCCACACTTAGAGCCTAAGGTACCCAAAACATTTCCTTTGGAAATGCATTATGTACAAACCTTGGTAGATTTGGTGCTTGAGGATAGACCTACGCACATTCCAGCACCAAAGAATCCTAAGCGGAGGCGGAGTGGGAAAAGGCTTTCAGTGATGATGAAGATTTCATCATATGAGGCATCGCTCCAAAGCTTACGGGGAGGAATCAAGAAAGCAGATTAAGCGATGAATATTTATACATCCCTAGAAGTTGTTATAAGAACCATGACCATTATGGAAGACAATGAAGTCCTAAAAGCCATGAAGGATAAGACCTCGGGCTACATAGAATGATTAGTGCTTGTCAATAAGTGTGAGGCCCTTACAGCAGCACAAGAACCACACAAGGAAAGGTGAGATGAGATTGGGAAACACATCATGCAAAAAGATGGACTTATTAAAAGGAATGATGACTACAATTTCCAGCATTGTTTTAGTCTTGTAGAATGAGAAAGGAGAAATTACACAAGATGAGCTAGATTCAATTGCAGTGGATATCCTAGAAAAGGTAAAATTTGCACTCAATGATTAGCAGACTTTAGAGGTGGAAATAAAAGAAGAATATCTATAATTGATTCTTTCGATTGAAGCAAAATATGTTACAAAGTAAAGTAAATATTTTACTCATAAAAAATCTTTCTATTCTTCTATTATTTGATTCATTTTAGATACAACCATTACCGAGGAGGTAATGCAATGAGTGTGGGGTAATGTTGGTCAGTCAAAATATGGCACTTAGCGAAAAACATAAAGAAGGTTCGCACGAAGAGAAGAGCGCATTCAAAAGAATAGGAGGATCAAGAAGGAATCACACACTAAGGATAGAGATAGATTCAGGACTTATCCATTTTCACGATGATGACCTATTTTTGGAGATATCGTGCAAAAATGCAAACAAGTTAAAGACTTGCATAACACACATTGGCTATTTTTTAGGATCAACTACGAAGCACTATGCATGGGTACATGATAAGAATAGATTTACTACTGACAGTTAACTAGAAGAAGTCTATTATTAGCACACTTGCATGTGTGGCTATTATTGTAAATGACACGTGGCTAATAATAACATGTGACCTATTTTGGGATTGGATAAGCGGTGAAGGGAAAGTCCCCACCCTTATAAATATGTAATGAACTACATATTAGAGAGGAGTATGTAAGAACTGAGTTATTGTGAGGTTATGCTGCCAAATTTGATGCGTGCATAAACTATGGTATTATCTATTGTAATAAGCTTTTGTGTATTTATCATGTTTAATGCAATGGAGTGTATTGGCTGAATCAAAGTATCAAATCCTGAGTATAATTTAAATATGCTATATAGAATGTTATATTAATTATGGATCTGAATGCATTAAGTCTTCATCATGCTAACATCCTACAATAGTAACCATAAAGAGGGGCCTAGTACCTTTGTGTGCTTTAGGTGAGCTCTCATTCTAGGATGAGTGATGTGTCGGTGCATGTGGGATTTTACTAGTGAATTCTAGGTTGCATTAAGAAGTTCTTGAGCCATCAAAAGGAGTTCTCCGGTGGGATGATGCATAGTCAATGAGCGATACTATGATTTTTTTCATGTGATAATTAAGTATGAATTACAGCTGCACATGTCAAGAAGCCACATAGTATCAAGTGTTTGGGTAGCATCCAAGTACCAAAATACATAGGTGAGGAGAATCCATAAGTATTTCAAATTTATATGGAAGTCCAATGGGAATTTCAGGTGGAAAGAAAGAACATGTTAGTATATACCTTGCGCGGGATGGAAGCATGTTGGTGGATGGTGCACGAGATAATATTTTGGAGTGGAGATAAGTAAGGATTGCTTTATCTGCTTGGTTTCTAAAAAGCAATGTGTATACTCATATTTTTGTCTTTCATGGTAATGATCATGTTCAACACCACGTTCAGTAGTGTGGGAGACTCTGGATAGTAGGAAGTAAGCTTTACCACCTTTTTTGGGTGCACAAGTTTTATTTCACCTTGCGAGGTTGTGCGCGTGCATGGTATGTCTACGTAGAGTTGAATAGGGTGACTAGAAATTGGTAAGAACTCACTAAAGGTATGACTCAAACCTTTGATTACTTCCCTTTTAAACCTCCAGTGAATGAGGCATTACATGTTGTGAAGCGCTTAACTATGGGAGATAGTGAAAATCATGAAGAGTTACTTCATGAGTTGTGAGGAAAATCAGACCTGGTGGTGCACTTTGAAGAGAAAGAATCAGATCTTAAACAACTTGGGAGCACATGTTTAGAAAGAGAAAAGTGAAAGATGATCTACATGGTTGATGTTGAAGAGATAGATAACTTTGTACATTGAGCACAGAGAGGGAACACGTAAAGTTTTGGACGGTGCATATGAGAAGGCACACACCTAGCATGAGCCTATGAAGACCAAGAAAGTGAACATTGGAATGGATGTTGAACCTAAGGAGGCTATTATTAGAGATTACTAGTCTGACTCGAATTTCCTAAAATCATTGAGCTATTGCGTGACTTTTAGGACTTGTTCTCTAAAGGCTATCATGAGCTAAAAGGGGTACATAAATCATTGGGAGAGATGAATATAAAGCTAAAATAAGGTGTGCTCCTAGTTCGGAAGAGGCCTTACAGGATGAATCTGAACTTTTGCGTCAAAGTAAAAGAAGAAACTGATAAAATGTTAATTTCTAGAATCATTGTACCAATTAAGGATTCAGAATGGGTGAGCCTTATAGTGATTAGCATCAAGAAAGATGGTAGAATCAGGATTTTTGTGGATTACAGGGAGTTAAATTTTACATGTGTGATTCATCCCTTTCCCACACCATTTATTGAGGAAATATTAGAAGGCATTGCAGGGTGCAAAATATATTCCTTCACGATGGATTATCTAGATATCATCGGTAAGGATAGTGAATAAGATCAAGAGAAGGTAACTTTCACCACCAAGTGGGAAGTTTTGAGTACACATTTATACCCTTTGGATTAAAGAATGCGCCTACAATATTTTTGTGCATAGTGGTACAAACATTATAGGATTTTATTCACAAGTTCTTACGGTATATATGGATGATTAGATAGTCTATGGGCTCATGAAAGATCACTGTGATAATATGAGGTTGATGTTTTAGAGGTGCCAGTAGTTGAGCATCTCCTTGAACATTAAGAAGTGTATATTTACCACACCTTTTGGAATTTTCCTGGGGCACATCATCTATAAAGAAGGCTTTCTAATAGATCTGCTAAGGTAGTTTTTATTTTGGGCTTAGAAGAGCCTACTAGCTTGAGAGAAGGGTGTGTGGGTTCTTGGGATACACAAGTTATTATAGAAAGTTTATAAAGGGACATGTCAAGATCATTGCATCCTTAGAAGAACTAACTAGGAGAAAAGGAAAGTTCTATTGGGGTGAGTCACGATTATGTGTGTTTAACACAATAAAGGAAAGGCTTACTCAAAGTGCCTATTTTACACTTTCCTTCATGATCCAAGCCATTTTATATTCATATAGATTCCTCTGGCTCGGCCATTGGTGCCTTATTAGCTCAACTTGGAGAAGGGATTATTGATCATCCTATTTTCTTTGCAAACAGAAATTTGATTCCCACATAACGAGTTATACAACGATAGAGCGTGAGGCCTTTTCTATGATCTACGCACTCCACAAGTTTAGACAGTATTTACTAGCTACCCCATTCATCTTGTATGCATATCACATAGAAAATAAGCTTGTTTTAGAGGGGAACATATGTCGTTGGGTTCTATTGTTTCAATAATTCAATTTTATAGTGGTGGTTAAGCCCGGTAAGAGAAATTTTGGTCCAGACCATTTATCAAGGATTCAATCAGGAGAGGATGCGTAGAGCATTGAGGACACAATTTTGGATGTAAATCTATTCAGGTTAAACCATGCACCCTCGAACTTGGAGGATATTGTTGTCTTTTTATGCACAGGTGTGGCACCCGAGGGAATGAAGGATTTAGAAAATAAACAACTTGTTATTCATGCCATGCCTTACATGTTGATCAATGGAGACTTATACACTTTAGGTCATGTCAAATTTTTACGTCGGTGTGTGCTTGAGAATGATTCCGATACAATTATGGCAAAGGCTCATGGTGGTATTGCAGGTGGACACTATGCAAGGGATGCCACCATGTACAATATTCTACTATCTGGCCTATGGTGGAAGACATTATATAAGGATTGCAAAGCATATTGTAAGGCATGTGATCATTGTTAGTGTCTTGGAAAGCCTAAGAAATGAGATGAAGTGTCTTTTATACCTATTACTAGTTCAGAACCTTTTGAGAAGTGGGAAATTGAATTTGTGGGCCTTATTTCCCAAGTTGTGTGTAGGATAGGATCATGTTATATTATAACTTATGCATACTATCTTACAAGGTGGGAAAAATCAGCACCTACAAAGTATTGCACCGCATCTATAAAGAGCGAAGTTTCTATCGAAAAATATTATTCACACATATGGTTGCCCTTTAACTTTGACAAGTGACAGGGGTAATCATTTCCTTAATGAGGCTATCATAATATTATTGGATGAATTTATGGTTGAACACCATAGGACAACCCCTTGTCATCCTCGGGAAAATAGAACTTATGAGGCCTTGAACAAAATATTGAGCCATACCTTGATAAAAAAATTGATTTTGAAAGGCAATATTGGAATGATAAGGTTTTTGTAGTAGTTTGGGAGTATAGAAAAACCTACAAGATGTTGAATAAGACAACACCCTTTCAACTGGTGTTTGGTGTAGAGGAATTTCTCCTATGGAATTCATGTTACCTTCTTTGTGTATTGTTCACGCAGGGGAGTGTCGGATGATGAGAAAGTATTGGAATAACAGATTAACAAATTGATACACATGGATGAAAGGTGCACCATAGCAAGATGGAGTCGAAGAAAAAGAAAAATCTCGGCGAAGGCATGGCATGATAGGCATATCAAGGAAAATAAGCTTGAGGTTGGGAAAATGGTACTTCATATGATTCAAAGTTGTTGTGCCATCCTAGAAAGCTAAAAGTGCATTGGTTAGGACCATATGCTATAACTCGTATACTTGATTCGGTGCTTTCTAGTTAGAGGCACTCGATGGAACATGGTTGCACAGTTTGCTTTAACTACTATAAATAAGACTTCTTGGTTTTGTAATAAAGTAGTCACTTAGATTAGGTTTCCCTTAATGCATTTACTTTATATGTGTTTCCTTCATTGTTTCTATGCTTTGTAAATTTATTTCAGTGTTGTGTGTAATAAGTGTGCTTATGTGCTTGAAGCTGATTACAATTTAAGTTTTTTTATGTGCGAGAATACCGTGCATACCTTTATTTTGGGGTGGTTTATATACAAGGTTCATTACCAAGTTGAATATAGTTGATTGTCATATAAAAATATGGGTATACATAAGGAAACTTTTGTGCATGTGCTTTTTGGAAGGGTGCTAATAGAAAAAAATTACTCCTAAATGAAGACCATGAATAAAAAAATGGATGCACAGTATAACACGAGGTAGGATGCAATAGTGGGAACTACTTAGAAGAAGGTAAGGTGGTGAAATAATTCAGCTCATGAGGGCACGAGGAAGGAGGTATGTGGCCTAAAAGTAAAAGCGCACTAGAAAGTTATGATTGTGGCACAAAAATGAGTAACGCATAAAATTTGATGAACAATGAATTAATGTTGGGATCAATGATAGGTGGAGCAATAAATGTGGTAACTTTTAAAAATCTATATAAGGAAGGGTTGTGAGGCCATTTTTACCTTTGTGATTACAAATTATTGAGTGAGTTGTTTCCAAGCAAGCTAGCTAAGATGGTTATGAAGAGTGGAGAGATGCAAACTAGTTGGTTTGGTCAGATCTATGCACGAGGAACTATTATGCTCCATTTTTGAAGTGTTTGAGAAATAAAAAGGTGTGTGGAAAAGGATATTAATGGCTAGGGTTTGAGTTCGATCTACAAAGGCTGAGGAACCGAGCTATAGAGCTCAAGTGAGGTAAGAGAACACATCTTTTTGATTGAAATGGCACCTAAGAGAGCACCGAGAGTAGCCAAGAAGGAGAAGAAACAAAAGGAGGTCGAAGTTGAGATAGAAGACATTCCTAAAAATTGTTTCTACGAGAAATGAAGTACCCATAAAAAGTGATCATGGGTCGTGATTAGGACTCACATGTCCGTTAAAGAAAATTCGGTGATTAAAACCATAGGGTAGCTAATAACAAGGATTTGGATTGCTTGTTGAATAAAAAGATGAACAAGCAGATAGCGGATGACATGCTCAGTATATGACAGTTCAGGTAGAAACTCCTAAGAAAGGTAGGGGATTTATAATTCTATGAACTTCCTTATTTCAGAAAGCTAGAAAAGTTATACCAGTGGCTAATGAGTAGATTCCATGAGGAATTTTTCTATTTTTTTGGGCAACGAATGAGGATCATCACGCCCTTCATCGGCACTTTGACAGGTTTGAAAATCACAGGCACATAGGTGAGTAGTGACCTAACTAATAAAGTAGCAATTGTAGCAACTAGAAGGAGTTAAGTTATACAAAAGGTGGGTGTGGTATGGATATTTACAAGCTAAGGAAGTATCTGGTCATACAGGTAGCCTCACACTTGTTGAAAAAATTGAATGACCAGGAGAGATGGTCACAGGTGAACACTTTGTGGCTACATGTTGCAAATAAAATATCACAAGGGGAGACCTACAACTTGGCTAGATACATTGTTGAGATGATCATTGAAGAGGTGTGTATAGGTGAGAAAATTAGCTTTGGCATTATTCTATTGTCCCTTGTGTTTGTGGAGATTGGAGTGCCCGATGGGCTGAAGAACAAAATCTAGGAGTACCCTATAGAAAATAAATCTCTCAAAAAGAGATTTGAAAACTATCTTTTTGAGGAGACCATGAGTGGCGTATTCAAACCAAGGGTAGAAATGTGGTATGTAAGACTCTGCACCGCATTTGAGGAAGAGTGGAGGATACCTAAGGAGTTTCCCGTGGTGGTAGGAAAGTTGGTACAGTTTGCAGTCTATCAACACTTTTGCATCACATGTTTTGTGATGAAGGATGGGACATGGAGTCCTTAGTGCAAACTACCCTATGCTTTCACTACGTGGTTCTTTCAGGAAGCTATCCATAGACTCTCAGACATGCGCAAGTTAATCTATAATGTTGATAAGGTAGATTGTGACTACCACACTCTGTAAAATACTTATGTCTATCTAGGTAAGTCTTCTTATATTGAAAGATACATTTCGAGATGACATACCTATGAATCCTATGAGCTTTGAAATAGGTGATAATGGAGTAGCATTGGTATACATTCAACTTAAGCCTAGGCTAGAGAATAGAAAATATGTAGAGAATGAGTTCGAACTACCAAGATCGCCTAAAGGGAAGCACACAGTTGGAAATTTGGCAGCTAAAAATCCTACTTAGCCCATTTAAGATGAATAAGAAGAATAACTTCATGAAGATAGTGGTTGGATAGACGTAGGGGTAGAAGATAGGCTATAGATGGAAAAATAAAGAGCACGAGTGACACCCCCATCATAGGAGCAAGAGATTGAAGTGTTTGAGACAAACACAATAGAAATCAATGTGGATCAGATAGTTGAAGATCCACGGTTCAAGAGAGCTTTCAGGAGGACAAGAGTTTAGGGCACAGGGTCATCACATATATTGAGGAGGTCACTAAGGATTCACCCTAGAAGGAAGAGCCTGAGAAGAAAAAAAGGCACAAGCTAAATCTTAAGGATTTGGAGGAGGATGAGTCTAGAGAAAGTGAGCAAGGTACATCAGTGCATCCTGAGGATATAGAGGATCCTCGTGATGAGGAGATGAAGAATGATGATGAGGGGCTAAAAGAAATAGAATCGAGAAAGGGCAAAAGCCCAGTGCAGGATTCGAGCACCCGATTTCCTAAAAGACAAAGAACAAGGGAGGAAAAATAAGCTGAAGACTATGTGACTCCCGTGGTTGGATATGTGGATGATACTAGAAAAATCATACATGCATTCTTTCAGAGTACTGTGGAAGCTAAGGACTTGTATGGTTGGGAGTTGGTGGATGCAAAGATAGCATTCATGTGCACATGGAAGCTGTTGTCATGGTTAATGTAGAATCATATTGATGAGCCTAACTCTGACGTGTGTGAATAATCATGTGTCCCACATAGAATGAAGAAAGCACCTCAAATTCAGCATGTAAATTTTAAGCCAACTATTATGTCGGACGAACAAGTGAGCAATGCCTTAGTAAAGGTATCTGTAGAGGTTATGCGTAGTAATATAGACAAAGAAGAAACAATTAGGGCAATAATGGATGACAATAAGGATAGGGATGCAGAAATAAAGCTCCTCACAATAGAGAAGGAAAATTCCAAGGCCAAGACGAAATCATTGATCAATATGGCTAAGGAGATTGGAGATTATATTCTTAAGGTAAGGCCACATCTGGAATCTCAAGTTCCAAAAAATTTCCATCTGTAATGCACTATATACACACACTTGTAAAATTGGTCATAGAGGAAGGGCCCATGCATATGCCCACACCAAAATACCTGTTAAGGAAGTAGCAAGGGTAAAAGCCACCATTGCCAAAAAAAAATTACAATTTATGATTCAATGTTACAAGCCTTGAGAGATGAATTGAAGAATTTATATCAAGTCTTGAACATGTTCACAAAGCACCGGATGCAATTATTAGGACAAGAAAAATTGCATAAGATAATGAAGTCCTCAAATCCATGAAGAATGAGACACTTGGGCACGTGGAGAGACTTGATTTGGTGGAAGAGAAGCGCAAAGTGCTTACAAGTGCCCAAGAACCACATGAAAATAGGTTGAAGGAGATAGGCAACCAGATTGCTAAGAAGATGGACTATATGGAGGGCATGATTTCTAGTATGGAAAATATTTGTAGAATCTTACAGAACAAAAAAGAGAACATGACTCAAGATGAGCTAGATGCCATAGTCACAGATATCCCAAAAAAATAGGTGAGGCCTTAAGCAATTGGCAGGCATTGGAGGCAGAAGTTAAGAATGAGTATCTAGAATTAATATTTCCTATTGAAGAGAAGAGCGTTGAATGATATCTCATTCTTTTGTTTGAACAAATCTTCATTCTTTCATTCATTATTCTTTACTTTGGAGAGATAAGTTAAGATTACCCATTATCGAGTGGTGGCAATACATTTAGTGTGGGGTAATGTTGAGTAGATAAAAGATAGTTCAAGTATGAAAGTGCATAAGGATTGGGTGCTAGACACATGGCATGTAGAAGGACATGGAACTATAGTAGAACAACACGTGCCTAGGAAAAGTTTACACAAGACATAGCCACTTTTAAAAATTTAGGCTATTTTTAGAGATAGAGTGCTAAGAATGCGATGACATGGAAACTTAAATTTCACACAAGGCTATTTTGGGATTTTCATCAGTTCGAGCATCATGTATATTCTTAGTCTAATAATATGATTTATTTTAGGATTTCACTAATAGAAAATATATTATTATCACTCGTATGCTTTTATATCCTCTTATAAAGGCACATGGTTATTCTTTGCATGTAGTCTATTTTTGAAAGGTGCTTGGGCGGAAAAGGAAACTCCCCACCTCTCTCTCTCTCTCTCTCTATCTATCTCTCTCTCTCTCTCTGTTGATTTGCATGATTTAGACAGGTCAAATTATTATAGAGTTATGTTGTGGATTTTAGAGCCCACAACTATGAAAACTAGATCTTAATGTATGAAGCTTCATTTTTACATTATTTAATATAATGGATCATAGTTGTTGGATATTGGTGTTAGATGTGACCAAATATGGTTCATGCATGGTAAATCTCATTATGATCATTGTTTATTCAATATTTCATATGGTTTATATCTAGATCAGGTTTATGTACTCTGGATTATTTACTATCTATTATAAATCTAAATAGACACATATGTAATCATGCTAACATTCTGGACAAGAAACTCTAAAGAGGTACCTATTACCCTTACGCACTTTACATGAGCACTCAATTCTGGTTGAGTGATGTGTCATTTTTCCTTGGGTTATTTGTAATGAATTCTAGGCTATAGTAATCTTCATCCAAGCTTGGTGCCTTTTCTATATTTTTCGGTGCCTCTAGAAATTCCTTCCACCCTTGTCTTTCCTATAGAGCTTTGTGCACTTCTCTTAGCCACCTCTAGAGAAAAATTTCTTCCCTCCAACCTCCCTTCTAAAACCCCTCCTTATCCTTATATATATTACCTTAGTTTTTGGGATTTTGAAGTATATTCCATATGCTCAAACAAACTCAAATGACATCAACTTGCTCATGGCTACTGATGATATTTTCCAAGTCATGTCAATAGTTATTGTTTATAAATTCCACATGTGTCTAAGTATGACGTGGCTAAAAGGGTTAATGTGACAATACCTTCTTAAAATATGCGGCATTTAAACCTTTTTACTATACATTCCTCATTAATTTTAACATTTAATTTTGATTTTCACTTGAACTTCACACATACCACAAATCAAAATTGGATATGGCATTAATTGATGAAATGATGTTTCGCCATCATCAGCACCATGCCATGTTTATTTAAGCGGTTTACCAGTCACCTATCTTTCTTTAAATCTCTTGTGCCTATTTTTGTCACCTATCTTTCTCTTAAATCTCCTATGTGAAATTACAAAGCTAGTTCATTTTTGCTATCTCTTCCAATTTCAATTTTCTTAGTAATGATGGTCATCCTTGAGTGAAAATCCATCAAGGGAATAATTGGTCCATATGGGCCAATTATTTCAACTTTCAAGGCCAAACGAGGCTCTAATTCACCAATTTTTCAGCATGCCAAATGTTAGGGCCAATCCCCAGGATTGCCTTCATCAACTTTGTGTTAGTACTTGTCTTTTTATAAATCACCTAGCTAAGATGTGTCCCTCTTTTCCAATCTTTTAGACTCTATATTTCCACTTGGTCTTCCCAGAATTCCACTTGGATACTAAATCCCTAAGGAATCATTGGTCTCACCATTTCCCTCATCATAAAGATCACTAGCACATGCTCAAAGCTTATTATGCCCCCTTCCTATTAGAAGAAGAGCTTCCTTATTCGGTCCCAACACAAGAACTAAAGGTCGATAGTCCTCCCCCATACCTACACATGAGTAGGAAAAAGAGTATTGGTTTACCATGTTGGAATCAGATGTGGAGGATATTCAAGTTGTGGTTAGGTATGTAGGTGGTTTCATCTCAGAAAATATGTGCTCTCCCGGTGTCCCAACTAGCGAGCTACTACACCTGTCCATAGAGGCCACCCAAACCATAGGTCGGTGTCCCAAAGCATACGATATAAGGGGGATTTACTTTTCCCGAATGGAAAAAATCTCATGAGTGGAGGAAGGAGCTGGTGGACATTTTGAATGGGCCAAGGGTGAGTACTCTACACTACACGAGAAGAAGGGGATGTCAAGGGGCCTGAGGGGGCCATATAATTTATATTCATGGATGTGGCCCATGATGACTTCATTCAGTTATAAGACCATCTCTTGAAAGGTTTCCCTTATATTTCTAAGGAAATGGAGATCTAACCTTATATGAGACTATAATTATGTATCTATTAAATGTATCTAGTTTTATCATTTTTCTCATACATACTATATAGCGGAGGGTTGGGGCCCCATAAATAGAACCCCATTTTGAATATTATAACTATCTATTTTTGAGTTGTTTTCTATATGTTATGTGCAACCATCCATTATTTTAAAATGTTCAACCATGTCCTTACATTTCTTCATTTTTTCTATTTTTGTGACTAACATTCCTCAAAATAGATGTTTCACTTCACTCTATGTTATTACATGTCATAACTTAACTACAAAAATTATGGAAGAGAAGAGTGGGCACTTGTTACTTTGTTCACCCTTAAAATTTTGGTAAGACTGCATTTCTCTAGTTCTTTTACCTTTAATCAGATGGCCATGTCTAGAACAAAACTTGGAGATTACTTCAAAGCTAAACAGGAGTACATCGGGGCCCAATCTCAAAATGTTACTCACTTTATGAATTTGTTACAAGTATTTTTCAGTCACTGGAGGAATACTACCTTTTGATCACTCTTTTGGGTAAACCCCACATAGTAAATAACATCGGGTCGGGTCCTAAGGGATACTTAAATTTTACCTTGAGGCTAGACCATACTTCTCAGAGGGATTCTAGCTTTTGGGCTTCGGGGAAAAACTACATTCATACTCTTACCTTTTTGACCAAACATGTTCGAAACCCCAAATTTTACACCAATCATAAAGTTTGTGTTTATTTTTTAGTATGTGGAACTCTAAAAAACCTTCATAGCAATCATAAAACCTACTGTACACTTAATCATCTGATTGCAACAAAAAAAAATTGGAAGGAAGAACGTTCCCCAAAACTTTTCCATTACTGATTTGTTACCTTAAAAAATAATTCAAAGAGAAAGAAACCACTAAACATATGGTCATATATATGGTACCAACATCGGCTCCATCTTGGGGATGGAATCCCCATATAGGTGTCCAAAGAACACCAGAACCAAAATTTGGAAAATAAAATCAGACACCTATCCATTGGGAAACGAAATTAAAAAAATCACAACTACAAGTCACCACACATGAGAGAAAAAAACCCAAAAACCCACATGAACCCAAATAGGAAAAAGAAACCACTATACATTGTACAAGTAGACCATCGGGGTCTAAGGACCCAAAACCTTCCATCAAAATCCTCTCTAGATCCCATATAATGCGCCTTCATCTCATCTAGAAACACAAATCACTAAGCCATCTCCTAAAGGTAGTAATGACATTTACTTCAACTGAAACACATACCATTGATCTCTCCATCACCTAGAAGCCCTTCATTTTGTAGGAGCCTAATCATGTCTCCATCCATACCCATGTGGATCCACTTTGTTCTCTAAGCTTGGTCTAGTCATGGATAATTCTTCTCTACCACACACCACATTGTACAACAGTCTAATGACCTGCATGTGTTTCTCAAGATGCCTCATAAATTTTCTCTCTCTCGAGTAGAAAACTCTCCATTTATCCAATCCTTCTTAAACTTAATATAAGCATCAAGGTGGTGGTCAACATATTTATCCCTACCTACATCTAATAATATATTGTCTATCCCTATTGCACTTTTCTCAACCAACGGGAACCAATACCAAATTTCCCACATACCTCAACCTCATATCTGGAAAGGGAGGAATTGACTTGTATTCGAGAGTCATAATCCTCATGTGAAACAACCCACCGCATCCTCAAAGATTTAGGGAATATGGAATGCTTTCTCACTTGTCCAGAAAAAGAGGAGTCAAGAGCACATACTCCCTGTCTCACAGGTAATTTTTTATCAACATATTTCAAAATCAAAATCAAATCACTAACCTCATACCTTTCATTGAATGATACACACTCTCAATATTATTACTGAATTAATTCTCCCCTGTACCCAAAATTATGACACCATTTTTAGAGACATAAGAGGATGTCCACTCATCAGTATTTTGGTCTTCTCAAACCAATACCTCATAACCTCTAGTAAAATCTTGACATACCTTAGAGATAATATCCCAGAACTCAACAGTTGTTTGGTCATGTAGGAGGTCATTGGAAGATGCCCCACAGCTTTATTTTGTGGAGACCCTGCAATACATCTCTCTCCAAATGCTTAATTTAACTTCATCAATACTTGAGCACATTGTTTCCAACATAGGGGCATGGGGCATAAAATATTTTCTACACTAGGCACAAGCACACCCAATCTGATCATTCTTCCCAACATAATCACAAATCCATGCCTTAACATCTGATATGTTTCCAACTGTGTCATCTTCCTTATACCTGGAACACATTAACCTTTTTCCCTCAACCAAATGCAAGGCTTCTTCATCATAATCATGAAAGGAGGAAACATGGTCATCAACAATGAATTGTTTTTCAAATACATTTACCATATCTACCCATGAATAAACAGAACTATGAGGAAAATAATTAAACCAGTCTCTCTACATCTCCTTGTAGCATCTACATAAATAACCACATAAAGATATCTTCGTAACTCACTTGATATTCATGCATCACTTCCTTAAATGTAGCAATATGATGATCCATAGAAAATGTTCCCATATCCTTGGAATACATGTAATTTCATCCTAATGCCAATAGGGATTTGATGTGGGTAACCACTTATTTTTCCAAAGTCATATGGCTTAAAAGTATTTGGTTTAAAAGGGATTTTAGAGGACATAGACAATTCTCACCACTACCCCAGACACCCATAGGTAATCAAAGGAGGACTACCTCTCAACCATATATCTTTTAGTTCATGAATTAAAAAAGTAACCCACCAACAAAATTTTAACACAAAGTCAAATAGGATCATAAAAACACAATTTCAAACATACTTAGATGAGGAATATTGGTCCATCATAAATCAAAAGACAATAGAGTCACCACCAAGGTCACAACCCTAGAAAGATAAATAACTTGACATTCAAAGAAAAACCACCATTAAACCACACAATTTTAAATCAGAATAAATGAGGATACTAACCAAAGAAAACCCAAATACCTGATGTAATTGTTTGATCCCAAAATGCAGAAAAGGTGTTGGCTCCCAGATTTTCACCCTAGGGGAGAGAGGGATGAGTTGGGGATGTGTGTCAGGCGAAAGGGGGGGCCTCATTAAATCATCATTATGTGGATGGGGGTGAGGTCCCCTCCCGATGGCTCATCCGCCCCTCCGGAGGAGTGATGGGGAGGCACCCGAACAAAGGGCATGGCTATTATCCCTACTGCTTTTGACTATGTCTTGGTCGGGGTGAGAGAACCTAAGATTGTGATCTAGGGGTGCATGAATATTATGGACATGTAGTTAGGTGAGGTCTCAATATTATAAGGAATGCATATCGGGGTTGGGTGTAGCCACCACTAGATATAACTTTCACTCAAAGGAGTGGTCACCAAATGCTATATACACCTGAAGACATGATGTGGACCACTCAAGGGTAGTGTTAGTCTGACCCACAAGCTTACCCCAAAGTTTTGCACATGTTATATGTTTATAAATGAAGGGGAGCTTCGGTTGGGGATGAGAACACACTTAGTGAATGATTTAGAAGTGTGTTTTCCTAGTGGTTCGTTGGAATATTTAACAAGAAAATTGGGACCCGCGTAATGAGTTAATATTTTACCGCAAGGTATTTAAATTTTTTATATGGGGATGGAGGTGAGTCTCATTCATGGTACATGAATGATGGGGAAAAGATTCAAGGGAGAACATGAGAAACTTAGAAGTAGAGTATAACCATCATGTGTTTCCAGCTACTACATGAATGCAATGGATGAATTAAATGGCCCTCTTGTAAGATTGCTTAGGGAAAGCTTCTAAGTAAACCAAGGTCTAAATTATCAATGATCCATCTCAATACACCTAAGGTTGGATCATCTCATGTGAATCATACCAGAAATTCTGAATCAAGGGACCCCAAGAAATTACAAGTCATACCCCCAAACCCCATTTAGTCTCAGTAGGGATATTTTTATAGGTTTTAGAAGTGAAGTTTTTAGGTACCCCCAGAGAACATCAGATACTCATACCATTCCTAGATGAGAGCTAAATAAGGTGTAGGATATGTAAGAAATTGAACTATAGTCATGATTCACACAAATTATAACAAGGGTACACAAATCATTTCACCCTAAACACCATTTCACAACAAAACTAATTGGTGCCATGGATCTTGATGAATCTACTAAGTGAAAACCATCAAACTTAGGAAAAGACAAGGGAAACATATATTAATGCTCTCAAATCCCATTAATGACTATAAAAATGCAATCATCTTAACACTAATTCCCAATGATTGGCTACACAGAGATAACCTTCATCCAATCCTAGGTGCCTTTTCTACATTTTCAGTGCCTCTACAAATTCCTTCACCCTTTTCTTTCCTAAAGAGCTTCCCACCCTTCTCTTAGCCACCTCTAGAGAAAAATATCCTCCCTCCAACCTCCCTTCTTAAACCCCTCCTTCTTATTATATATATTACCTTAGTTTTTAGGGTTTTGAATTATATTCCACATATGCTCAAACAAACTATCAACAAATCAACTTCTTGTGGCTGCCATGAAAAAAGTGCAACTAACTACCCACAAATGGTTGTCATTTTTTTCCCATTGCCACCATGTCTTTCAGGTGTCATCATGATACCACCAAATATTTTCCAAGTCATGTCAATAGTTATTGTTTAGAAATTCCACATGCGTCTAAGTATGATGTGGCCAGAAGGGTTAATGTGACAAGACCTTCTTGAAATACGTGGGTATTTAAACCTTTTCTGACTATACATTCCTCATTAATTTTAACCTTTAATTTTTATTTTCACTTGAACTTCACACGTACCCCAAAATCAAAATTGATATGGCATTAATTGATGAAATGATGTTTCCTTCCACATCAACACTAGCACCATGTTTATTTAAGTGGTTTACCAGTCCACCCTTTCCGTCACCTATCTTTCTCTTAAAGCTCTTGTGTGAAATTACAGAGCTAATTCCTTTTCTGTTATCTCTTCCCATTTCAATTTTCTTAGCAATGGCTTCATCATCCCTAAGTGCAAATCCATCTAGGGAAAATTGGTCCATATGGGCCAATTATTTCAACTTTCAGGGCCAAACGAGGCTCTAATTCGCCAATTTTTTAACGTGCAAAATGCTAGGCCAATCCCAAGATTTCCTTCATCAACTTGCCCTAGTACTATCTTTTATAAATCACCTAGCCAAGATGTGTCCCTCTTTTCCAATCTTTCAGACTTTTTATTTCCACTTGGTCTACCCATAATTCCACTTCGATACTAAATCCCTAAGGAATCATTGGTCTCACCATTTCCCTCATCTATAAATATCATGCGCACATGCTCAAATATTATTATGCCCCCTTCTTGTAGGAAGAGCTTCCTATTCCTCAACTCTAAGAACACAAGAATTAGGGTTGATAGTCCTCCCCCATACTTACACTGAGTAAGAATGAAGTGTGGCTTTCCATGCTGGAATCAACTTGTGGAGGATATTCAAGTTGTGGTTGGGCTACATGCAATTTTTTCTCAAAAAATATTTGCTCTCCTAGGTGTCCTAACTAGTGGAGCTACACCTATTCTAGAGGCCGGCATCCCCAAATCATACCCAAAGCATACAATGAGGGGGCTTTATTTTTCCTGAATGGGAAAACTCTCCGAGTGGAGGAACTAGTGGACATTTTGAATGGGCTAAGGGTGAGTACCTCTACATTGCGTGATAAGAGGATGTCAAGGGGCCTGATAGGGGGCCATACAATTTTATTTGGGGTTATGGCCCATGATGACTTCATTCAGCACCAAGACCATCTCCTTTAAGGTGTCCCTTGCATGTCTAAGGAAATGGATATCTAACCTTACTACCACTATAACTATGTATCTATTAAATGAACCTATTTTTATCATTTCTCTCATACATACTATACGGCGGAGGGCTAGGGCCCCATAAATAGAACCCCCATTTTGAATATTATAACTATCTATTTTGAGTTGTTTTCTGTATGTTATGTGTAACCATCCATTATTTTAAAAATGTTCAACCATGTCCTTACATTTCTTCATTTTCTATTTTCACGACTAAACATTCCTCAAAATAAATGTTTCACTCACCTCTGTTTTCTTACATGTCGTAACTTAACCACAAAAATATGGAAGAGAAGAGTGGGAAAGTTTTACTTTGTTCACCTTTAAAATTTGGGTAAGACTACATTTCTCTAGTTCTTTCTAACTTCGATTGGACAACCATGTCCAGAAAAACACTCATAGATTACTTCAAAGATGAACAGAGTACATCGGGGTCCGATCTCTAAAATTTTACTCACTTTATGAATTTGGTACAATTATTTTCTCGGGTACTAGAGGAATATTGCCTTTTGATCACTCTTTGGGTAAAGCCCGATAGTAAATAACATCTGGGTCGGGGTCCCAGGGCTACTTAAATTTTACCTTGAGGCTAGGCCATAATTCTCCAGGGATTTCTAGCTTTCAAGCTTCGGGGAAAACTCCATTCGCGCTACTTATCTTTGACCAAACATGTCTGAAACCCCAACTTTTGCACCAATCATAAAGTCTGTGTTGTATTTTGAGTATGTAGAACTCTCAAAAAACCTTCATAGTAATCATAAAACCTATTGCACACTTAATCATCCAATTGCGACAAAAAATTTGGAAGGAAGAAAATTCCCCAAAGCTGAGCCATTGCTGACCTATTACCTTAAAAAATAATTCGGATGGCAAAACCACTGAAACAGGATGGTCATATATGGGTACCAATAAAAGGAACTTCAAATCTTCACATAACTTAGTGGATTGATCCCTCTCTACCTTCGCATGAGAGTGTATCGAGGTGGCCTTGTTAGTATAAAATCTTGTGATATGTAATTAGTGTTTAACCTAATTATTTCCTCTAAGACATACTTGTTAGTAATGGAGTCAAACCGTAAGCCTTGGATTGTATGTATTAAGATCATTTCCTAGTAACAAAGTACCTTTTACTAACCCTAGAATAGAAAGATATTCATGGTGTCATAATCATCTCAACCCTATTTTGTGTTCGGGTAGGGTAGAAGTATCACCTTACTATAGGTCACATTTTGACTAGGTTGTCCTAACTTTTCATCATTGGGTGCGGGATGGCACCGATCCTGTGGTGAATGAATATCTTCTAAGGAGTGTGTGGTGAGCCACATGGAGAGAGATGATTGGGTCATCATATTTGAGTTGTTTTGTTAAGCTATGGATTTTGGATCCCTCCTTGTGACTTCGACAAGGAATTTTTGTTTAAGGGAAGGGAATCTAATACCTAATTTTCGCACGACACTTTGTTGGGCTATAGTTAAGCCAAACATGTGGATTTAGTGGTGTTTTGGTAAACTTGGTTGTTTCAAAGACTTTGGGTTCCTAACTCCTTGTAACTCAAAATTTACTTAGAAATGATGAGAATCGTTAATTTTACTACTATATTTATATATATATAGACTTATAGGAAGTATAGACTTTTTGTACTTAAAGAGCGAGTGTGTGAAATAAGTTGGTTATAACCTTCTTAACCCTTAATTGTTTGAGAATATGAAAAAAAAAAATGTAATTAAATATTTTATCCAAATATCTCTCCTAGCAATTTGGGTAACTCACATACACATTCTAGCTCTAAGTTATTCATTAAAATATTGTGTGTGCTCAAAATCACTTAGCACATTCCCTTAGTAGTGCAATTTTTTGTGCACCCCTTTCCCTTCCACTCCTCCCTTACACCCACCTTTTGCACATTCACCTTCTTCCTTATCAGTTTCTTCCCTTCCTATGCGCCCTGCACTTACTTCTATCAGCAAGGTCCTTGTCCTCTCATGCACTTCACCCATTACTTTGTAATAGTTGTTCCTTGACCATGCATTCTCTGCTCACCAGTTTGCCTCATTTTCCCCAAGCACATCATGCATGCCCCCTCTACACCCTCCTCTGTTTTCTCTCGTGCCCTTCTATGCCGAGTCATCTTTTGACATGCACGAGTGTGTCGTGCACAACCGAGAAAAAGTGCACAAATAGGGCACTTTGAATCCTTACAACCAATCAATGAGCAACACATAGCAGAAATGACAAATATTTGCATAGTTAGCCATCATTTCAGTCAATCCACGCATGCCACAAGTTTTGTGTGTACTAACAACTCTAATATTTTTGTGATCGTATCTTCTACTACTGAGAGCTTATATTGGCACGCACCTAGACTTATCAAAGTGTTTCGACATCAACTACTGTGAAAAAAATTCAAATTCAAATTTTGGCAAACTGGTAGGAGAGAAGTGGGAAAACATCTTTATGAACATTGATGAGCAGATCCGATTGCTCCAACCACCCGATTTGGTATGATTTGCCCTCCCTTTTCTTCAACACATCAAATAGGCATGGGGAAGCATATTTCATAGATCTCCAGGGAAGATTTTCAAAAATTTAATGCTACTTGTTGGTGGTTGTATTTCAAATTCAGGTTTTCCCTCCTTCTTCCTCCTTGGATTCATCTATATATGTAAGAGCAAGGCTCATTTGTGATGTTGGAACTCTGGATCCTTATGTGTTTCTCTAAGGACTTCATATTTTTGTATTTTGAGTTCTGAGACCTCTATGTTTAGCTTTTACATGTGGATATCGGACTCCTTCATCATTATAACAGCTCTGTGCATTTCTAGAAGTAATAGAAATATCATTTTGTGACTATTATTTGTCCTAACATGTTTTCATTCCTTTTTCTTTCCTTTTCTTTTATGTTATGTGTTGATTGTGCTATTTCAGGTCCCTTACAAGCACCATATTTAGTTGTGTTCCATGAGAACAATCCAGTGAATGCATGTTTCACTATGCTACACATGCCTAGCCTCCTTTCACTCATTTCCCTATATTCTCGCTCGAATAGAGATAGTGTTCATCCCTCTTTTTTGGTGATATCACCTTTTAGTGTAGTTTCTTTTCATTTTGTTCTTCTATCCTTTGTCCCTTGGCATCATTAGCTTAGTTCTCCCTGCCAGCACTAGGAGTAGCAGTAGTAGTAGAAATAGATAAAGGAACCGGCCTTCTCCGTAGATCCGTCCTAAGCTTGCAAGGTCCTGAACTTGGGGATGGTTCCATTATGGTCTCAAACACCTTGGAACTTTCCAAGATCTCGAGATGCGTGTGCACGTTTGAGCAACCAATAGTTTTGGTATGCCCGGTGGGACTAGCATTGAAAGCTCAAATTTCATATTTCTAAGTTACGGTATGTGGACTTAGTGTTTCATCCTTGAGGCTCATTTCAACACATCCTGCAACTCCTAATATTTTAAGATCTTTGTTTCAGCGATTTGGTTGCCTTTCATGAGAAGAGTGCACAAAAGAATAAGTACAATAGATGAAGATTCTTTTTAAAACCTCCAGCTATCCCGGGAAGAATTCACTCTAGAAAGTCCACGTGTGCATTTGGGCTACTTCGATGCACCGCACCCACTCAACTCCTCCTCAAAATATACAACATGCGTGCCTGTAATGGTGCATTAGAAACCTCCTCCTTTAAGAAACTTTGCAAAAATTTTGGAGGGAGTCCCTTACTCCTAGCCATGCAGCATGATATGCCAAATGGTGCACTTAAGAGTATTCCTTACTTTACTAGTGAGAATCAAGTCACCCCTCAGGAGCATATCCAGATATAGAAAACATGTGTTCACTCTATCTGATCACACATGATGATGTAGCAGTTAGGCTACTTATAGCCTATTTCAAAGGTAAAGCTCTTCAATGGTACTGAGGTTTGAGACTTAGATCTATCACCACCTGGGATGAGCTAGGAATAGCTCTTTGTAATTACTTTGAAGATAAGTCAGATCACCTATCTCTGGTGGAGTAGTTGACAACAACAAGGAGGGCACCCAATGAGCAAATGACTGATTTCAACATCAGATTTCAGAAGACTTGGGATAGAATTCCTCTTCTAGTAAGACCTACAGCCTAGTATGCTTTCATGTATTATCTGAAGGCGCTCAATAGCAATATTTTAGTTATGATCCAATCCATGGGAGGTAGGGCTTTACCAGCTACTTATAGCATTGTAGTAAGGGCAGAAAATAGTCTTATTCAAGTGGGAAAGTTAGCTCCCAGACTGCTTATGCCCTTATTCCAAGAAATGTCACAAGCACCCCAACCTTATATAGCCTCTATTCTTGTTCCTGAGTAAAGCACACAACGGTCACCTCAACATCCTACTCTCAATCATAGCAGAAGGAAGATGAAGAATTGAAGGCCTTGATTATAAATTTATCAAACAAGTTCATATCATTAGAAAAGCAATAGGTGCAATCCTATAGAGGAATTCAATCGGTGCAAATAGCCAAAGCAATCAGCCTTGGCGAAATCAATATGGAAATCAAAGGTACGTGCATAACCGGAGAATGATAGATGGCAGCCTAATACAAATCTTCCCTTGAAAATTTTTCCTCCCGCACCTTCTCTCCCAACACCCGGTGAAAGTCGGGTGCTTGTTTCAGTTCAGAATAATTTAGCACAAGAGTTAGAATGGTGCTTCCCATATAACATGCCTCATAGTCAATATCATTGTGCAAATGTTGCACACACCAAAGCCTTCATGATCTAGAATTCTTTAGCTTATGAACCTTCAACAAGTTCCCCTAAAGCAGATAACCAAGGACCATAAGTTCCTCTAGAAAAAACTTTGATTTTCTTTGGCGCGAAGGACTTCTGCGACTATAAAAGATCTGAAACAGATCCATTTAGATTATAAACAATACAATATATAACAAGAGAATGTTGGAATCGGGCACACGGTCATGATACCAATAATGTAAGTAGTGTCTAAGAAGAAAGAAGCATAAAAGACCTCTTGCGGTAAAGGTGCTCAAATCCCCATGCAGGAAGCCCCGCATAAATCTCCTTTTGAAGCAGCACATGCCCCTCCTGTGGTATGTCATGCCTCAACTCTAGCTAAAATTCAGGCTTCCATGCCTAAACAATCAAGAAGGGATTTTGTTCCCTAAATGCACAAGATAGGGGGCCTTCTATTTAGCATTTTTAACCAGATGAAGAGAACAAACATAAACGTCACAATGTGGGATGCCATTACCATTCCATCTCAGTGGGATCTATTGCATGAAGCTCTGCAGTGCAACTCTCGCATGTTGATCCAACTACGTAGAAGAAATGCACTTTTATTAGAATATACCAAGAAGATGAGAAACATGTAAGTATATTTGTTAAAACCCCACCCTTTTATATGTCCTTGATTATAGGAAACCACCTAGTGCATAATTGCAAGATTGATTCAGGCGTTAGTAATTCGGTTATGCCTAAGAAGATAGTTAATGTCTTGGGTTTGAAATATATCTGTTTGTCTAAAGGAGTCCTGTAACTTGATGGCTAAATTGTCATCACCTTAGGAATCATCAAGGATCTTGAGTTAACCCTTTATGCATGTCCAAGCCTAATAATTACTCAAGATGTGTCAATCATTGACCTACCTCCTTTGTTTGCCCTATGTTTATCAAGAGAATTTACTGCTAAAGTTTGTGGTTACTTGTCTTTTGATTGGTCTCATATGTTACTCAAGACAAGGTATGGTACCCGGTTTACCATACAAGTTGAGCCTATATTTTCTTGTCATGTAGAGTCATATGTCCCATCCTCTCTCCAAGCCAACTATTTAATCCAAGAAGAGCAAGCTTCGGTCTGAAGAGTAGTCTCTTCCACCCTCTTTCCCAGACCTAGTATTGATGAATGGGTGGAAAGACACCACAAATTTGATCCCTATCTTTGAAGAACTGGAAGCCTATTGAACTAGTCTTGGTACCTATTACATTCTAGAAGAATAAAAATGCTTCCACATGCGCTCAAAAAGACAGAGTTCAACCTGGTCTATGGAAGTTATACTTTGATGGATCCAGAAGTAGAAATAACACGGGATTAGGAGTGGTTCTCATTTCCCCTAAGGATGAGAAATTCTTCTTTGCACACAGGCTACAGTTTGCATGTTCTAAAAATGTGGTAGAGTATGAAGCGTTGGTGCATGGATTGCTCATTTTTGAAAAGAAGAAAATTAAAGTGTTGTAGATCTTTGGGGATACATAATTGATCATCCACTAGTTCACCAACAAATGCCAAACTAAGAATAATCTTCTCAAAGCTTATAAATATAGATTTTTGGACCTCCTTGAGAACTTTGATGCTCTTAATCTGTAGGTGGTTCCACACATAATGAATAAGGAAGCTGACTATATGGTCACGCTCGATTCATAGTTTTCTCCTACTAAGGAATTTATCAAAGGAAATACTTAGCACATTAAGATGGTGATCAGACCATCCATTCTAGAAAATAACACCAGCTGGAAAGTGTTTGATGATGTGACACAGATCATTTAGTTTATCCAAAATGAATCTGAATTTTCATCAAGTATGCAAGTTGAGTTGCATACTTGATTATGGTGACCAAGTGATACAGCTGAAGACAAATAAGTTGCCTAAAGGGTTGGTCACCTTAGAGAAAATTTTCAGCCCTAATGATGAGTTCAATAATGAAGAAAGATTCATGTGCATTGCACAAAAAGATTGTTCTTCGATTCTATTGCATGCGGGAAAGAGTTCTTGCTCAACATGACTTGTAAGCGTGAAGAAAAACAAGCCTTCATCTCTCTGTCAAAAATAAAGTGATATTTTCTCATGGGATTATGAAGACCTCAAAGGTTTTGATCCAAGTGTTTCTCAACACTCTTTTGACCTTGATCCTGGCATCAAGTCGGTCAAAACAGCGAAGCGTGGACAGATCAATCCAAAGATAGATCCCCTCATGAGAAAGGAATTATCAAAACTCATTGATGAAAAAATTATTTTCCTATCTAATACTCTACGGGTCATGAAATCTAGTTATAGTACGTAAGAAGAATGGTGAAATTAGACTTTGTGTTGATTTCATGGATTTGAATAAGGCATCTCTAAAGGATCATTATCCTTTACCTTCAATGGAGAAAATTCTATAGACCGTGGCCACCACATAGAGATTATCCATGCTAGATGGATACTCTGTTTCAACCGAGATCCTGGTCGAGGAACACAATCAATTCAAAACAGCATTTACAACCAAATGGGAACACATGTGCATATTAGAAAATTCCCTTTCATCTATCAAATGTGGATGCCACATTTTAGTGTGTTATGGATGTTTCCTTTAAAGGATACATTAATGATTTCATCTTGGTTTACCTTGATAACATAAATGTTTTCTCAAAGAAAAGCGTAGATCACATGGCACACCTGGAAAAGGTCTTTGAGAGATGTAGAGAATTTTGGGTATCTCTTAACCCCAAGAAGTGTAATTTTACAGTGGTTCAGGGAAAGCTCTTGAGCCATGTGGTTTCAAGGGATGGCATCATGATCAATCCTGAGCATGTTTCAACCATCCTAGCTCTTTCCCTACCGGTGCACAAAAAGGCCCTATAGTCCTTCCTTAGCAAGATCAATTTTTTTAGGTGTTTTATCCCTAACCTTGTAGGACTGATTTGGCCCATCACTTTGATGCTCAAGAAGGACATAGCCTTCAAATGAATAGTAGAAGAAAGAGAAATATTGAACAAAATCAAGTAAGATATTTCTTGAGCCCTAACACTCATTGATCCAAATTATTCAAAATATTTCATCCTTTATGCTTATGGTGTTGATGTAAGCATTGTTGTTGTCCTAACACAAGAAAATGAACAAGGGCTAGAATAACTAGTGGCTTTCTTTAGCTAGATGTTGAAGGATTATGAATTAAAATATAGTCACATAGATAGAAAGGTCTTCGCCATCATGCATGCACTCAATAAATTCAATAGTATGCTCACCAAAAATCATGTCAAGGTATTAGTATCCCACTCTTTGAATAGAGACTTCATCATGGGAGAAGAAATCAGTGAGAAAAGAGCACGATGGATGACCAAAATCATGGAATATGATGTGAATATAAAGGCCACAAAGCTGGTAAGAGGTAGTACACTCTACAAGAAGATTGTTGAGGATGCGCAAAGTGAACCTGAAGCTTCACTATTTCTAGATGAAGATCTTCTACGTGTAGAACTTGGACGAGAACATAGACCACAGCACGTGTGATTGGATGAAGGAAATGATCACATTCCTTTCCAAGGGTGCATACCCTCTTGGTTTAAATAAATAAAAGAGAATATATATGAGGTTACAATTTTTCCCTTATGTGTCAGTTGATGGACTTCTCTTCAAAAGGAATCTTGATGGCGTGTTGTTAAGATGTATCAACGGTGCATAGAATAAAAAAGTGTTAGCATAATTTCATGATGGATTCTCTAGTGGACACTTCTTTTCCAAAACTACAACAATGAATATCATAATGGTAGGTATATTTTGGCATACCCTATTTGTAGATGCACATAGGTGGGTCACAAAATGCAAGGATCTACTTTCTTTGCGGAAATAAAATATTGGCAGTGCTTCCCCTCTGACCAATCCAAGCAAATCATCCTTTTGCGCAATGGGGTCTTGAATTCATAGACATGATCAATCCACCTTCAAGCACTAGACATAAATGGGTGTTGATAGCTACAGATTACTTCACCAAATGGACAGAAGTTGTCGTGCTCAAGGAATCAACCGAGGTAGTCATCCTTGAATTTCTCGAAGGTATAGTCACAAGGTTTGGCGTCCCTCAAACTATTATCTCTGATAATACAAAGGCCTTCCTTGGTACTAAAATCATTGATTGGGCTCTAAGTTTGGGCATTTACCTAAAGACTTCTTCCAACTATTACCCTCAGGGAAACGGTCTGGCAAAATCAACAAATAAGAACCTGATTAGACTCATGAAGTGCATAATGAACATCAACCAAAGTCAGTGGCATACAAAGGTCTTGTGCACACTCGGGTAGATAGAATCACAATCAAAAAGGTAATAGGAATTTCACCTTACAAACTTGTCTATGGAAAGGAGGCTTCCTTCCTTTGACACTAGAACTAAATTCATTGGCACTTTCCCAAAGAATTAGAATTTGAAGGTACGGACCGAGAGATAATTCAAAATGGTAGAGTTGGTTAATCTTGAAGAACTCAGGAACTCTTCCATAATCAAGCTAGAACAACATCAATAGGCAACAAATAAATGGTTTGACAGAAAAGGCTAGGCCTCGAAGCTTTCAAAATTGGGGAATTGGTTCTAAAATGGGATCTTGTGAGCTAAACTAGGATGTCATTCAAAGTTTGATGCACTTTGGAGTGGCTCATACATCATCAATTACTGTAAATAAGCTAATTCTATCAAGTTGACTCATCTTGATGGAGGCGCACTACAAATCCTAGTAAATGGGATCTATCTCAAACCCTTCCATTATGTTTGCTACATTATGTTGTATATATTAAAGTAGTTTCAATTCCTCCAAGTGCGCTTCACACACATTATTTGTTTGTACATAGTTCTTTCTTCTTGCGTGCTCCTTGCGCGTGCTCTTTTGTTGCTTCCAAAGTGAATAGCTTCTCTCAACGGTTGTGAGATTCAAAACAGTGAGAAATGATTCTCAGATGATTACGGGGTAGTTTCATGATTACATAACAAACTTCATGCCCATGGATGCTTCTGGCCACTGATATTCTTCATCTAGGAGGAAGACGGCCCTTAAAGTCACCAAAATTGCTATCCAAATATCTCTCCTAGCAATTTGGGTAACTCACATACAAAATCTAGCTCTAATTTATTCATTGAAATATTGTGCATGCTTAAAATCACTTGGCACATTCCCTTGGTCACATTGTTGATGGAATAATGGCTATGATAAATTTTATAAACTTGATTGATGTTGAGAAATTGATCTTAATTTTCTTTTGTAAATTGTTAATGTGTGTGTGTGTGTGTGTGTGTGTGTGTGTGTGTGTGTGTGTGTGTGTGTGTGTGTGTTTGTACAATAGTTAGAATTGATTTACATATCATTTTGAGCATGTATGATTTGTGGGTTGAGTGTGCAGATGGTGAGCATGTGTTTGGAAGACTAGTACCATGAAATAAACAAAATAAAACAAAATAAAATAGGATTTAGGGGAAAATCACATGCGGTTCATTGGCTAACACTTTGGGTCACTCGGGCTCGAAAATTGTTTGGGTTGATGTGAATGTGTAAAGTGACTTTAGTTTTCAATGTTGTCGTTTTCATCCTTCATTTGAATTTATTTATTTATTTTTCTTCATTTTAACCTTTGGATTGACTAGTTTGTTTATCTTTGATATTTTTATTTAATTAGATTCTAAGTTGGGTTATAAACTTATTTCTCTTTCTATTTTTGGATGTTTGGGCTTATGTTTTATGGTTGAGAAGTTTTCCATTTATGGAAAATTCAAATTTGGGATTGGAGGAAAATTTGGAAGGTGTATGGGACAAGTAAACCTTGTCCCATACTCCAAAAACTTTCCATACACCTACCCATAGGGTAAGTAGGTGTACCTTTTTAGGCATCTTTGGCCACTTGAGGGCTCATTTGTACCTCATTTATTACTTATGATCTTGCTCTCTTTTTGAAAAGATATTGTGTAAGTATTTCTCTTAATTTTTACTTTAATACGATACTTGGGATATGGGTTTATTTATTATGATTTGATGAATTGACATTTTGGGGTTACTTGCAAATTAATTCTTGTGGATGTGAGTCATTTATTTTATTTTCAATTTCTTTTTAATTTTTATGTAAGGATTTTTGTTTAAAGGTTGAGTATTGGTCAATTCAAGTAAAGTGATGGTTTGTGAGGAGGACCCATATGGATGTGTAAGGGCTTTTATTTCATGCTTCGAGATTGGAGCTATTTTTGTGGATTGAGCATACCACATGGCATAATCCTAAGGGATGTTCCACTTTGATTTTTTCCTATAAATAAAAGTATTTACATTATTTTTGGGGAGTTCACTTGGTCTTAGGAAGGTGTTGTCGGTTTGAGGATTTCTTAGAGGGGTTGTTGGATTTCTTAGAGTACATGCTTGAAGGATTTTTGGATAAATAACCAATATGTATACCTCACCTGAAATTGAGTATAAATTATGATGATCTAGTCTGAATTTCGTCAGTTAGTGAAATATTAGGTTACTTTGTGCAATATGATCATGTTAATGGTTAAGGTTTGTTAGGTTGTTTGTTTTTCTATGTAGATACCCCAAAATTACACACTAGTTCCCAGTATTATCCTAGTTGACATCCTAGCTCATATCACCCCATGATTGATTAATCTAATTAATTAATCATACACATTACACCCCTTTGGACTAATTAAATTTGTCCATTGCACAATTTAGCTAAGTTAATTAACATTTATTAAATAAATGGTTAATTAATCATCTTACACATTGTAGCTAATTAAATTAGTTACTTAATTAGGAAAATACACTTATTTTCCTAGTCAACTCACACTAGAATGGTGGGACATTCAGGTTTTTGGGGTTGCTAGTTTCAGATTGTGTTTAAAACTGAAGCATATTAAAAGTAACCTTAAAAGATGGAATAAGGAGACTTTTGGAAATATTTTCTAGGAAAAAATTAGAATTGTTGAGGATTTAAGAAATATTGAGGAACTTATGGAGAACGATGGTCTTAATATAGTTCTCAAGGATCAAGAACAAAAACTCATGTCTGAGTACCATGAGATCCTGGCTAAAGAAGAGGTTTATTGGAGACAAAAATAAAGGGTGAAATGGCTTAAGGAGGGTGATAGGAATACTAAATTTTTCCATTTCTCTGCCACCTCAAGAGCTAATCTCCTTAATATTAATGAGATAAGAAGTGAGAATGGTGAGATTTACTCAAAAAGTAAGGATATCAATATGACTATAATAAATTACTTCAAGGAGATTTTTAAGTAGGGGCAGAGGGTGGAGGAGTTGGTTCAAAATAAAGTCCTGAGATCTATTCCAGAATTTTATCACCCCCTTGAAAATAGAGATCTCTTAAGGAGTCCTTCGGAGGAGGAAATCCATTTTACGGTCTTTGATATGGAATGGATAAATCTCCGGGCTTGGATGGTTTCCCCCTTCTTCTTTCAAAAATTATGGGAGGTGATAAAGCAAGAGGTCATTGAAATGGTCCAAGAATTCTTCAACAATGGTCATCTTAAGGGAAAATGAATAACACCTTCCTAGTCCTAGTGCCAAAAATTGTTGGAGCTAAAGAAGTTAAGGATTTCAGACCTATAAGTCTTTGTAACACCAGTTATAAATTATTGACTAAAATCATAGTTGGTAGGATTAGAATGGTTCTTTCAAACTTCATCTTGGGAAATCAAGGGGATTTTGTTCCGGAAGGCAAATCACTGACAGCATTATTGTGATTCAAGAAGCCATACATTCCATTGAAAACTCTGGTAGATCGGCTATGTTTCTTAAGTTGGATATGCATAAATCCTATGATAGGATTACATGGTCTTTCCTCCAGGATATCCTGTTAAAGGTTGGTTTTGATAACATTATGGTAAATATGATAATGACATACATATCCACTGCTAGTTATTTGGTTTTGGTGAATGGTAAACCGAGGGTTTTTTCCAAGCAGGTAGAGGTTTGAGACAAGGTGATCCTCTTTCGCCTTTCCTTTATGTTATAATGGTTGAATCTTTGAGTAGAATCTGTCAACATGCTATGCTTTCTAACTATATCTAGGGTATAAAAATCTCTAATGGTCTCCCCTCTATCTGTCTCAATTAGTTTGTGGATGATAATTTTATGATGGGTAAGGCCTCTGTCCATGAAGCCTCCAATTTTAAGGTGGCTCTAAATGATTATGAATTGGTTTTGGGATAGATGGTTAACTTCCATAAAAGTGTTGTTTTTTTCATCAATGTGGAGAATCAAGTTCAAGCCAGATTAGCACGCATCTTGGGGTGTAGGATTAAGCATTTTCCGGATTCTTATTTGGGTATGCCCCTGATCCAAAAGAAGCCTGACATTTCAGTTTGGAATGCTCTGCTAGAAAGAGTAAATAGTAAACTTTCATCTTGGAAAGGTCTCTTTCTTTCTCAGGCTGGTAAGATTCAATTGCTTCAAAGCTCCCTTCAAGGTATTCCCATTTATGTGATGTCACTTTTCAAGCTCCCTACTAAAATTATTGGGTCCTTAGAGAAAATCTAGAAGAGATTCCTTTGGATGGGTGTTGTGGAGAAGTTTAAATTCCCTCTTATGGCTTGGAAAAATTCACTAAACCAAATCTTTGTGGGGGTTTGGGGTTAAAAAATATCTCACTTATGAATGAGGCCTTGATTTCCAAAGCTGGTTGGAGGATTGCTAGAGAGGAAGGTCTTTGGGTGGAAATCATAAAGATGAAATATCTATGTAGAATATAGGCAGAATGGAGTCCTTTTTTAATCAAGACAATCTTCCTAGAGGGTCTTATTTTTGGAACTCTTTTGTGGCCTCTAAAGAAATATTAACCAAAGGTACTATGTGGGAGATAGGCAAAGGTAATAGAATTAGTTTCTGGTATGATAGTTGGATTGAGGATTTCCCTTAGCTAACTTGGAAATCTAGAAAAGGTTTCTTAGTTCTATGAGGAAAAAGGAAAATTTTGGATAAGAGACTTCTAGATTTAGGAGGATATTGTCAGGTGGGAAACCATTGATCCTCCTCCATAATTTGATGGAGATATCCAACCCTTTTGGGTTCTCAACAAGAAATTAAGGGATTTCCATATCCCCATTTTTTAGACCAAGGAGGATTCCATTAAATGGAAAGAGGAAGATTTGGGAATTTTCTTAGTCAAATCTACCTATATGTTAAATTTCAAGGATGATCTACAAAAAGACTATTGGGGTAAGCTTTGGGTGAAGGATCTTATCCCTAAGGTTAATATATTTTACTAGTTGGCTGTCCAAAATAGAATTCTGACTGTGGAAAATCTTAGGAAAAGGGAATGAAGCTTCCCAATAGATGCTCTCTTTACAGGAAAGAGGAGGAAAATGTCAACCATCTTCTCCTTCATTGCTCCTTCTCCCATGATGTTTTTGCTTCCATTATGGATCTGTTCAATATCCAATGGATTTTTCCTTTGACTATTGAGGATTGTTGTTTTCAATGGGAGAGTCCCTTCTGCTTTCCCATCTTGGTCTGGGCCTGGAATATTGCCCTCCCTCATTTTTGGGGGGTTTATGGAAGGCTAGGAATGATTGTATCTTCTAGGACCAGAAATCTCTTCTCTTGAAAGTTAAAAGAAAATTTTTGGCGTGACCATCAAGGAAAATATCAAACTCTTTGTATTTAGTTTTACCCCCATTATAAAAGGAAGGAACCCCATGCGCGCCACTATCACCCAAAAAATTTGAGTGCTCACCCGAGGCATGTGCGGGTGCAGAGTCTCTCTTTCATGTGAGTGTAGTGGGTAGCATCATCTATGATTAGTGTAAGAGTTCTTAGGAGGGATGTTAAGAAAAAAAAGAACCATAGGGCTCGAACGGCCTCTAGATCCTTATAGTCACTTCAAACCGGCTACTTTAACAGAATCTAGAACATGCATTATGACATAAATAATTATACAAGCATTCATACATAGCATGAAAGGAAAGAGAACTCATATGAGAGAAATGTGCATTAAAACCATTGATATCCATGTCTATATATAATAGGTAACCTCATTATATTCATTGATTCATTACAGAGAGTCACAGAGAGTAGACCGCAATCATGCATATCACTGGACGTATGTAACTAAGCTAACAAGAAAAAGAAAAATTATAACTCCATGCTTAGTGCATTCTTTCCTGAATATAAATATCCCCTCGCAGTAATTTTGTAGAGCTCCGCTCACTCTCTAACCTGTTATATCTCATACTTCTAGCTCTCTCTTTTACTCTGTAGGCACTTGTATTTATAATTCTCCTATGTTGCTAACTCACCTTCCAGCACCCTCAGATCTGGCACCAAGTGTCGAATGTGGTCCTTTATGTGAGCATGCTCCTCCAGGCTGAGCTTTCCACTCCATCTCATGATGATCTTCTAGAAGATTTCATTCGGGGCATGCTCTTTCCTGGGTCAGCCTATCATCAGGCTAGCATCTTATCCATGCATAACCGATCATGCTTTTCACGTGTTCTGCCTTGGGTTCCCAAATTAACTAAGTCCCGAGCCTCCTTTCACATGTCGTGCAAGCTATGTGCTTCCTTAACTCTTTATTTCACGTGCTTTTTCCTTGCGTGCCTTTTCATAACTGGGGCCCTACGCACCCACGTGCCTTCAAACTTGGTTAAGATTATAGGCATCCAACATCACCCCACACTACGCCTGTTCTCCTTCCTCGGAAACACTTAACCAATATGCATGTTTTCCAAGGACCTAATGAATAGCCTTATACTTTACAAAGAAAAGAATAAGGAATGAAAGAATCGGGGAAAATAATGAAGAATGGGGGGACATCAACTCAACAAGCTAGGAAAATATTTCCGGAGGTCTACCTCTAGCTTATTCCACACTTCGACCTCACCCTATGCCTTCTAGCAGAGGTCTCCCACCAAGGTGCTCACTTCATCAAAAATCAGGCCAACTCCCTAGGTGCCCAAAACATCCACAATCTGCTCCATCTCTTTGCCTAGGTCCTCAAGTTTATCCATCCTTCTAGTGATCTATGGGTATAGTTCCTTTATCCGGGCCTTAATTGAGCTCCTTAAGGCCTTAATTACCTCTGATTTCTTCTCTACTTCGGCTAGAACATTGTCTCTCTCTGCCCTGTTCCCCTTGTTCTTTTCTTGGAATTCTCTTAGTTTCATCTCAAGTGTGGTGACCAAGGAGCTCGCCACTTTATCTCTATCTGCACATATATCATATGCATCTTTTGTAGACTAGGCAGTGACCTTAACCTCCATGAGTACTTGGTTGTACTTGGAAACGAGTGCTACCACCTTCAACCGGTCTTCCTCTTTAAGGAATGTGGCCACTTCTTTAGCAGATTCAAGGGGTAAGGGTCATCTCTCCATGGTTAGGATGCACGTTAGGTCTTCCATACACTCCGGGAGGGACATGTGCGTTTGTGTGGGTGGCACTAGTGCAGGTGCTTGGGAGGATGACACCTTTGATAGACTCCATTTTCTTGTAAACTTCCTACACCTTTACCTTCTCTTCCTTCAACTTGTGCCTTAACTATGTGCTAATCAATTCTTCATGTTTTAAGCTCTTGGCCTTCTCCATCAGTTCTTCTTCCTTCTCTCCTAAATTTTCCTCCGGCACTCTGATTCTATCATTGCATGTGAATAATCTACCCTCGGTCTCAACCGTGACCTTATTTAGTGCATTGTAGACTTGCTCATCCAAGAGTTCCTGAGCATTCACTAAGGGATTGACACCATTAGATTCTAGCAATGCGATGAGTGCTCATTGGCAAACTTCAAAGTCGGCTCATCAATGTGGGACTCGAATGCCCAAAAGAGCATATTTTTGGCTTAAGGGTACACATCATCCTTCTCAAAAGACCCCATGGCTAGGAGCCTCTCTGTGGGTACAAAGTGCTGCTGGAATCGCACATGTAACACCTTCTTTGTGTCATCCACATAGCCCATTATGTCCCTCTATTCTACATCAAGAGTTCTCATGCCCGAGCGCGTGCCTTTGGGGAAGCTTCTTTGTTAAAGTGGGGCCTCCCAAGCTATCATGTTATTTTTAATGTTCTCCTCCTTCCCCTCCTTGACACTATGTCTGCATACCTGTGTGCTCCAACTCTTGGTCTACCAAGAACTTGAGAATTCTTTGTGCTTCTCTTTCTACCACCTCTCGTGATCTGTTCTTTTGTAAAACTTATGACTCCCTCCTTTTTCCAGAAACCTCCTTATCTTCCATGTCTTTGGCGTCCTCATCATCTTGTGTGTCCTTGCACCATGTGAATACAAACTTTTTCTTCTCATCTTCACTCTCCTCTTCTCGAGTCGTAGATCTAACCACATGGGGCTCTTGGTCTTTATCTATTTCTTCTTCTTCTCTGCCACCATCTTCTTCACTTTCATCCCCTCTTCCACCCATGTATTTTTCCAAGCTATCAATTGCCTCTGATCCAGCTTCCTCATCCACCCTCTGCTTCTTCCTGAGAGGTGGCTCCTAATCAAGGGATTCAGCCTTATCTTCTTCCTCAGGTGATTCTTTCTTAGAGACGGGTAGCCTAGGCACCTCTACCTCTGGCGTCTTCTCCTTCACTAAAGACTTCTTTCTCCGCATGTAAGTGCTCAACTTGGTGCTTGTGGATGGCATGCTCACTGTATGAGTAGTCGGCACACTTGGTACTTCTCCATCTCTTCCCCTCTTCTTTGACATGGGCCCCTTCTTACCCAAGGTATCTTTAGGTATGGAGACTTCACTCTCTAAATACACACCCTTCTTGAACTTCGGCCTTATGCGTAATTACACGCACGTCGTTGATCCTCCAGCGATGGGTAACATCATCGGCCTTGTCACTTGAATCTCATGCGACATGTAATTCTCTACGTATGTGTGCTTGCTGCTAGGGTAATTTAGCTTCTTTCTCATCTCCCTATGTTCCCGATCCAGCCTACCCAGTTCCAGTCTTAGCTTCTTTGACTCTTTAAACCTGTTCACCCCCACTTGGAAGTATTGAGCGAGTAAATGCGAAGGAGCTTGCACCAGGGCTCCATGAATCATCTATCGGCTTGAACATGCCCGGGAAGTAGTGTTGATGGACTATGAATTCAGCTTATCCCTCGGTGGGTGCTTTGGGAGTTATTCAAGGATTCTCCACTCTACCTCTGAATGCATTCCTCAGGCATGTGTACCATTTTTCCAGCCATGCCTTGTGCGGTGTTTTCATTGTATCACAAGAATATTTTTCAAACCTCTTCATGGAAGAAGGATCCTCAGTTGGGTAATCCCACACGAACTTGTTTGGCGTATCGGGCACTCCAATCTCCATGAATACAATGGTGAGCAAGACATTGCCAAAGAGGATCCTGTCCCCTTCCTTTGCACAACTGACAATTTCTTCAGTGATGTACATGGATAGGTTGTATATAGTTCCCTCTGTAATCTTCCTGCAGACATGTAGCCAAGTTTTGTTGACCTATGTCCATCTTTCTTGGCCATTCAGTTTAGTCACCAAATGCATGGCCATTTTCATTACAAGGTCCTTGATGTCTGAAATGTCATAATATTGTGATCCTTTCTTACAGGCATACTCGGTGATGGTTTCTTGAATGGATTCCTTGTCACCAAGGTCATATTCTAGGCTATCTCCCTCACATATGAGACCTATAAATTGTGAAATTAACGAGTCATGCGCATCTTGTGCCCGACAAAGTGGAAGTAATCTTCATGGACCCGTGATATCAACCACTAGTACAGGCATTCTGGCTTTCCAAAATAAGGCAACTCATAGAGGTGTAATAGCCCTTCCTTCTCCATTTTAACCGTCACATCATCGTCATATATAGGAAAACCCTCATGTGTTTGTTTGTTGGTAGGGCATACCAATTCCAATGACATTTCCTTTTCTATTATGTTCATGCATTGATTATAGTCACTAACAAGTACACTTCTCAAGTGGGATTCCCTATCCTTCCCCATCATCACCCCATCCGGGTATTGTTGTAAATATTTTCCCCCTGGGTAGATATAGACAAATAGAAGAATATAGAAATCAAAGAAGCTCAAACCCCTGACATTTATTGTGTTTCCAGCCAGAAGCACGCACGACATAAGGTTTCGACACAAAGAAATTCACACCCAGCGCGAGTAAAGGGTGCACGACATAAGGTGTCGACACGAAGAAATTCATGCCCAAGGCATAGGTAAATGGTGCATGACATAAGGTGTCGACATGAAGAAATTCGTGCCCAAGGCGCAGGTAAAGGGTGCATGACATAAGGTGTCGACACGAAGAAATTCATGCCCAGGTGCAAGTAAAGGGCACACGACATAAGGTGTCAACACAAATATGGATGCACCTATGTCGCACCTTGAGGCGCAACATTTTGAGCACTTGGCGAGAAGCGGACCACGACCCGGATATTCGGATGGCCATAACTTTTCACGGGAGCTCGGATTCATGCAAGGTTGGACTTTTCGAAAGCTTACGAGGTCCTCTGTCCAAATAAAACTGGATATCTTTAATTGGGTGGGAACAAGTTCTTAAAAATTCAAAATACAGTTTGCCAATTTTTTGGTTTGTTAGGGTTCTCACCCACCACCATAATGAGATGAATTAAATGCAACTTTGAAGGTGGTTGGGGTAGATTTGGAATTCCTCTCTCTTTTCTCTCTCATTCTTCCTATAAATTGTAAGGAGGATTCTTTCTAAAGGTTGGACATTCTTGTTTTTCCCCTCCCTTCTCCTCTTTTCTGTAGGTGGATTTTGTGGAGTTCAAACCTCCCATCTAAAACTGCAATGCAACTTTTCCTCTTGGCATTTTTAGTGTATTGTATCAATCTTTGGAGAAAATAATACATGTCTGTGGATGATTCTCAACCCTCTCTGTGTTCATTTTGCATCCTTCTGATCTTTCACTGCAATTTGGTTATTTGTGCATGATCTTGCATTACATTTTATTGGTTTGTGTTTATTGGCAAGATAGGTGTTCTTCATTCCTCGGTGCATCACCTTTGTTAGTTTAGGTTTTATTTTTATGCATCTTCTTACCCTTTCTCCTTGGCAAGTTAGATTAGGTTTTTGAGTAAACCCTCTGCATTTTTATGTGTGCATCTAAACAGAGGAATAGGAACCAGCCTTCATCCGAGAGCTTTTCCGATTTTGCAAGGTCCCACACTTGGGAAAAGCTCCATGTTATCTGTCGCATGAGAGAGTCTCAACCCATTGATTTCCACACATCCGGGGGAGTTGTGATTTTCATCAATAGTTTTGGCACGTCCGGTGGGACGAAGAGGTCATTCCACATATTTGAAGGAATTTTCAAGAAATTTGGACTAAAAATTGCAGGTTTTACAATTTCAGATTTTTTCACCTTCCAGGCTGAACTTTGAAATTGATTTTCAAGGGCTTAACTTGCTCAAAACAAGTCAAAATTTCACCAGTTGATAGATCGAGGGATAATCTTCAAAAGGGTATTCTTAGATTTTGAGGTTTTGACTTTCAAAATTTCATGGTTTTTAGTATTTCAGGTTTTCCCAGGTGTTGAGCATGTCCCAAGTTCCGACACGGTGTATTTCAGGTTTTGTAAGTTGCCTTACATGACCTAAGTTTTGCCTATACCTTTTGGGGATTAGTAGCTGCACAAAAACCTGATAACCAAATTAAAGAGTTGTATCTTCCGGGTCCTTCAAGTTTTAATTTCTATTTTTAATATTGTTAGGTTTGGTGTGTAACTTGGCAAAATCCAGCCTTTTGAGGCTCATTCTCTAACACATCTGGCGACTCCGAAGGGAATAGAATTTAGTGGTTTAGCAACAATAGTTTCCCAAGCACATGAGAAGAATTCGAACCAGGTTTGATACTCAAGAAGAGGGGTTATTTGTCCACTTGCAACTATCACCAGGAAGAGGAAGGAGAGGAAGAAGACCACAAAGATCACCATCTCCACCTAACCGGACTTTGTCTACACCTCCACCTGGTAGACCTTTTCTTGCATCAACCAGAGTTCTTAGGCCAATCATAATGGCACATCTACCACCGAATCCCATGTCAATTTCATTGGCAGTAGCCCACTTGCCCTCAATGCACAAAATCTAGTTCCAATTGCAGCATTAAAGAACATTCCATTTTTCACTGGAGAAAATCATACCACTCCTGGTGATCATGTCAAAGACATTGCTAACATTTGTGCAATCCACGAGATAAATGAAATGGATGTTGTTGTCAAATTGCTGGCATCTTTGTTCAAAGGGAAGGCATTGCAATGGTTTAGGATCCTTGCAGGTGGTTCTATCCAAAATTGGAATCGGTTATGCATAGTCCTCCATGAGTAGTTTGGAGAAAAGGAGACAATTTGTCTCTACTAGAACAATTAAAAACTATCAAGAGAGCTCCCAATGAGCGGCCATTGACCCGACTTCAACTTCAGATTTCAAAGGTCTTGGGATAGGATTCCATTGGCCGTTAGGCCAACATTGAAATTTCTTTTCTATATTATCTTAAAGCTTTGAATTCTTATATTTCTATGTTAATTCAATCTATGGGAGGCATAACCTTACACATTACTTATAACATTGCCATTAGGGCTGAAAGCTGTCTTATTCAAGTGGTAAGTGGCTCCTGAGCCTCCCATGCCCTTGTATCCAAACTTAGAAAATCCAAGCACTAGTCAAACACCCACTTTGGCTCCTATTCCCACTCCTAGAAATCAAAGTTCAAATGAAACTTCTACTTCATCCTCTAGTGCTTCAAATGAACTCCAGGAGGTTATGAAACAATTACAGAACCTTGGAAATGAGTTGGTGACTATCAAAAGATAGCAAGCTCAAAGTTCTAGACCGTATCAGCGTCAAGCGCAGTTCCAGCTAGGCCACCATACCAGCCCAATAGGCCACCCAATCCAATTGCAAATCAAAGCCAAGTAAGGCCTCCCACTAATAGACCATTTCAGCCCTATAACCCCAATGTTGCATCTGCTTCTAAAGCATTAGTGCCGATGCAAAACAATATAGCTCAAGAGTATGATTGGTGTTTCCCATGTAATGAACCTCACAACCAAACTATGTGCTTTAATGGTTCTTTGAACCAAGCCTTGATGGTGACAACTACGGCATAGAGGGTGAAGTGAGTCGAAACAAATCAGCAACAAGGGACATCTCGGCAAAACATAGCTCCAAATGATACCGCACTTGTGAATTGGCAAGTGAGGATTTTTGTGGCATGAATCAAACAATTTCTTAGAGTGTAGGAGCTAACACAAGATTAAAGAAGAAGAATATTGGTGAAGGGCAGTCATTGGCTCCAAGTGATCTACAACCTTTCATCACTCCACAAGGTGTTGGTAAGTAAAATACAGTTCCAAATGCGCAAGGACAGCCCAAACCATCTTCTAAACCAACTCAAATGCCAGTTGTTGCTTCCCATGCACAAGAAAGGAATGCAAAAACTAAAGGACAACAAAGATATGTTTCATCCCCATTTAGCATCATTGATCAAATGAAGAAGACAAATGTGAATATATCAATGTGGGAATATTTATCCATCCCAGGCCAAAGAGATCTTCTACAAGCTTCCATGAAGAATTGGTCAACTTCGAACCAGCATGTACATATGCAGAGAATGTCCTCACAAATGCTGCTCATCTTGAAGGGAATCATGGAGGACAACAAGGTAAAATTTTGAAACCCCCTCCATTCTATGTTTCATTAATCATTGGGGATAAACTAGTACACAATTGCATGATTGATTCTGGGGCAAGTAGTTATGTCATGCCCAAGCAAATAGCTGATCAGCTGGGTCTCCAATATGAAGTCATATCTAAAGGGGTAGTGCAATTGGATGGGATAGTAGTAGCAACAGTGGGAGTGATTAAAGGTTTGAATCTTATCTTGCATGCATGCCCCAATGTTATTGTTTTGTAAGATGTGTCAGTGATAGATTTGCCACCACTCTTTGCCCTATGCTTATCAAGGGATTTCACAGCCAAAATTGGAGGGTACTTATCTGGATTGGTCACACGTGTTGTTCAGAAAAAGATATGGTACTAAGGTCACAATCATATCTGAACCAATTGCAAACTTTCATATTGAGCCTCATACTCCAAGCCAAATCAATGCCAACTGTTCAACTTTTGACCAAGAAGATTATCCAAGCACAGATGAAACTGACACCAAAGTTGGAAGCATCCCAGATTTAACTCTTGATGAATGGGCAAGTAAGGTACATTCTTTTGATCCCTACCAAGAAATAGAAGAATCTGAGCTAGGAGTCTATTGCATACATGAAGAAAACCAATCTATTCCTAGCATCACCAAACCAGACCATAAGGATGGTAATGAGGTATGGTAGTTATTTTTTGATGGATCAAGGAGTAGGCACGGTGCGGGAGGAGGATTTATGCTTATTTCACCTCAAGGCATTGAATATTATTCACCTTTCCATTTCCAGTTTTCTGTTCAAACAACACGGCTAAATATGAGGCCTTGATTCATGGACTTCATTAGGCCGGGGAAAAAGGGCATAAAGAATGTGCGGGTGTTCGGGGATAGCGTGTTGATCATCAATCAAGTCGGGGGACAACATGCTACAAAGAATGACCCTGCTTTGAAGAAATACAAGAATAGGGTATGGGACCTCGTTGAGGATTTGAAGCTTTCAACATTGTGTCCATACCTAGGAAGAAAAATGAAGCCGCGGATAGGCTCGCAACAGTTGGAGCAATGTTTGATGTGGTTGACAACATCAAAAGGTAAAAAAAACAGCCACATATCCATGTGATTGTGAGGCCAGCAGTTCCAGATAATAACACAAGCTAGCAGGTGTTTGAGAATGATCAACAGATCATTAATTTCTTTCAAGAAGAGGCTGAATTCTCAGCTAGGAATCAAGACAGATTAGAGCAGCAATACGGTGATCAAGTAGTGCAGCTGTGGACAAACAAGCTTCCTAAGGGTTTAGTAACATTGGAGTCTATATTCAACCCTAACGACCGCCTCCGTAAGGAAAAGGCTAACATACAAGTCAAGAGAGAAGATTCAGAGCCGATTCTAGTTGGGAAGGCAAAACCCTTCAAATTGGTAAAGTGGCCACTTGAGCAAGAGAAATCAGATTTCATACTGCTTTGCTAAGAATTTCTAGATGTCTTCACTTGGAGCTATGAAGACTTGAGAGGATTCAATCCAAAGATGGCACAACATACCATAGAATTGGATCTAGATGCTAAGCCCATTAGACAAAAGCGAGACCATTCAACCCTCACATTGAGCCCCTAATGAAGAAAGAGATAACCAAGCTAATAGAGGAAAGCATTATATTCCCAATCAAACACTCAAGCTGGGTTACAAACACAGTTCGGTCGGGGAAGAAGAGCAGAGAAATCAGGTTATGTGTGGACTTCGAGACCTCAACAGGACATCTCTCAAAGACCATTACCCACTTCCTTCATAGAACAAATATTGCAAGTGGTATCCGGTTCGGAGAGGTTCTCTCTCCTAGATGGCTACTCGGGGTATAATCGGGTAATGGTGAAAGAAGAGGACTAGTTCAAGACTTTGCTTTCACCACCAAATGGGGTACTTACACCTACAAGAAGATGCCATTTGGGCTATCAAATGATGGAGCCACTTTCCAAAGGGCAATGGATATGGAATTCAAGGGGTTGATTAATGAAATAGTTCTGATATATCTTGATGACATCACCGTATTCTCCAAAAATGTAACAGATCACCTCGTTCATTTGAGGCAGGTATTTCAGAGGTGTAGAAGATTTGGGGTATCATTGAATCCCAAAAAATGCATATTCCTTGCTCAAGAGGGAAAACTTCTAGGCCATATTGTTTCAAAGGAGGGGTTGACGATTGACACAGAAAGAGTTGAAGCAATTCGAGCGTTGCCATTGCCAAGTCACAAGAAGGCTCTTCAAAGCTTCTTGGGAAGGATCAATTTTGTCTGTAGGTTTGTTCCAAACTTTGCAGCTCTCGTAAAGCCAATAACGCTGATGTTGAAAAAGAGCATGACATTTAAGTGGACATCTAAAGGCAAGGAAAGTTTTGAGGCAATAAAAGAGGCTATATCTCAAGCTCCGACTCTCATCAATCTAGACTTCTCTAAGGATTTCATGCTATATGCCTTTGGTGGTGGAAACACAATTTCTGCAATCTTGGTATAGCAAAACAAATAAGGAGTAGAACAACCAGTTGCTTTCTTCAGTCAAGGCTTGGAGGAATACAAAACTAGGTACTCTTTTATTGAAAAGCATGTCCTTGCAGTGATCAGGAGCTTAAAGAAATTCAAGCACCTAGTCTCAAACAACAAGATCCAATTGTTGGTCTCTCATGTGGGAGTCAAGGACTTCCTTCTAAACAAGGATCTAAATGAGAAATGTGCAGGATGGATAACCTGTGTCATGGAATATGACATCGAGATCAAGGTCACAAAACTAGTACGTGGAAAAGGACTATGTGAACAGCTAGCTTTGAGCCAGCAAGTTAAAGCAGGTGATGAAAAAGAGACTGTCTTGGTACTACAGGATGGTCAAGAATAGGAAAATGATGATGTGCCCACTCCTTGTTGGACTCAGAATATGATACACTTCCTACAGGTAGGCCTATGCCCTCCAGAAATGAGCAAAGCAAAGAGGAGATACTTTAGATTACAAGCCATTCCATATGTGCTTGTTGATGGTGTTTTGTTTAAGAAAGACATCAATGGAGTTCTATTGAGGTGCATTGGGATAGGTCAAATTGAGAGGGTGTTACAAGATTTTCATGATGGAGATTCCGGAGGACATTTTGCCCCATGGGTAATAGCTCTCAAGATAATGAAGGCGGGTATTATTGGCCGATAGTGTTCAGTGACTGCTATACATGGATAAGAAAGTGCAAGAAATGTGCACTCTTCACAGGCAAAGAAAGACTAGCAGCACTTCCATTGCACCCAATTTTGGTTGACCAACCATTTATGAAATGGGGATTGGACTTCATTGGGGTCATAAAGCCAAACTCAAGACAAGGCCACAAGTGGATTCTCACGGCAACGGACTATTTCACCAAGTGGACTGAAGTAGTAGTGCTCAAAGAAGCAAATGAGTCTAACATACTAGACTTTTATGAAGGAATAGTGACCAGGTTCGGTGTGCCGGCCACTATCATATCAGACAATGCATTGGCATTCATAGGTTCCAAGATTATAGAATGGGCTGTCAAGAATGGAATCTACACCTCTTCAAATTATTACCCACAGGGTAATGGACAGGCAGAGTCCACGAACAAGAATTTGCTAAGAATCATCAAAAGGACTCTGGATGAAAACCAAAGGACATGGCATACCAAGCTAAAATCAGCATTATGGGCTGACAGGATAATGCCAAAGAGATCTACAGGTAATTCTCCCTACAAGTTAGTCTATGGGAAAGAGGCAGTGTTGCCTATATCATTAGAATTGCCAGCATTGGAGCTCATGAAGCAGTTGGAGTTATCTGAGTTCAAACCAATGGAGGCCGTATGCGAGTTGATGGAATTGGAAGAAATAAGAGAACATGTAGTTCTGATGATTGAAAAGGATCCGGCCTTAGTAAAAAGATGGTTTGATAAGAAGGCAAGAGCAAGGACCTTCCAGGGAAGGGGACCTAGTTCTGAAATGAGATGCGGATCGAGAAAAACCGGAAGGAATTCCAAGTTTGATGCCATTTGGAATGGCCCATACATGGTCACGGGATGTAAAAGTAGTAATGCCTTCCAATTGTCTACATTAGATGGAGAAGAACTCCCGATTCCGGTTAATGGAATCTATCTTAAACATTGCTACTAAAAGGAAAAGGTTTACCCTTGTAAATATTAGCCTAGATTTCATTTCCTCTAAGTGCGTATGCACATCATCTTATTATAGTTAGGTTTCAATTTCCCTAAGTGCTCCGGCATAGGTTTTTCTGCTCTCAGGTTGAATTTCTACAATTCAGCATGCTCTCGAAGAAGGAGTTGTAGTACCAGCTCGGGATCGGATATCGAGGTTGGTTTCGGGTTATTGCTTATGACTCCATGCCCATGGATTGCTAAAAGGCCAACGATCTTATACCTTACGGGTAGGTGATCCCATTAAGTCACAAAATTTTTGTAAATATCTTCCCCCTGGGTAGATATAGACAAACAAAAGAATATGGAAATCAAAGAAGCTCAAACCCCGACATTTATTGTGTTTCCAGTAGGAAGGGCACACGACATAAGGTGTTGACACGAAGAAATTCACACCCAGGCGTAGGTAAAGGGTGCATGACATAAGGTGTCGACATGAAGAAATTTGTGCCCAAGGCGCGAGTAAAGGGCACATGACATAAGGTGTCTACATGAAGAAATTCGTGCCCAGGCGCGAGTAAAGGGCGCACGACATAAGGTGTCAACATGAAGAAATTTGGGCCAAGGCGCGAGGTAAAGGGCACACAACATAAGGTGTCAACATGAAGAAATTCACGCCCAAGGCATAGGTAAGAGGATGTTGACACAAATATGGATGCACCTATGGCACACCTTCAGGAGGTGTAACATTTTGAGCACTAACAGAAGCTGCACTCACGACCGGATATTCGATGGCCATAATTTTTCACAGGGAGCTCGGATTCATGCAAGGTTAGACTTTTCGGAAAGCTTACGAGGTCCTCTATCCAACTACAACTAGATATCTTTAATTAGGTGGGAAAAAGTTCTTAAAAATGCAAAATACAGTTTGCCACTTTTTGGGTTTGCTAGGGTTCTCACCTACCACCATAATGAGATGAATTAAATGCAACCTAGAGGTGGTTGGGGTAGATTTGGAATTCCTCTCTCTTTTCTCTCTCATTCTTCCTATAAATTGTAAGGAGGGGCTTCTTTCTAAAGGTTGGACATTCTTGTTTTGCCCCTCCCTTCTCCTCTTTTCTGTAGGTGGATTTTGTGGAGTTCAAACCTCCCATCTAAAACTGCAATGCAACTTTGCCTCTTGGCATTTTGTAGTGTATTGTATCAATCTTTGGAGAAAATAATGCATGTCTGTGGATGATTCTCAACCCTCTCTATGTTCATTTTTCATCCTTCTGATCTTTCACTACAATTTGGTTATCTGTGCATGATCTTGCATTACATTTTATTAGTTTGTGTTTATTGGCATGATTTTGCATTACCTTTGTTAGTTTAGGTTTTATTTTTATGCAACTTCTTACCCTGTCTCCTTGGCAAGTTAGATTAGGATTTTGAGTAAACCCTCTACTTTTTTATGTGTGCATCTAAACAGAGGAATAGGAACCGGCCTTCATCCGAAGAGATTTTTCAATTTTGCAAGGTCCCAAACTTGGGAAAAGCTCCATGTTATGTAATCACACTGAGAGTCTCAACCCATTGATTTCCAAACATCTAGGGGTGCTTTGTGATTCTCCATCAATAGGTATTTCATCTCTACATACCATTCTTCATTTGTGTCTACCACGGGTTCTAGTTTTTAGCCTTGGCTTTGCCCTTTCCTTTCTTGGGTGCCATGGTCGGGGTATTTTTATCACTCTAATTCTCTCCTTGTTACTCTGTTTTACTTCCTCCAATCCTCCAATCTCAAATCCGTGATATAACTCTTCTAAACCCATGTCATAGTTTGTCGAACCCTAAGTAGGATAAAATCTTCGTAAGACAAATCCTCTTCAACTCTTTCCATGCCAATGTAACACCTTCTTTACGGTTCGTAATATCAAACTAGCTACTTCAATCTCATAGATCTTCCTTCACTCGATTGAATTTGAAAGCCCTAGTTTGTCTAACTCACTTATATCTTCAACTCTTCTATTTTGCAAAGTAAAAATGAGAGTGCCCCGACCCTCTACTTATAGTTTTTCTCTTTTATGAACATTAAATGTTACTTTACCTACCACCATATTTTACTCATTTAATGCGGATTTTTCAAACAAATCCCATCTTTAGTGCCTTCACTTGTGCACCCAACTTATGCGAAGCTCCTCCACCTTCTACAGACGCAACCAATCCAACTGATAGGAGACTCTTACACGCACGTAACCTACATCGAAGGCACTTCTTTTGTCTTGATCCTTGTTCTCACCTACCTTGTGTTACTCTCAAATTTGCTTTCTCCTCCTCTCTACATGGGATCTACAAGTAGCTTTACCCTGGCACAAACCATTCTTCCATCTTCCCTTTTATATACCTCTTTTAACTTTGACTACTCAATAAGGCTTTTCAACACAACTTCCTTGGTACTTTGATCATGCGCTTCTTCACCTTTCTCCACCCCACACTTAAAGCAATGTGCGAGTCCTCTGCATAGTCACGATTCTCCAAAAATGCAATAAATTTACCGGCGCTCAAGGTGTAAAACAAAACAACAATGCAAAGGAAACACACAAAAGGGAAAAAGCATAAAGGAAACTTCTAAACTAACTAGCAAAACTACCTTATTTACAAACACCAAGAAGACTTATTTATAGTAGGGCTTCAGCCTACTACCATTGAAGTGTCTAGGCAACTTCGTCCCTTCCAGCACTTGTAACTAGCACATGCCCGAATCAAGGATGTATGAAATTGTGTAAGGACCCAACTAATGGACTTTCAAATTCCCAGGATGGCGCAGAAACTTAGAATCATATAATAACACCATCTGCCCAACCTCAAACTTCTTGTTTCTAATATGGCAATCATGTCAAGCCTTTTACTTTTCCTTTTCCGCTATTTGGCTCCATCGGGCAAGTGATAATCTCTCATCTATTTTTATTAGTCTTTCTTCCGGTGCTTGCTTGTTCATCGGCTAACCCTCCTACGCGTGCTATTCATAGAGAAGGAAACATAAATTCAACCGAAAAATAGCTTCCATGCCAAACACCAATTGAAAAGGTGTGGCTTTGTTTAGTCTTTTATACGTTGTCCTGTAAGCCCATAATACTACTGATACTTTGTCATCCCAATCAAGTCTTCCGACATCAAAAATCTTAGTCAAGGTATGACTCAGTATTTTGTTGAATGCTTCCACAGTTCCATTTTCTTGTGGGTGATAGGGCATAGTCTTGTGATGAGCCACCATGAACTCAGATAACAGGATCCTCATGGTCTCATTCAAGAAATGCATACCCCTATCACTGGTCAGACTCAAAGGGCATCCATACCTCGTGATAATGTTTTCCCACAAGAACCTTGTTATTGTTGTTGCCATGTAATCTTTAGTTGGGGCTGCCTCTACCCACCTTGTGAGATAATCTATGTAAGTGATGACATAATGTGACCCAGTCCTCCACGCTTCCAGTGTAATAGGTCCTACAAATTCTATCACCCACTTTTCAAAAGGCTCCATGCTAGGAATAGGGTGCAAAGGCATTTCATCTCTCCTTCTGGTTTGCCAATGTGCTGACAATGGTCACATGCTTTATAATAATCTCTGCAATCCTTATACAAGGTTTCCCACCATAAACCTACCATTAATATCTTGCGCATGGTGGCATCACCTATATAATGCCCACCCACACTTCCTCTATGTGCTTCCTCCATGATGGCCAGGCATTCATGCTCTAAGACACACCTACGCAAAACTTCATCACATCCCAACTTGTATAAGTCTCCACTGATTAACATGTAGGGCGTGGCACATATGGCCAACTACTTTTTCCAATGCCTTCATTCCATCTAGTGCCACACCTTCCTTTAAGAATACTGCAATCTCCTCTAAATCTAAGGGCATGTGCCACAACCTAAATAGTTGTGCATCTGGCATTACTTCCTCAATACTTTGTACGTCCTCCCCTGAATCAATTCTTGATAGATGATCAAGCCCACAGTTGTTTTTCCTAGGTTTTACTACAATGGTGAATTCAAACTCTTGAAATAACAACACCCATCGATAGATGTACCCTTACAGAACAGGCTTGTTTACTAAATACTTCAATTCCATGTGGTTGGTGTAAAACACAAAGGGTGTTGCCAACAGATATTGTCAAAACTTGAAGAGCGTGTAGATAATTGATAATGCCTTGCGCTCGGTTGTGGTATAATTCTGCTCTATTGGTGTTAACTTCACCTTGCAAAATAGAGGGGATGATCAACAATCCCTTCACCTGGTTATGCAAGAACTGCTCTAATGGTGGTCCATGAGGCATCTACATGAACATGAAAGGGATTTTCCCAAGAGGGAAACCGTAAAATAGGCATGGTAATAAGCCTACCTTTTAATGTATCAAACGCCCTCTGCTGTGCCTCTCCCCAATGGAAGGCACTTTTATGTTTGATCAGCTCCTCTAAAGGTGTGGAGATCTTAGCATATCCCTTAATGAATTTTCTATAATATCCTGCATGCCCAAGGAATCCGCACACTGCGCTCTAGTTAGTAGGCTCCCTTAACCCCATAATAATTACAACTTTAGTGGGATCTACCAATAAGCCCTCCTTACATATGATATGCCCCAATAAAGTCCCAAAGGGTGTAGCAAACACATTTCTTAATGTTGAGGATATCCTCAACTACCTACACCTCTCAAACATTAACCTCAAATTGTCACAATGGTCTTTAACTAGGCCATATATTGTCCAGTCATCCAAATAGACCTGAAGAAACTTATGGATAAAGTCTTGGAATGCTTGCACCACTATGCGTGAAAAGATAGTAGGTGCATTCTTCAACCAAATGGGCATGACCGTATATACAAAACTTCCCCACTTGGTGGTGAAATTTTTCTTCTCCTGGTCTTCCTTTGTAATCCAGACTTGGTGATACCCTAAAAATCCATCCGTAAAGGAGTAGATTTTACGCCCAGCGAATCCTTCCAAAATTTCTTCAATGAAGGGGGTCAGAAATGAATCAATGATGCAAACTACATTCAATTCCCTATAATCCACACAAATCCTAATCGCCCATTTTTTTTTATGTTGATTACGATCAAACTTATCCACTCGATTATTCCACCGCCTCAATGATCCCGAAGCTATCATTTTGTCTATCTCCTCCTTAACATTCACACACAAATTGGGATTCGTCCAAAGGTAGGGCCTATTCCTAACCAAAGCACACCATCCTTCACTTTATCCTCATTTCCCTAAGGAGTGGTGAATGCCTTTGAGCTCATGATACCCACGCAGAATTAATCCTCAAATTCACGCACAGATCAATGATTTTCGATACTTCCTTTTCTCGTCTAGTAATCCCCAATAATAGCTTCCTTAGGTTCTTCTTCTGAACCGATGTTAACTTTCTTTGTCTTTAAAGGCTCATGGTAGGCATGCACACGAGCATCTGCATTGTCCGCTACCTCACACGTCCCTATAGAATGGCTAACATCTAAGCTTTCTGATTCCTCTCCATCAATCACATATACCAAATTGCCCTCTCTTTTTTCCAAACACGTGTGCTCAAGCTGTAACTCTTCTATTTCCTCAAATTCTTCAAAATGCGCCTCCAATCTTGGTTCACCTAGTAACTCCAATAGCCTATCTTCCATCCTGGCACTATCCCCCATGGTAAGGTACTTGATACCCTACAAGGCCTTATCAACCGATGGCTTGGTACTCCAATATTCAAAGGTTTGAATAAGGTCACCGTGAGTTCTTGCCAATTCCTTTTCTGGCAGCATGTCTCCGAATGAATGTACCATGCATGCACATAAACCTACAGTGTAAAATACAACTTGTACACCTAGAGGGATGGTGGCAATGCTTCTACACCTTCTCTCCAAACCCATTCACACTCTCGGATATGGAAAGAGGTGGGCTCCTTCCCATGGTACTCCTTGATAATGGTGGGTACATTACTCCTAGAAAATCTAATAAAGAGAGCAATTCTTACCTCATGCCACTCTAAAAGGCTCTCCTGATGTGTGGCCCACCACCGAGCTATTGTGCCAAGTAAGACATAACTTAACATCTCCCTCCATTCCTTCTCATCCTTCCACTGAGCTTCTACCTCCTGTAGAAAGATCTCAGGGAAGGCTCCTCCTGAATACTTGGGCAGTTATTTTCCTCCAAGGCACCTAACCGTGCATGCCTTTGTTACCTTGGTCACCGACCCTCTCAACTACCATCCCATTAATTTGTAAGTTCCATGTGCCCAATTGTCACATGCCGATTGGTGGTATCACTCACTGATTGAGCATCTTCAAACTGGATAACCCCATTAGTAGGGTGTATCATCTTAGGGTCTCTGATTGAGCACACATAAATCTTGTCCAGAACTTCTTCCCCAATGGTTCAATATAGGGTGTCAAATTTCCATCAACTAGAGATATAATGACCCATTCCCCATTGTTCTTGAAGCTGATGTACCCTTTGTTGAACTAAAGGTCCGCTTTGTTCTTGTAACACCAAGGGAACCCAAGTAGTGTTGGGAAATTGTTTACCTCGCTAAGCGTAAAGACTTTGAAGTCCCCAATAAACTTGGGCCCCTAGATAGTAATAGTTACATCCTTCAAGACACAGATGGGCATTGCCTTAGTTTTGTTTGCCATATACAGACACATTCAAATATGGTTGTAATGCAGGTCTCCCCATCTGATGCCATGCATCCAAAGTCAAAACATTAACCTTCACGCCTATGTTGATGAGGATATTGTTGAGGATTCATCCATCTATAAGCTCGTATTCAATGTAATCTCCTTGTCATAGTCAAGGCTATGAGGGGGAAGGTTCACATGCAAGACCTGTCTCTCGTGATCTTCTCCAGCGTGTGGTACCTTCTCTCTCAACTAGGATCCTAGCAAAATAATGATGTTCTCCTACCTTAGCATTTTACACACTCCTTGACCTCATCCAAGTAATCCTTTTGTGCCTCGACTCTCCTTCCTTGTTCCTCCTTCCTAGATTTCTCCTTTAGACACTAGATCTCCCCTTGTAAGCTTCGAATAACATCCATGGTGTCCTGATATATCTCCTTCTGATGCACGGGGTCTAGATATTTTCCATGAATGACCTCCTCCCTTGTAACCAGGGTCTTCTATCTTGGTACCTCCCTTACGCGCATGGCTTCTACCCTTATTGTTACCAAGACAAGCTCCAAACCTTCATCTCATGTTACCCAGGGCATCCACCGAATGTCTACCTTCTTAATACCGACCATCGCGGTGCCCTTGTCATTCAAATACTTTGCTTATTCATATGCTCAAATAATTCTAGGCACTCCTCATACTTATGCTTCTTTCCGCACCATGAGCACTGCAACAGGTTTGGGCACTCACACTTGTAATGTTCTATAGATCCACAGTTGAAACATGTTCCACATGAGAACTCACTCCTTCCTCCTCTTCAGTTACCTCGACAATGGAATCCTCCTCAAAAATATCTTCCACGCATGCCTCCATCTGCGTGCTCCTCATAACGGTGATCATCATTTTTAGAACCATTGGCAATGTTGGTCTGGCACACCCCATGATCAATGGCCTCATGGATCTGATCAATGAGCCTATAGTCCTTAGTATCATGGGTTATGGAGGTGAAAATTTTGTAATAACAAGATACATTCTTCCTGATCACGTGTTGCAGTAAGGGACATCTACTTGCATCATGGTCCCCATGACAGATCTCATAATCTATCATCACAGCACGTACCATCCTCCGAGGGAAATTATCCTTAACGCTCCCCTCTATTTCACAATCATGCACCAAAAACCATAGTGAGTCTCATGGAATGATTTCACAGAGACAATTTTTCCAACTGTTTGGCCATAGCGATGTCCCAGCCTCCAAGAACGGGCTAATGCTAGTATCAATACTACCAATAGCCTCAACATGCAAGGCAACTTCCAATGCTTCACACAGGTCTGTAAAAGTCTTATGAGACAAGGCCCTTCTAAAAGGGGTGATCAATCCCCAACAAACCACTATGCATGCTGAGAAGGATGGATATCATATGATAATTTAGACAAGATATTTTTAAAGCATGCATCGTATTCCCACACACTCTCTACCATTCCTTGTTAAATATCCTTCAAAGAACTAATGCTTTTTGCTCAAACTCAGGAATGTGGAACTCTACCAAGAATGCATTCTTTAAGGCAATATAGTCCACCACCATTTGATGAGGGTCATACTTTCTATACCAGCTATGCACGTGCCCTTGCAATGTGGTCACAAACTGACTAGCCTTTCGTTCTGGTGTTGTGATACCCTTTATATGCCATAACAGCTCGCATTTGTGAACATGTTCCGTTACATCCTCAATGCCCCTGTAATCTAGAAAATGTAGAGACATTTCAAAGAATACTTGAGGTGGTGGCTAGGGTCCCTGTCCTCCTAAGCTTGATCCTTGGTTCCCACCAGTGTTTCCTCTACCACTGATCCACCAGGTCCACTGGGTCCTGTGCCTCCAGAGCCACCAGATCCACCAGAACCACTTTGGGTCTAATAGGGCTTGTAGGAGCTATGCCAAGTGCCCCCACGGTCCCACTAAACTGTGCTCGATAGTCTGTGATAGTGCCCCACTACCACTACTTTGTCATGTGCCACTCCCACGATGCAAGACTAAAAGCTTGTATACTTGTCCATTATCTAAATACTCCTCCAAATACTAGAATATGTGTAGCCATAGAAGAAGGAACTGAAAAATTATACCTCCTAGGCGCGGATCTGTCTCTTCCACTGATATCAACTGGGTCAATAAAACTTCTTCCTAGATCGGGAAAACCAAGCACCAGGGCTTGGTCACTAGGTGGGTTTAGATATGCACTAATGACTCTCCTTTCTCCGTGCAATGAACTCTCACTAAAAGCTAAAGGGGTCTCCCTCATGTGCTTGCCAAGATGGGGTAGCACAGAATACTCAGGTTCCATGTCCTCCACATGAACCTCAACTCCTTCCCACAATGTCTATCTCCATAGATCCATCACACTAGTAGCCTCACGTCATCTAGCAATCTCCCTTTCACATGCTTCACTATACTTGAGCCATCTTTCTTCCCTCTCCTTTTCTGTTGTGATATCTTCCATCTTCCTCCACCCAAACTCCCTTACCCAATGACTCAGAATAGTTTAGCCGGCCATTGGGAAAGCCTCTAAACTCATGGTAACCATCAATATCTTCATAGCTAGAGGAATAGCATGTAGAAACGTTCCTCTAGGTTCTCGCAAAAATTCAAACTTAATAACCTCCAGACAAGAATACGTGGAAATGGTGTATTCCAGAGTGTAACTAGTCATTACTCCTCTCCACCAATGATCTACAAAGATAAGTCCACATTAGATCTACATCCTGCAACCTTTGGTAGTCTTCTTTAGCCCATACATGTGATCCATAATGCCAACTTGATCTAGATGTATAGGCTAAAATCCATTCATATAGTTCTACTAGGAAGCAACAGAAGAAGGTCTCATACAGATCATGGTAGAGGTTATCTTCTACCCATCTATGTGTATTAAACTCAAGTCCAGTGTTGTATCTTCAATAAATTCATCCTCCATGCTCTTAAATCACGATTCAACATTTTCCAATGTCAACCGCTTTGTCATTACTCATTACACAGATCATGATGTATGTTATATCCCACTACAACTTTGAAAAGAGGTCCTAACAATGGAACCAAGATGTATTCGATTTTACCCCCATTATAAAAGGAAGGAACCCCATGCACACCGGCCTATCACCCATCAGAAGCTGAGTACTCACCCAAGGCACGCGCGGTACCAAGTCTCTCTTTTATGTGAGTATAGTAGGAAGCATCATCTATGATTAGTGTAAGAGTTCTTAGGAGGGAAGTTAAGACAAACAAGAACCATAGGGCTCAAAATGGAATCTAGATCCTTGCAGTCACTTCAGACCAAGTACTTTAATAGAATCCAGAACATGCATTATGACAGAAAGAATTATACAAGCATTCATACATATCATGAAAGGAAAGAGAACTCATATGAGAGAAATGTGCATTAAAACCATTGATATCCATGTCTATATATAACAGGTAACCTCATTATATTCATTGATTCATTATAGAGAGTCATAGAGAGCAGACCGCAGTCATGCATATCACTGGACATATGTAACTAAGCTAACAGAAAAAGAAAAATTAAAAATCCATGCTTAGTGCATTATTTCCTGAATACAAATATCCCCTCGTAGTAATTCTACAGAGCTCTGCTCACTCTCTAACCCACTATACCTCGTACTTTAGATCTCTCTTTACTCCACAGGCACTTGTATTTATAATTCCCCTACACTGCCAACTTGCCTTCCAACACCCTCAGATCTAGCACCAAGTGTCAAATGTGGTCCTTTATGTGAGCATGCTCCTCTAAGCCTGAGCTTCCCACTCCATCTCATGATGATCTTCTAGAAGATTCCATCTAGGGCATGCTCTTTCCTGGGCCAACCTATCACCAGGCTGGCATCTTATCCATGTGCAACCGATCACACTTTTCACATGTTCTACCTTTAGTGCCCAAATTGAATAAATCCCAAGCCTCTTTTCGTGCATCACGTGAGCTATGTGCTTCCTTAACTCTTTTTTTTTTGTGTGCTTTTTCCTTGTGTACCTTTTCATAATCGGGCCCCTACGTAGCCACGCACCTTCAAACTTGGTTAATATTATAGGGGTCCAACACTCTTTAAAGGTAAGGCAAAGAAACCCTACCTGAAAGGGGAGCAGAAAGTTCTTGATAAGTTCACCCTTGGATGATGGAATTACACAAACCTAGAAAGAGCTCCATTTGGATCAGGCCTAAGGAAAATGTTGTTAAGATAAATTTTGATGGGGCATCTAAAGGGAATCCAGGTCAAGTTTGGGGGAGGTGGAATTTTAAGAAACAATGAAGGTGAATGGTTATTTGTTTATGCTTTGGTCCATTAGGATGGCAAAAAAACAATATGGCGGAAGCTAGAGCTCTCCTTTGGGGGTTTTGTTGGCCAAAGAAAAAGGTTTCAAGGACATCCAGATTGAGGGTGATTCACTCATCATTATTAATTCTCCATTAATTGGCCCTTAAGAAATATCCTCAATGATGTTAAGGAAACTTTAAAATATTTTGTAAAGGTTTCTTATAATCATACTTTGTGTCAAGGAAATAAGTGTGTAGATAAGATGGATAATTACGGAGTTCATAGTCATGATTATAAGATCTGGTGTAAAGGAGATGATTTTCCCATGGACATTAATGAAGTCATTATTAGAGATAGAGGGCACTAAGTTTGATGATTACGCACAAGTGAGCTCCGGATCTGTGACAACTTACATAAAAATATTTATTCCTCGAGTTTTTTTTGGCATGAAAGGGGGTCTAAATTTGAGAAGTGTTAGCAAACAGGGGAAGTTTGGTTTTATGAAGATGGGTGGTGATAGAATCAAGGTTGAACTGGCTAGCCAGAACATTGAATCTTTTAATCAGTATTTGTGGAACAAGCTTAAGATTGGGGGTTTCAGTAATTTCATTGCTAAATTACATGGTCACAACCCTTCCCTATCAAAGGAATTTGGCAGAGCTTGGAAAGAGGGAAATTTCAAGGTCAGAGGAATGGAAATTGAGGTTTCAGAGTCCACCATTTCCCTTGCAATGGAGATGAAAATGGATGGGCTCAAAATATTTAAGGATAGAACCCGCAGAGAGCATGAAATTGAGTTGTTCTTCATGGGTAAGGAAAGGTTTTCTTTCTTTACTAATGGTATTTTCAGGTCATGTATCTCGGGAATATGGAGAGAAGTGTGCCTTCAAATCATGAAGTATATCACTCTGGAAGGAAAATACCAAAAAATATATACTCATCATATGACCCTTCTGAATATGTTTCATCATAAGGTCATGGTGAGCATTCCTTTTTTTTGTTTATGTCTTTGAAAAATTATTTGATGGTGTTCCAACAAGAGAAGGTGGAGATTCCTTTGCATGAAGGGCTCATCCTCCTATTGTTTGAAAATGGGAAACCTATTCTGAACTCTTCTCTAAAAGATAAGGTGGAGGAGGATGATCTCACTCTTGTGGAATGCCTTACTAAGATGAAGGTTGGGAAATGTAAAAATGTGGGGGAGGATTCTGAAAAGGAGAAGAGTGAGGAAGGTCATGGTGAAGTGAGCACCTCAAGAAAGAGGGGTTGTGATGGAAATTTTAAAGGCTTCGAAGAGTGGAGTAGAAGGTACATGGTATTTAGAGGGGTGCTTTTGGCAATGGAGGAAACCAATGTTGGTCAAAGGGAAACCATGATGGATGTCATTAATGTTTCAAAGAAAATTTTCTCAGCCCGTGAAGTCCAAACAAAAGTTTCGGAGTTGTATTTTTAGGTCAAAAAGCTGAGTGATAGGTTGGAAGGGATGGAGGAATTTAAATTTTCACATCATTAGTTCCGAGGATGAGATGGAGGAAGACATGAATGACAAGGGTGTTGAGGGTGCTATGATCAAAGAAAGTCATGCTGGAAGTAGTGAATTTTTTCCTAAAAATTAGTTGGGTTTTCAGGTTGTTGAAGGCAGACTTTTGGCGAACTTCTGCAGTTTGATGTTTTAGGGCTGGTTTCTTTTCTTTGTTTTACTCTCTATCCTTTTTTGGTTAAAGTCCTGATCTTCATTGTCTGAGTTAAGCATGTTTAACTCCTTTTGAGGACTTTTCTATTTCTTTCTTGCTCGTTGGTTCTTGTTCCTCCTTTTGTAAGGCCCCTGGGAGCTAATCCTGTTTTTACCTTATCTAATAAAAAACACTAGATTATCATAGTTAACTACACTTGGACTCCACTTCCTCATTCTAGTTAACTACACTTGAACTTTACTTACTCATTCCAGTCAACTCAATGTGAACTCCACTTCTAGACTCCTAGCAAGGAGAGGAAATAGAGTTGTAAATGTAATTATTTTGGCCAAATGTAACTTATTTTCCAAATTTCTAATACTCTTGTAAATATGCAACTACCATTGCAAAGTCTACTTGTTAACCTAGGTGATTACAATTATGACCTAGAGCTTAGTCAAACTTTGTAAGTATTACTCATCCTTAATAAAATATCAAGCTTACCCATTTGCAAATCCTCTTGGATTCTTACACAATAACTCTATCAATTTTGCTACCTAATATATGTATATTGGAAGCCAAATCTACTTGTATCATTGCATTCATTAACTTTGGAGATTCACTTTCAAGAGATCCCACAAATCAAAATCAACAAGATCAAACAAGCTTAAAGCTTCTATGCTCTTACTCAAGGTTTGTATGAGATTATAGAGAAGGTATATTACTTTGTTTATTTATTTATCATATGTTTTTCTGTTAATTTCCTTGTTTACATTTTAACATGCAAGTTTGGGGATGCATTTCCGTCTAAGTTAATGTGCTAGCATCACTCATCCTTTCCCTAGCATTATATTTCATGCATCAGCATTAATATTTTGTGTTCTTGTTTAACATGTTTTTGTGGTTATTTTGTAATGCTAACATGCACACTTACATGTGCTAGTGTTATCTATAATGCTAGCACACCCAACGTTCACACGCTAGCTTTCTACTACATGTGCTAGCGTATTTTGTCTGTGTTTTTCCACTTTTCTACTTTTTCCATATTTTTGATCGAGATCTAACTTGTGTTTTATATTATTTCATTTTTTTCTAGAGATATGTTTTTGTTTTAAGCATTAATAGAGGAATTAACATTTTCTTTTCTTAATCATTGTGAGATCACATGTATGCTCTTTCCTTGCGCTTTATAAGTGATCTTGGAAATCAGAAACATGATCTTCATTTTTCAAGTATTTGTTTAAGGAATTAACCTTTTTCTTTTATTAATCAAATCTTGTTCACATGTATGCTCTTTCCTCATGCTTTATAAGTGACCTTGGAAATCAAAAACGTGAGCTTGATTTTATCATCTTGTCCTCTACCTACCTTAGGAAAACATTCTAACCCTTGTTTGCAGGACCAACTCTATAGGAGGCTATAAAACATTCAAACTACTAACTACATGTTGCCTTGAAAACATTTTAAAACCATTTTGTAACTACAAGTTACCTTCTTCAAAGACCGGTGGTTAAAATAATCTCATCTTTTAATCAAGATAAAATGAAAAATTCACATTGTATTTATAGGTGTGGTTGATAAGGCTATTTCCCAACTGCTATAACTATGGGAAGTGTTTTGGCATAAGCCATAAAACTCATTTGAGGAGTACCACAAGAACCCCAAAGTATTCGGCACATTGAGGAAATTGGAAAATGATACGAGTACCCCCACCCTACATAACTAGTAAAACCTTGTGAGATTAGAGTCATGGCTATCTAGTAATGCTAACCCTAGTGTGATTTATTTTGTGATTCATTTTGAGAAATATCTTTTCTCAAGGTTTCAAATCGTTAAAGTAAATCCAACAGCCTAGCAATAGCACCGCGCTCTCTCGTAGTATATTGTTAACACCTAGTTAAGAGAATGTTTCTCACGTGGATCATGCACTTGTTGAATCTATAGGTGATCCCATTCAACCTGGAACATCCCCAAGGTGTGGGACCTTGTTTCCTTAGGATGAACCTCTAGAGAAGGTCATATTCCTTTGAAAACTTGGTGCACTTGATTTGAGACCAATGTGTAAGGCTATAACACTTGAAATAAAAAAATTCTTGAGATAAAGGATAGAGAAATTTAACATACAACAACTGAAATAGAATAAATTGAATAGAAAGATCCACTTTGTTTGCACAATCACTATTACAAAACAACATATGGCATGCACATCTCATAAAATATTTTCAAGCACTGATATAACTAAATATAAAACTCAAATAACATAAAGGAAACAATATTTTCCACAACTGAAATATGGAGATTTTATATCACATTCCACAGAAATTGAAAATGATAATTGATTTAAAAGCAAATTAATCCATCATACCCAAGGAATTAACATTCACAAGTGCTAGATAAATCAATGAATTACACAATATACTAGATACTTGATGGAAAAATATTGTTCTGAATATAATTAAAAGGCTCAAAGCTTGTTCTTGAACTCTCTCAAAACTAGAGATTACTTTCCCAAATGATCCAAAAAACTTTTTACCATAATGCAAATAACTATTTATAGACTAAGGAGGTTGAGTGATTATAGCTCCACCCTAACTAACTAAATAATAAAAATAGAGTGCATTAATGTCTTAGGGAACAACCTCCCATAAAAATAGCAAAATAATTTACATAGGTTTGACCAAGTCAACCTTATAACTTTGACTGATCTGGAGCTTGGAGGTTGTCCATCAATGGCTATCAAACCTAGCTAAGACTTCCAGATCCTTTTCTTGTTGGGGTTGTTCTTCAATTTTCTCCCATACACTAACTTGTCTTTGTAATCAATGAAGTGTTTGATAATACCTTGGACCTTATCCTCTTCTAGTCCGCATGCATACCGATTCATCACATTTGCAATTTTGACTTCCTTGGAAACTTTATCCAACAACCTTTTAACCTTGTTTATAACCTTCTTAAGCTGAGTTAGAAAATTCGATACAAAACCAATTTTTGAATGGAGTCAATGCTAAAATTATTCATTACATATTCATCTTCCTTAACTAATATTTTGAAACTCTCCATAACTTGATCAGCAAGGAGAACATCAACAAACTCATTGATAAATTTACAATTGATATTTTGAACTCCTCTGAAATATCACTCAATCCATCCATTTCCTTAACTCATTTCTCATCTAAATTTGTCATGAGACCCTATAAGACTTGCACTTTGAACTCCATGGCTTTCTAAAATTCAAAATTTTTTGAAACATCTTCAATTACAACCTCCTACATGAGCAGATATGAATCAACCTCTCTGATTTCCTTCCAAGTCTTCAAAGTTAGATCCAAATTATTATTATCTTTGATGAGAATCTCATCCAACTTCATCATGAAAACCTTCTTAGCATACAAATCATTATATAAATCAACATCCATTTTGATTAGTGGATCAACATCTTGAATCAAACATTCCATCCATGTACCATCCGCTCTCCCTTTCTAACCGATATTTTCTACCACATGATAGGAATTATCATAAAATTTTGCAAAAATGGAAAGGGTGGTTATAACTTGCACCGAATGTGTAATCTTGGTGAGAAGAGTAGTGAGCTTCTCAACTTTCCCTTTCAACTCATCCTTCGTTTCTTCATCCTTATCATATTTTTCTAGCAATTTCCCTAAAGCCACCTATACATCTTGTTTTGCACCTTCATGAATAGATCTCCCAAGAGTGAACCTATAAATTTTATAGTTTGGTGTTGTAGAAGTGCTTCCTTTGTTTTATCTGCAAAGCAAGAGTAGTTATTTCAATGAAACTTTCCCTAGATTGGTTAACCAATAGGTTAGATACAACCCTGGGTCTTTTAGCTTACCTCTTAGGGGTGAGATCTAAGGCACTCAAATAAACCACATCGACAATAGGCACCATTTTATTCTTCTTAGGAGTTTCAAAATGTATCCATTCAGGTATAATAGAAGATGATGTAGAAGAGATCAAAGGCATGGTTACAGTAGAACTTTGAACACTTGACAGTACAATGGCACTGGTGGTAGTCATGGAAGGTGGTAGGGATGTAGTGACAATAGAAGGTGTAGTGGAAAAAATATCCTCATGATAGTAGATGAAATGGAAGTGGAAATAAGAGGGAATTGTTGAGGAAGTGGAGTGGAAAATGGAGATCCTATTATTTCTCCCACTGAGAGTGTAGGGAGAGAGGAAAACACTTGAGTCATGGATCGTGATGGAATGGAAGAAACATGAGTAAAAGAAATGGAGGATATTATAGGAGGAATGTTGGAAGGTGTGAGAGAGGAAGAATGAGGCAACTGTGATACCTGAGAACTAATGCATGAAACACTCAAATCAACTACTTCTATAGATGTGATTTTGGTAGAAGGAGCCTCAATAGAAGACCCTAAACCCTTGAGAACAAAAAAAAAATTGTGTGGTTTTGTAATGGGCATTTAGGTTGACCTTTTACCCTTGGAAGGAGAAGGTTAGCATGTCATTGATTGAGTATGTACTGATCATGTAGGTTGATCTGACACTTTGGGTGAGATTCCTAAAGTTGTCAGATATTCATAGGTTCTCCTTAAATGGGGCCTTCCCTATCTTTAGTGTTGCTGCACTTTGTATTAGACCAATTTATCCAAGGTAATGTTTGATTAGAAAAATTATCTCTCCTATAACAAGGATCTAATATCTCATCATCATATTTCATGTCTTCAGGGACAACTGCAATACCATAGTGAAAAAATTCACTCAATGTCAACCTCTCAAACTCTCTTTTTTGTACATGATTTTGTCCTTGACAATGAATCCAAATATCTTCAAGTTGGGGAACATGCACATTGGCCAAGCTCGTTCTACCAAACTTATCTTAATAATCAAAATTATACCTTAGATGAAAATTCTTTAGAGTAACTTAAAATATTTCTTCGTCTACATTCTTAGCCTTATGGATATTCGCACATGAATATCTCCCTATCATAATGGGAAATTGGACTCGCACCTTATGTCGATTATCATGGATTTTGTTTTAGTCAAGCAATTGGTGAACTAGCTCCAGTAACACCCACTTATCAGTATGATATTTGGGTAATTTATTTGGAGCTCCTAAAAATCCTGGCACTCTAATATAGGTAAATGTGGGAAACTAAAGATAAATTCCTACCCATTCTCACTCTTCTTGCCAAACCTCATCTGAAATCCTTTGATTGTACAAATCCTTATCAAAACAATATAATAGAACATCAAAAAGGCATTGTTCACTCTCCTGAAGTGTTTAGGACCTTCTTCCATGGTGAGCTATGGGTAATATTCATATATCTGAACAAAGCTCCCGACTCCCTTTGGATCCAATCCTGGGTATTCTCTCATTGCATCCGCCGCATAAACCAGATAATAAGTCATAAAGAAATTCTTTGAGGTCAGCACATCTTCTAACTGAAAACATATCGAATTTCTTATATGCTTGCCCCACCGAATAAACTATGTATTCTTCTTAATAGTGACTATGTACAACAACATCCACTCTTAAAACTCTTTATCCATAAGAAGACCTGAAACCTTACTTAATAGTGTAATTATATCATTCACCTCCGAATGAAATCTGAATGAGGAATATTCTTAGGAATCTTGGTCATGGTGCCCTTGGTCTTAGCCAGTAACTCTTGGTAACAACCTTGGTGCAAAATTTGTTCTCCTCCACCCAAGGTGCTCAAGTGTGGACTTGAGAGAAATTGTGGCATATCCCTCTACATCAGGGAGTTTAAAAATATCCTCAAAGAAATCACTGTCCAATTTGATAACAACATTCCCATCATCATCCTTTAAATATGAGTGGCCTTTTCGAAGTGTGAGGTTTCAAATAACATGAACTTGAGATATTATCGATGGCATAAAATAAGTTTCAAGAGGAAGCATGTTATCATAAATCATGTGCATCCGTGGCTTCTTGTTTGCGGCCTTAACCATTTTTAAAAATTCATCCATATCTATATGTCTAAAATCGGTGTTTCTGATATTTGTTAAGTCTAAAGATAGGAAAGAAGGAGGAGACACCCCCAAATAGGTATACTTCATCTTGTCTTTTCCTTTTGAAGAAGAAGAAGACATTAGCTTGTTTGAAAATTTACCAAATTCAGAATTCAAAGCTTGCATATACAACCGAGAAATAACTTTGAAAAACCTCATGGACTTACGAAAGTCTGAAATCTGAAATCTTGAATTTCAGAATTTTACACCTGTCAAAAACCTTAAAAAGTTGAAAATTCAGAAAAGCGAGAGTGCACTGAAATCCTAAATCTCAAAACTCGAAATAAGTATACTTCCAAAATTTTGAATCACAAAGTTCTGAAATATTATTCTTCTTAAATCCAAAATTGCCAACTTCAAAAACCCAAAATTAGAAACACAGTAGAAACTACGGTCTCTGAAACCCGAAGTTGAAAGGTTTCAAAATCTGAAATCACCTATCTCTGAAATATTTTTGATTTCCAAAATCAAGGGATTCCATTTCTTGAAAACCACAAAGTTTGAAATGTCAAAATTCTACAAGTCCGAAAGTCCCGAACTCCAAAGTGACTTAGTTTCGAAACTTGAAAGCCCAAAATAACGAACATGAAATAGCAACAATTCCTTGATCGCTCCAAAATGCAAGAAAATTCAATGCATGAAAGTTAGGAATCTTATAGTTCGAGCATAAAGATTATTGCTTAAGTTAAAAATACTTAATAATCAATGGAACATGGTCACAAAAGCCATATTTGGGATGAAAATGAGATCCAAAAATAATGAAGGAGAAAAAGCTGAAAACAAGAAGAGGAGAAACAAATCCAACCAATAGTAGTCATCCCTCATGTCTTTTAGAGAAGTTTTTCATGCGAGTAATGTCCTCCTAACGAGCCATTATGAAACTCTTCGAATATCTTATTCACCTACTCTGGTGCTATACACCAAAGGATAACACCATTTAAATCCCTGTGGAAAAGAACACCATCTACCGGATCATAAGCAATAGATTGAATATGAAAGTTTCAACTTTGCATCTTATCTAAGTCAATGGGATACTCTCCTAGGAGAAGAAAATTTCTCATCTTCATCAACTAATCAGTAGGATCATCTTCGTTATTTTCATTAAGGAGCACAATATCCTCTTGATTTTGACTCAAAATATGTAGCAAGCTACTTGACATAACCCTTTTCCTCTAACTATCTTGGTAACCTTGATGTGCACATCATACTCCATAACTTTGGTAATCCACCTAGCACATTTCTCATTCATATCTTTATTCAGAAAAAATCTTTAACGCCAGGATGAGACACCATTAGATGGATTTTTATATTGGACAACATATTCTTAAACTTATTTAAAGCCCGAATGATTAAAAAAATATATTTTCAACAAATGAATATTTAAGCTTGTAGTATTTTAGATACTGGCTAAAAAAATCAATAGGTTGTTCCATCAAATCATCATTCTACTGTGTGCGGATCCCATAAATACTTTCATGAATTGTGAAAGCATAAAGAATAAAATCTTTGTTAAATCTAGGATTCACCAATGTAGGGGCCTGAGAGATAGCTATCTTGATGGCTTCAAACTCTCTTTTCCTTCCCTCTTCCAAGAAAAAGGAAGGTTCTTCTTCAACATGGTTTTCAATGGTTTTGCCAAGGTTGAAAATTGAGGAATGAATCTCCACATGAAATATATAGTTCCTAGAAAACTCTGGAGACCCTTCTTGTGACTCAAGAGAGATAGGGACAAAATTGAACAAATCCTATCTGCGTCAATGGAAATTCCTTCCACTAAAACAACGTGCCCCAACAACTTTCCCTCATGCACCTCAAAAATGCATTTCTTAGGATTGAGTGAAACCCCAAACTCTCTACATCTCTTGAAAACCTTTCTCAGATGGGCAATGTGATCTTTTGCATGCTTGGAGTACACAATTATATCATCAAGATACACTAAGATAATATCATTGATCAATCCCTTAAAGGCCATGTCCATAGCTCGTTGGAAAGTAGCTCCAACATTAGATAATCCAAACAACATTTTGTTGTAGGCATATGTACCCCACTTGGTAGTGAAAGCCATCTTAAACTGATCGAACTCCTATTCCAAGATCTGGTTATTACCCGAATATCCATCAAGTAAAGAAAATATTTTAGCTCGTGCTACCATTTTAATCATTTGCTTCATAAATGGGAGGGGATAATGGTCTTTTAATGAAGCCTAGTTTAAATCCTTAAACTCCACACATATTCAAATATCCCCATTTATATTACTAACAAGAACTAAATTTACTACCCAGGAGGAATGTTTGATCAGGAAAATAATGTTGGCCTCAATAAGCTTGGTAATCTTCTTTCGATTAGTGGTTCAATCTTAGGATTCACCAGTCTCTCTTTTTGCCGAACTAGTTTAGGATTAGGATCAAGCTCAATGGTGTGTTGTGCTCAACTTGGATCGAAACCACGTGGATCCTTATAACTCCATTCAAAAACATCATTATACTCTTGAAAAAGTTTAGCAAAATCCTCTTTCTCTTATGGGGTACGCACCTTTCCAATCTTTAGAAACCTTTCCTTTGTAACCTCAACCTCTTCAAAATCATCCTCTTTAACTACCATATTTGCACTTTGCTTTTTAACTTAATCATCAAAATTAAATATTAACTCAATAGTAACCAAACCATTTGGTAACTTGTTTCTTTTCAATTGTATAATCTGATCGTTATACGCTACTTGCAACTTAGCTTGATTCTTTGCAGAAAATTCCACTTCTTCTTGTAAAAGAGAATGATTTGTTTGTCGCTATAAAAACTTGCAAACTACCCGCATTATCGAAGCTGCGGGTTGAACATCCATTTTAATGGGTTTTCATTCATCCTTCATGATATCAATAACTACATCATATTATGAACCAACCATAACAAGCTTGTCGGCATCTTGATTTTGGTTTCTAGGAACCATGTGAATTTTGAAAGCCTCAAAATATTTAATCAAATTTCAAAGCCGGTTTTCTGTATGACCTAGGAAGATAATTATTTTATGTACTACGAGCTCTTACTTGATTTATAACCAACCGACTATCTCCAAAATAGTCAAAGCTTGAATCCCCTTCTTTTGATCCAACTAGATTCCTTGCACAAGGGCTTGATATTCAGAAACATTGTTAGTATAGCTGAATTGCAATAAAAAAATATGAGAAATATTTATCTCCTTGTGGATAAATTAGCATGGCACCATGCACTACTCCATTCTTTCTCCTTGATCCATCAAAGAACAGTTGTCAAATTCCTTCAAATTTGTTTTGGGTTCGAGAAGCTAAGGTATAACTACGCCTTCTTTATGGATACAATATGTGTCAAACCCTATCTATTCCAAAAGTATCAAACCAACTTATTCTTCCACCAATGCTTTAGTATAGGGATCAAACTTGTGATCTATGCTTACCTCATCTAGCATAATATCAGGGACTTCTTCCACAAGATTCGTCAATTCATGGTCATAAATTTATTCTTCTTGGTCACAAATAGTATACTTTCCTTTTATAGGACTAGAAATATAAGGTTCCACATAATTATGACAAATTTTCTCTACCCTTATAGTCACCTTAGTTCTGTAGCGAGTCTTAAGAATCATATGTGACCAATCGGCGGATAGATAACTTTGCCCATCTTGGAAATGAAGTCTTGTGATAACCATATGGTGAAGAAAGGAGGAAGGTCAATGACTGATAAATGGATAGTAATTTGTCATCCTTTGATAATCCCAATGGTCTAAACTATTGTACCATCTAACTAAAAAAATCCTCTAGAGACTAGTATGTATTGTACACCTAACACATCTGTAATTTTCTTGGGCATGACTAAGTTACTGGCACCATAATCAATCATGTAATTATGTACCAAATTATTTCCAATTAACGAGAGATATATAAAATGGTGGAGGTTTATTGTTCTTAGGGAACCTCTTCCTTCCGGTTGGCACAAACTTGTAGCAGTTTACGATCCACGATGTGTTGATTTTCTAGATGTACCAAAACTTTTTAGGGCCTCCTACAATAAATTCCTCTGAGACGGAATTGAAAGTGCTTCCCACATAGTAACATTCAAGTTAGTCTTTTCATTTGTTCAAAAATACTAAAGGGAATACCACCTACTTTACCAACATTCTTTTGAGTGTTGGTATCCTCCTTTGGAAAATGTTTGTTTGGTATTGTAATTCCCAAATAAATTTCTTTCCTTGTTGTCTAATTAGCCTGTGTTTCTGAAAACTTCTTCCCATCTTTATCAACAACCACTTGTGGTTGAATTTGGGATGTGGATTATTGATCAGCTTTAGAGGTTGGGATTCCATTTCCCTCTTTTTGGAACAGTATTTTCTACCACTGATGAAGAATCTATATGCAACCCACAAAAATCTTCTTCTTGCCAATTCACTAGGATGATTTATTCGATGCTTGTGATTGATTTGTTACTTCTTACGTAGATGCATCCTCTATTGGCTCTGTAGGTGTGGAAATATCTTGGACCATAAGTTCTGGATAAGAACACCATTAGGACAAATATTTTTATTGCGAGGTTGATAGCAGGGATAACACCATTCATAATCTTGAACTAAGTTATTTTGAACGGGCACAAGGGCTCTAGAAGAGCTAGCATCAAGAGGGTTTCGACATTTAAAGGATTAACATTTGCAACTTGGTTTTGATATTGGTTATTTCCTTGAAGGGGTTGATGGTTAGACTGGTATTGCTGATTTTGGGATTGATAAGGATGATCATACTAAGGTTGTTATCTTTTAAGAGCTACTAGTTCATTTCCAAAAGTGCAGTAGTGACTTAAATTCAAAGAGATCATATGAAGGGGTTGGCGTAGACTGAGCCAATTTCTTAGAAGCTTCCAAAAGAGGATAAATAGTAGGTTGATTGTTTGGAATCTTAGGGTACAAGGGCATTGGAGGTCTTGGAGCTATCTTCCCAGCTTAAATCAAATAATTCTTCAATCTTATAGAAATTTCGTAAGCATCGGGAAAAGTAGCTCCTCCCATTAATTGGATCATAACTACTACATGGTTATTCAAAACTCTTAAATAGTACAAGAAAACATTTTTGGAGAGGGTTTTATCAGCGTCAGAATCCTATTCCAAGTCTTTTGGAATCACAAATTGAAATCATTAAAATTCTCTTGAGGAGCTCTCTTTATAGTAGTTAATTGTTCCATAAGTGACAAGTGATCACTCTTATCCTCAAAATGTTTACAAAAATTTCTCCTAAATCATCCCAATGAGGTACTAAGCCAGTTGTTAATCCACCAAACCATTGGAGTGCTTTACCCTTAAAGGATATGGCAAGAATTTAGACTGTGACATTATCTTCAATGACATTATGGACTACACAAACGCTAGCCACATCTTGAATATGTTTTATAGGATTCACATTTTCTTACATGTAAAAAATGGAAGACTCTTGAGGGCAGCCGTTGGGATTTCGTCACGTTGGGCTAGTGCAAGAGGACTTCCACCATTAAAAGTCAGGAAGGCTTGATCTTACGCGAGTGCTTTGCCATAGTGGTGATGAGTTGATTCCTCCTTGGCAGTGGGAACCTTCCAAAGGGAGGTGTTGAATGACCTCTATAATGGGATGATAAAGCTTCACCTTTTCTTCTTCTCGAAGGAGATAAAGACAATTTGATACACCGTTGGTTTTATTTCTTTGAAGAAGATCTTGTCTGAATTCTTCACATAAGTTAATGCACTTTGAAAACTTGAAGTCCAGAGATATGGAGTCACTAGGTACTTTGATTTATGTAAGTACAATTTGGAGTACCAACTCTTAGTTGTCCCACCGAGCGTGCCAAAAAAAATTTCACGTGGATTATGCACCATGAATCTATATGTGATCTCATGCAACGTTAGAACATCCCCAAGGTGTGGAACCTTTTTTCCTTGGGATGAACCTCCTAAAAAGGCCATATTCCTTTGAAAAATTGGTGTAATTGATTTGAGACCAATTTTCAAGGCTATGACACTTAAAATAAAAAAATTATGTTGGGATAAAGGATAGATAAATTTAACATACAACAACTGAAATGGTGATGCACCAAGAATAAATTAAATAGAAAGATCCACATTTTTACACAATCACTATTAAAAAACAACATATGGCATGCACATCTCATAAAATATTTTCAAGCACTATAATAACTAAATATAAAACTCAAATAATAGAAAGGAAGCAATATTTTCCACAACTGAGATATGAAGATTCTATATCACATTCCACAGAAATTAAAAATAATAATTCATTTAAAGGAAAATTAAGCCATCATACCCAAGGAATTAGCATTCACAAGTGCTAGATAAATTAATGAAATGCATAATATACCAGATAATTGATGGAAAAAATATTGTTCTGAATAAAATTAAAGGCTCAAAGCTTGTTCTTGAACTCTCTCAAAACTAGAGAGTACTTTCCCAAATGAACCGAAGTCCCTTTTACCATAATGCAACTAACTATTTATAGACCAAGGAGGTTGAGTGATTATAGCTCCACCCTTAACTAATTAAATACTAAAAATAGAATGCATTAATGTCTTAGGGAACAACCTCCCATAAAAATAGAAAAATAAGTTACACAAGTTTGACCAAGTCAACCCTACAACTTTGACTAATCCAGAGCTTAGAGGTTGTCCATCAATGGCTATCAATCCTAGCTAGGACTGGCAAGTATCCTTTTCTTGTTGGGGTTCTTCTTCATTTTTCTCCCATACAGCTAACATGTCTTTGTAATCAATGAATTGTTTGATAATACCTTTGACCTCTTCCTCTTCTGGTAAGCATGCATACTGATTCACCACATCTGTAGTTTCGAATTCCTTGGCAACTTTAGCCAAAGAACCTTTTAACCTTGTTTACAACCTTCTTAATCCAAGATATAAAATTCTGATACAAAACCAATTTATTAATGGAGTCAATGTTAAAATTCTTTGTTACATCTTCATCTTCCTTAACTAAGATTTTGAAACTTTCCATAACTTGATCAACATGGAGAACATCAATGATCTCATTGATAAATTTATAGTTGATATTTTTTTGAACTCCTCTGAAATATCACTCAATCCATCAATTACTTTAACTCATTTCTCATCTAAATTTGTAATGATACCATGTAATACTTGCACTCTAAATTCCATGGCTTTCTAAAATTCAAAAAAATTTGAAACATCTTCAACTACACCCTCCTACGGGAGCAAATCTGAATCAACCTCTCTAATTTCCTTCCAAGTCTTCAAAGTTAGATCCAAATTATTATTATCTTCAATGATAATCTCATCCAACTTCATCACGAAACCTTCTCAGCATACAAATCATTATATAAATCAACAATCATTTTTATTAGTGGATCAACATCTTGAATCATACATTCCATCCATGTACCAACTTCTCTCCGTGTTTGACTAATCTTTCCTACCACATGATAGGAATTATCATCAAAATTTGTAGAAATGGCAAGGGTTGTTATAACTTGCACTGGTTGTGTAATCATGGTGAGAAGAGTAATGAGCTTCTAAACTTTCCCTTTCAACTTGTCCTTGGTTACTTCATCCTTATCATATTTTTCCAAAAATTCCCTAAAGCCACCTGTACATCTTGTTTTTGCCTTCATGAGTAGCTCTCCCAAGATGAACCTAGAAATTTGGTAGTTCGGTGCCATAATTGTTTCATTTTTGTATCCACAAAAGGCGAGAGTAGCTATTTCAATGAACCTTTCCCCACATTGGTTAACCGATAAGTTAGATACAACCCTAGGTCTTGTATCTTACCTCTTAGGGTGAGATCTAAGGCACTCAAATCAACCACATCAACAATAGGCACATTTTTCTTTTGTTTAGGAGTTTGACGATGTAGCCATTCAGGTATAACAAAAGATGATGCAGAAGACATCAAAGGCATGGTTATAGTAGAACTTTGAACACTTGACAATACAATGGAACTAATGGTAGTCTTGGAAGGTGGTAGGGATGTAGTGATAATAGAATTGTGGACAAAATAGCCTTAGGAGTAGATGAAATGGAAGTGCAAATATGAGGGAACTATTGAGGTGGAGTTGAAAATGGAGATCTTGGTATTTCTCCCATTGAGAGAGTAGGGAGAGAGGAAAACACTTGAGCCATAGATGGAGATGGAATGGAAGAAATGAGAGTGAAATAAATGGAAGATATTATTGGAGGAAGGGTGGAAGGTGTGAGAGAGGAAGAATGAGGCAACTATGATATTTGAGAGATAACGGGTGAAACATTCAAATCAACCATTTCAATAACCTAAAATTCTATAGATGTGATTTTGGCATAAGAAACCTCAACAAAAGTTCCCGAACCCTTGAGCAAAAAATAAATGTAATGCCCACACTAGCAACACAACCAAAACTTGATTTATTTATTTTTACTTGAAAACTTACAACACTTACATTATCACTTGGGCCCACATAACAATAACACAATGCCTGAACCAAAACACACATGCATTACTTCACACATTTCTCCAAACAAGGAGATGATTGTGCTAACTAAAAATATGAAGGATAGTATAATACCACTAAGTTATAACATAACTTTTCAAGGGGAAATGGTTCCAATACTTCCACTTATCCCTCCACTTAAGAAGGAGACTAGTCTTTTCTATGTACCTTGGGATATGATAATATAATATATATGGGTTGATGGAGATACTCGACATGTGGCACACATCCCCTTAGTTATATGTATGGGTTCACATTGGATATAATATTATAATGTATATGGGTTGATGGAGATGCCGATATGTGGCACACATCCCCTTAGTTAGCTATATGGGCTCACATAGGAATTAATTATATTGGGTAATGGGTCAGCCTACATTGGGATTAGGTGTTACCCATCCTATTTAAAGGATGTGAGTATCATTATGAAGGGGTGATGGATGTATGAGTTGAGTCTTCTACTTGGTAGAGGTATATTGGAGGTGTCCCCCTCGAAGTGGATTCCCATCTTGGGAGATTGTGGAGTTACTCCTTCCTTAAGGAGCATTGTATGGTGTTGCCATACCTTAAGGGTATTATTCTACATATATTGATTATTAGGGTATCTTAGCCCCCATATATATTGTTTTTGTTATCTCATGCAATTTATTGATTTATTATATGCAAGGTTCTTATCAAGTGGTATCAGAGTAGTGATCTCGGGCAATTTGTGGGATGAAACCCTAATGTTGGTGATTCGTCTATATCTTGAGATCTAATTTAAATTTTTCAGATTTTTTTTTGGGGAGTGGAAAAATAGTTCAAGTGATCTTCCCTCCGAATTTAAGATTTTTTGGAGCTGTTTTGCAAAAGTTGTGTCTGTTTTAGGGTTGAAACCCTAATTCTATAGTTTCATCTATATCTTCTTAATAATGACGAATTAGGAAACAATATTTTTGGGTTGATGGTAATATATTCAAAGGTGATACCACTAAAATTTCAGAATTTTGGATCTATTTTGTCAGAGTTATTTTATTTTTATTTTTTTTCACTATTTTGCTCCATAGGCCGCAATTTGAGGAATTTTCCTGAATTTCTTACATTTTTGGAAACCTCTCAAAAATTAAATTGGGGTTTGTGTTCTGTGATTTCTGATTTTTGGCTGAACTTTATCCGAAAGGGTTAGAACAAGGTTTGATCAAAAGGGTCTATTCCTAAAACCCTAGTTTTGTGGATCATGGGGATGGTAGCTTTTTTTGGAGATGGCAGGATTGATGCTAGAGAATGGTGGAACAAATTTAGGGTTAAATTCTCTAAACCATTAGATATTTGGTTATTCAAGTTGTGGATTAGTGGCCCTGCATAGATTTGGTTTTCTGAGTTAGAAAAGGAAAAGTCTAATTGGTCTTTGGAGGAACTGGAACAAGTTTTCATGGACATATGGGCAACAAAAGAAGAAGAAGATGAAGCGAAGAAGAAAAAGAAGAAGTAGAAGAAGAAGAAGTAGAAGAAGAAGAAGTAGAAGCGAAGCAACATCAAAAGAAGAAGATGTTGATGATGGCAATCTTTCTTCTTGAGATAGTGCATTCCAAGGAAGGAAGCTTCAATATTTTAGTTTGAAGGGTGCATTCAAAGAAAAAAGGTAATTGTTTCCATAAACCCTAGCAGAAAATATAACTTCATCAATATGGATGTAGCTCACAATCTACATGTGCAAACAAACAATATCAAGGAATCTCAAATGGATGGTAAGCATATTCAAGTTTTTGAAGATTTAAAGCTTTCTATGAATAAATATGTTTTACATTCATATTTTTATGCTTTAGATATGGATGGTATGGATATTGTTCTCGTATATCCTTAATTAGAGACATTGGGAATAGTTAATATTAATGTGCAAAAGAAAATCATGAAATTATGGTACAAGAGAAAGAAAATTACATTACAAGATATCACACTTAGCAAGGAAAAAAGTAATGTAAAATTGGATCATGGAGATGAATTCAAGATGGTGAAGAAGGGAATAAGGATGAATTAGAAGGAGAGGATGAAGAACATGATGAAAAAGTAAAAAATAGTTTCTCTCAAGCTCAGAGAAAAAGAAATAGAAAACAAGTTGGAAGAGGAAAGAAAGTGGAGGAAAAGATTGATAAGGTTGAGCATACTAAGGTTGCACCATATAGAAACCCACATCATCATGAGCGGAAAAATCATGGAGACATGCTAGGACACACAAGGGCAGCAATCTATATGGATATACGAGGAATTGGAGGAGAAAAATTTTTGGCTATACATGGAATCAATGGAACAATAATTATATGACACGGAATCACATGAATAATAATTATGGATATACATGGATGCCAGGAGGAACACATATGGACCAGGATGGAATCAGATGAGCACAAGGGAATATGGAATTAGGTTTGGAGTAGCATCACCCCATAGGATTTCATATGGGTGTTTGGATGATCGAGCATGGTGACAAGTGTGTAATAATTTAAAGTGCACTCATTATATGGCTTCTTCTTATGTTTTAGGGACGAAACATGTCAAAGAGGGAGGCAATGCTATATACCTTGGGATATGATAATATAATATATATGAGTTGATGGAGATGCCGACATGTGGCACACATCCCCTTAGTTATATATATATGGTTCACATGGGATATAATATTATAATGTATATGGGTTGATGGAGATGCCGACATGTGGCACACATCCCCTTAGTTAGTTATATGGGCTCACATAGGAATTAATTATATTGGGTAATGGGTCAGCCTACATTGGGATTAGGTGTTACCCATCCTATTTAAAGGATGTGAGTATCATTATGAGCAAGTGATGGATGTATGAATTGAGTCTTCTACTTGGTAGAGGTATATTCGAAGTGGATTCCCATCTTGGGAGATTGTGGAGTTACTCTTTCCTTAAGGAGTATTGTATGGTGTTTCCCTACCTTAAGGGTATTATTCTAAATATATTTCATATTAATATAACACAACACAACAGATATGGGTGGGCCAAGATGCCTTAATATGAAATATATTCATAATAATACCCTTAAGGTAGGGCAACACCATACAATGCTCCTTAAGGAAGGAGTAACTCCATAATCTCCCAAGATGGGAATCCACTTCGAGGGGGACACCTCCAATATACCTCTACCAAGTAGAAGACTCAACTCATACATCCATCACCTACTCATAATGATACTCACATCCTTTAAATAGGATGGGTAACACCTAATCCCAATGTAGGTTTTACAGTGACCCATTACCCAATATAATTAATTCCTATGTGAGCCCATATAACTAAGGGGATGTGTGCCACATGTCGACATCTCCATCAACCCATATACATTATAATATTATATCCCATGTGAACCCATACATATAACTAAGGGGATGTGTGCCACATGTCGGCATCTCCATCAACCCATATATATTATATTATCATATCCCAAGGTACATAAAGATCTTTAGTTCCTCCAAGAATTCATGCAACCACACATGAAACACACTTATCCCTCTGCACTTATCACTCCACTAAGACTAGTCTCACCAACCTTTGTTTCCTCCCAAAAATAAACAAGAAAACTCCATACACCATAATAACACTTATCCCTCCACCTTTGGCAATGCAAGTCCCCAACATACACACATACAAAGCATACTCATGCATACAAGGAAAATACAACACATCCATCAATGCACATGCATTCCAAATAGAAACCAATTAAATCCACCAAGGTTAATCATTAAGAGAAGGAGAAAATACATTCAATCAAATATGTATCACCATGTCAAGCCTTCATAAGAGGCTTAAAGGAGAGAGGATTGGGAACATTCACAAAATTATCACACACTACCAAGCCTCTAATGGCTTACAAAGGGAACTAGGGTCAATCCATACCACTTATCGCTCCACTAAGGTATGGGGCATAAGTTCTTGGTTCCTCTAGTAAAATAAAATGCATGTCACTTATCCCTCCACCTGGTTTATTACAAAACCCACTTATCACTCCACTAGAACAAAGCCCACATACCTTTGGTTCCTCCTTAATGTAACACAAGTTTTACTTCAATTTTATCTTTACTTATCCCTCCATAATGACCCTACCTTCCCCATACACACAAAACACTTGTTAGTCTCACAATGAGTACTAAACAAGTACACAACATATAGAATACCACATACTACTCAAATGAGCATTAAATAATGTACATCCCATCAAATGATGGAAAAATAAAATAGGAATTTACAAGGATGAAGAGAGAGAGAGAGAGTGAGATATTTGACCATCACCAAACACATCACATGGCTTGCTTTATAGTCATATAAATCTTGGGTGTTAAACATGGTTTAAGGAAATTAGTACTCCTTCAACTCATAATCACATGAATGGAGTAACAATAACTCACAACACATTGGTTTCAACAAGCATAGTACCACAAATAAGGAGGGACCAATAGAAAATAAGAGAGATGGATAACCCACAAGATACATAAAATAAAATAATTTTCTTTTCCTTTTTAGATTACTTGATCAATTACCACCTTTTTTTAAAACTTGGTCATGAATGTGAACGAGTTCCTTCTTTGAATATTATAATTTTCCATTGTTATAATGTTATTCACTTAGGATACGTACCATTATTTTAATTTTCTTTATGATCATATTAAATGTTGTTAACCATTTTGACCTCATTCAAGGTGTGTGAGATATTCATCACAATCACACCAAAATTCATTTCATTTACATTCTTTACTTTAGTCTTAAGTTGGCATTGTTTTACAAACACCATGAAACATATAGGAATTTTCTTCACTTAGGGAAAACAAGGTTCAAAGGGGTGTTAACTCATACCAAGCACATCATTTATGGCACTTAAACAACTCAAATATTTAAGGTATATGTTTCACATGTGGGATATTCAATATAATAATATGAATTTAAATGCCTTCTATGGCACTATTCCTCTCATCGACAACCATGCATTAAGGGTCCTTAACCAATAATCTTCATAAGAGATCCATGAAGTATTAACTTTGTTAATGCTCAAAAGGGTCTAAACTCTACCATGAGGCAAAACTTATGGTAATCAATTATCCATGCCTCACAAACTTTCGCACAACTAAGGTACTTTGATACTTCTTACCAAGGTGACACTTCTATTTGCAAGGAGCTTAAGGGGTTAAAATTTCATAGTTCCAAGTGTAGGAAACTAGGTCCTAGGCTTCAATTATGTCATTTAAATTTCTTTAATGAGATTATTTGGGAGTGAAACACCCCAAATATATTCACATGGCTTTGGATACTCATAAGAGTATTAAGGACCATACACCTAGATGAGGATTAGTTTTTTCAAGGGGGATATAGCACTATGACATCTAGGAGTAAGGATCATATTCCCACTCAAAGAGATAGGATACACATAGTGTAGTCATGTCCCCACACAATGTCCTAAGCCATGGAAATGGGATAGCAAGGCTTGTTCCAAGTACAAAACTAGGAAAGATCTGGCAATAGGTTAAAACTTGGTCATAGCACGATAAGGGTCTTTGTACTAACAAGATTTGACTAAGAGTGAAGTATGATAAGAGGGTTGTAACTCACTTCATTTAGGTGGCCAAGGCAAGGTAACTTTCAACCAATGATTTAAGTTTTTAGGACTGGAAAACTATAATTAGTATGGTAACGATTGTTTTAATAACTCGATCTCACTGAACAACAATCAATTACAACTTCATACAACCTTCAATGCACACGTGGAATAACTAACTTTTAATTTATTTTCATTTTCTCCTTTCAAAATAGTAAATAATTACAATTATTCAAATATACAATATGTCGCATCATTTTATACATTTTACAATCTAAGTACAGTATATAAAGTCAATTTCCTTCATTTATCTTCCTTGTTGGGCCACCTGCGACCTACAACAACCATTAGAGCATGGTCAACGATAACCATTGGCATGGAATTCTACCCCGATCTAACATAACTCATGATTACTACTTTTCCATTTGCAAAGAAAGAACCACTTTACATAACAGGAGAGGTAAGAGATACATTTTTTTCATCACATTTTCAAAACTAAAGAGGGGTAGAGAGAGGAGAGAGAAACATCACATTTTCAAAAAACACATTTTTATCAAAACAAACAACCAATTTAAGATTCATGACATCATATATTAGTGCCTACGTGTTTTCTACCGGAGAATTAACTTAATATTGGTCCACGATAGTGTTTTTTGATTTTGCTACTAGATTGTGAAATGTCCAAATTTAGTCCAAGTGGCTATAAAACTACGTTCAAAACCAATTTTGATGGTCAAAGCACCACGATACCAATCCTATACATTCACCTATATACAGGGAATTCATTGGAGTTGACAAAACTCGAATCGGTGAACCGGGTTACAAACAAGTGAATACTTTTTGGGGTCACCACATAGTTGGACTAGTTTGGTCTGTCATTCAACGACCGGAGGCCTATAAAAATCCATTGTAAAACTAACTCCACGAGGTGTTTTTCTTAAAACTAATGGTTGCAAAAATTTTCATGTAGAAATATTAGAGGTTTATGGAAACCGATATCCATTTCATCACTCGAGGCGCAAACGAAAAGCCAAAACCGAACTCAACTTTTAAGTTTCAACAACTTCCCAAGACTACAAAAATGGCTAACAAGGCTCCTAGAGGGGTTAAGAAATGTGCTCAAATGAACCTGTGAGGTCCTACCAAGGTTCAAAACAATACCCCACATGACAGGGTACCCATTCAAAGTTTAACCTCTTCGTTTTAGAGTTTGGAAAAATGTCTTTCGAGTCTCAAAAAATGCTTTTATTAACTTTTACAAGTAAACTATTGGTGTGTTTAATTGAAGGCTCACTCTCAACTTGTCAATTCAAGCTGCATAATTATCTAGTCTTATTACTATGGCTTACCAAACATCTTATGACATGGTTTGAGATGTGGGTGTTGATTTGATTAATCAAAGGTTCAATGGGAAGAAGTAAAATTTTCTACGGTTTGTACTACGATTTATTTAATTAAACTAAGGCTTAGCCTTACTTTTATTAAAATTTCGATACCATTGCAAAAAGGAAAACTAGAAATATAAAAATTATGCAAGATGAGGGTGAGAAAACCATGCCTCTTAATCCAAGCTAGGTGAGACGTTGCACAAGGTTCTCCAAGTAGTTTTATTCCTAACTTCCGTGAAAGCTCCACATTAAGGCATTTCATCAAGCTTCCACATTTTTCATTCATTTCCTCCCACATACTTCATTATGACAGCTAAAAACCCCATCCTTCTCTAATATGGTTTATTGAATGTTCATACTCCATTCCAAAACTATGAAGGAATTTTTTTCCATGTCTTCCTATCATTGCAGATCCCAAACCATGTTTTATTAAGGCATTTTGACAAGTAGCTCAAGTGCCTTGCCTTATTTCTAATTTTTTTATAAATGATTCATCGTTATCAACATTTCTACATTTTCCTTATATGTTTTCCCAAATACCTCACAAACCCTTTTCATACGCTCCCACATTTTCAATGCTCTAGTAAGAAGAACCAATAAATGCCTATGCCATTTTCTTCCAAAACCTCATATACAGTAATACCAACTCATAAAATGTCAAATCCTTCCATTTATGCTTTTAAACTCACTACATTAAATAGAGAGAGATAAGTTGAATGATGCACTACACATATCTCAATGTCATTATTGTTGTTGGGCGGAAGGTTTAATCACAACTAGTTACAATGCTCCTATAGGCACGGTTGGGAGGCACTAGATAATGGTAAAACTCAACATCGAATAGAAAACAAAGCAACCATACTATAATTTAATATACAAGTTATTTACCGTAGGCAGCCAAATTCAAAGTGGAGTGGTTGAGTCATCTCGTAATGCAAGGGCAAGAATATGGATGAGCCAACTATTGCTAACAATGCCCCAACATGTATCAAGTAGGAAGTGGTCCTTACAACATTTCGTTCAGGCATTTTGAATATTTTACAAGCACCCATGTTTACATACACCTGCAAATAACTCATTGGTTTCTCATCCTGTAAACATGGCACCCCATTTTGGAAAAAACATTCCAGTATTTCTTTACTACTCAAACCATTCTCCAATGAGTTGCACAAGGAGTGCATGTGAAGAGTAGGTATGGCTGGTAACGTAGCTCCCAAAGCATTTAGTAGGAGGTTTAATGCCACTTAAGCAGATAAAAAACTACATGTCCCTTGAAGTGCAGGCATCATGTCGGAAGTAGTAGAATGATTGCAAAACTTCCCATCCGACACTCAAGTTCCACCAACTGCCATCAATTCATTCATTCATTCATTTTTTTTTTTTATGTTATAAGAATATTTTGTTTTATTTATTTATTATTTTATTCTATGTTTATTACTATTTTATACGTTAAATGTTTATTTTTGTTTAAACATTTTAATTTGATATGTTTAAATATGTATATTTTATTTTAATCATCAAATATTATACTATCCTATTTTTTCAAAGAAAATTATTTAATATTTTGTAAAAGGAAGTATATACAAAAGGAAGCTATATTTTATATAGGTATCCTTTTGTTTTTTCTTATACTTTAATTTATATTTTATGTATATACTTCCAGGATGTTTGAGAGTGGTTTCAGACATCAAGGAGATCAAATGCAAAATCTAGATTTCGATGGCTATCGCAAATTTCAAACTCAACTAATTTCAAAGTTATCCCATTTTCAGGTTCCCATGGAATTTGGTCTCAATTCAAATAACTTACAAATGTGAGTGCATTCCAACAACACCAAATTGGGGTGTTTGGAAAGATAGGTTACCTTGTAAAGCAACCCACACCCTCACCGGTTAGGTGTAAAAGAGTGGGGCATTACAAGAAATATTGCATGATTTTGTAATGGGCCTTTAGGTTGACCTTTTACCCTTGGAATGAGTAGGTTGACATGTCATTGACTGAGTCTGTATTGATCTTATAGGTTGATCTGACACTTTAGGTGTGATTCCTAAAGTTTTCAAATATTCATAGGTTCTCCTTAGAATGGGGCTTACCCTATCTTTAGTGTTGTTACACTCTGTATTAGACCAATTAATCCAAGGTAATGGTTGATTAACAACATTATCTCTCCTATAAATAGGATCTAATACCTCATAATCATATCTCGTGTCTTCAAGGACAACTAAATCCCATAATGAACAAATTCACTCAAAGTCAACCTCTCAAACTCTCTTTGTCATACAATGATTTCATCCCGACAATGAATCCAAATATCTTCAAGTTGGGGAACATGCATACTGGCTAGCCCCGTTCTGCCAAACTTATCCCAATAATCAAAATTAGACCTTGGATGAAAAGTCTTTAGAGTAACTTGAGACATTTCTCCATCTACATTCTTGGCCTTGTGGATATTCACACATGAATATCTCCCTATGGTAACAGGAAATTGGACTCCCGCCTTATGTCAATTATGCTAGATTTTGTGGTAGTCAAGAAATTGGTGAACTAGCTCCAACAACACCCACTTATCGAAGAGTACATCCGGGTAATTTATTTAGAGCTCCTAAAAATATTGACACTTTAATATAGGTAAATGTGGGACACTCGAAGATATATTCCTTCCCATTCTTGCACTTCTTTCAAGTCTCATCTCGAAATCCTTTGATTGTATAAATTTTTATCAAAACAATATAATAGAACATCAAAGAAGGTGTTGTTCACTCTCCTAAAGTTTGTAGGACCTTCTTCCATGGTGAGTCATGCAGGGTAATATTTGTATATCTGAATAGAACTCCTAAATCCCTTTGGATCTAATCCTGGGTAGTCTCTCATTGTAGCCACCGCATAAACCAGATAAGAATTCATAAAGAAATTATTTGAGGTTAGTGCATCTTCTAACTAAAACATATTGAATTTCTTATAAGCTCACCCCACCGAATAAACTCCTTATTCTTCTTAATAGTGGTTATGTACAAAAACATCCACTCTTGAAACTCTCTAGCCATAGGAAGACCTGACACCTTACCCAATAGTGTAATTATATTGTTCACCTCCTGAATGAAATATGAACGGGAAGAGTCTTAGAAATCTTAGTCACAAGTGCCCTTAGTCTTAGCCGGTAAATCTTGGCAATAACTGGTGCAAACTTCATTCTCCACCACCTAATTCTCAAGTGTGGACTCAGTAGAAATATTGGCATATCCCTCTACATCAAGTAGTTTGAAAATATCCTCAAAGAAATCAGTGTCCAATTTGATAACAACAATCCCATCATCATCCCTTACAATACATGCAACCTTGTCGAAGTGTGAGGCTACAGCTAACACAAACTTGAGACATTGTATTGATGGCAAAAAGCAAACTGTAAGAGGAAGCCCACTATCATAAATCACTTGCATCCAAGACTTCTTGTTTAGGGCCTTAACCCTTTGCCAAAAATTCATCCATATCTATATGTCCGAAATCGGTGTCTCTGATATTTTCTAAGTATGATGATATACAAGAAGGAGGAGACACCTCCAAATAGGTATAATTAATCTTGTCTTTTCCTTTTGAATAAGAAGCAGACATTAGCTTGTTTGAAAAATTATTGAATTTGAAATTCGAGCCTGCGTATATACCCGAGAAACAACCTATAAAATCCTCCGGACTTCTAAAATTCTAAAATCTGAAATCCCGAGTTTTAGACTTTTACACCTGTTAGAAACTCGAAAAGCGAATTCAAATCTTGAAACTTTAAAAGAAGTAGACTTACGAAATTTTGAATCATGAAAGTCTGAAATATTATTCTTCCAAATCTAAAATTGCAAACTTCAAACCTAAAATTGGAAACCTCTAAAACTAAAATCTCTCAAACCTCAAGTTGAAGGTGTCAAAATCTGAAATTGCCTATCTTTGAAAGCTCTTTGATTTTGAAATCCAAAAGGATTTCATTTCCCAAAAATCACAAATTCTTAAATGTCAACAATTAAAGTCCGAAAGTCCCGAACTCCGAAGTGACTTAGTTCTGAAACTTAAAACCCCAAAATGGAAAACGTGAAATAACAACAATTTGTTTATGGCTCCAAAACGTAAGAAATGTTGATTCTTGTAAGTTATGAAGCTTATAGTTTTGAGCACAAAGATTATTGCTTAAGTCAAAAAGACTTAAGAATGAATGGAACACAGATCCACGAAGCCATATTTGGGATGAAAATGAGATCCACAAAATAATGAAGGAGAAAAACCTGAAAAATAAGAAGAGGAGAAACAAAACCCCGACGCCAAAATGAAAACAAAACAAAACCTTAACCCCAAAATGAAGAAAACATAAAAATTACCTTGAAAATATGCCTCGGGAAGCACGGAGAAAAATTTAGTAAAAATCAAAGAGTCAAAGTACATTTCATGGGTGAAAATGATAGGTAAAATTTGGAGTTTTTATAAGTAAACCAAAAATTAATGCCCAAATTTCGACATGTGTGAGGTTGGTGAGCATTTAATGTTTCAGAGGTCAAAGTCTGAAATTCCATCGCGATGGTTTACATTATACATCTTACCCAAAATCCCAAATACCCGAAAGTCCGAAGTTCTAAAAATTTGGAACTTTGAGATTTCGGACTTCATAACTTCCTGCTCAATTTTTATGAAAACTCTACTGAATCTCTAAAACACGAAATTCCAAAGTTTCAAATTTCATAACTTCTGGTTTTCGGACTTTGGAACTTTTCAAGTATTTTTGCAAAAAGGTACTAAAACTCGAATTCAAAACCTCCAAAGTCCAAATTTCAGACTTCAGAACTCAAGACACTTTGCAAGTAAAAACATAAGTGGAAACCTGAAGCTCGAATTTTAGTTTTGCATGATAAAGCAAATTTTTCAAAGTAGAAATTTTTAGAATGGAAGGGTAAAGAATTTGGAAAAAAACTATGGCCATCCTAGTAAGGGTAACTTGTAAAGTTAACAATAACCACCTAGGAAGCCACACACTTTGTCCAAGCCAATCTAAGGTAGAGGCCAAAACAAACCATAAACAAAAAATCTTTTTTTGTTTCTTTCTTTTATTTTCTTTCTTTTTGTAGTAGTGTTCCACACTCGCATCTATGTTCTCACTTTCATATCTTTTCACATTTTCCAAACACTCCTTGTTTGGATTCATCTTTTACCTCTTTAATCTTTCCAAATACTCCTTATTTGGATTATTTTTCATCTCCTTTTCACTATCCCAAATACTCCTTATTTGGGCTCATTTTCGACTCTTTTCCCAATCTCCAAATTTTCCTTATTTGGACTTTTTGTTCACCTCTTTTCTTATCATCATTTTTATTCATTTGAATTCATTCACTACCTCTCCTTTACACTCTTCCAAATCCTCTTTTTGGATCATTTTTCTCTTTTCCATCTCTTCAAATTTTCCTTCATTTGGAATCACTTCCTTATTTTCATCATGTTTGCCAAATACTCCTTATTTGGATCTATCATTACCTTCTCTTCACGATCCCTAAATAATCTTTATTTGGGTTCTATCTTTCATCTTTTCCCAAAAATCCTTATATCCACTTATTTGGATTTTTCATCATCTTGTTTCATTCATCTCCAAATATTTCTCATTTGGATCTTCCTTTCATTTCTTTCATTTGATCTCATCTCATTCCTTTGGAATTCTCATTTTCCCATTTGAGTTTTCCTTTTTCGAAATCATCAAATTTTCCTATCTTTCAAATTTATCTCATCTTGAGTTTATCCCCATTTCATTCTAGTCTTAAACATTTGGATCACATTTCGGAAAGTTTGAGCTTTCATTTTCCCTTTTAACATCAAGTCTTGAGTTGTGGATATCCACATCCTCACTCAAGCATTTTCATTTCATGACTTAAGTCTTGGCATTGTCATATCCTACTTTGTCATGATCAAGTCCTTCACATCTTATCTTTCATTAAGATTTGATCTTTTCATCCTCCTCTTACGTCCTTTAGTTCAACACCATCATTGTTGAACTATACACGTTCATTTATTTCATGTCTCTAATTTTACAACCCCTTTGTTAAATTTTAGACATCTTCATCATCTCTTTTCTCAACAATCATGTTATTGACACTCGAGTCTTATCCTTTCATTACTAAAGCCTCTTCCTTAACTTTTTCTTGTTAAGAGTTAAGCATATCGCGTACAATTCGACTATTTTTTATACCCTCTTCCTTTCTAGCATTCACGTTGCTAGAGGTTGAGCACAATCAAATATTAATCACAAAAATCCTCTCCCCATCTAGCATTCACTTTGCTACAGTTGAGCACATTTGAACCTTCATCGCTATAATCCTCCTCCCATCTAGCATTCAATTTTCTAGAGGATGAGTTACATTTAATCACATTAGACCCCTCTTCCATATTAGCATTCACTTTGTCAAGGGTTGAGTTTATCATCACTTTCGCACGCTTCTACCTTGACATTCACTTTGTTAAGGGTTGAACAAATCAAATCTTTTCAATCTCACTTCCATATTAGCATTCACATTGCTAAGGGTTGCATTGTTTAATCTTTTCATCCCCTCTTCCATTCTAGCATTCAATTTTCTAGAGGTTGAGTACATTTCTAACCTTTTCACCTCTTCCATCTTAACATTCACTTTACTAAGGATCGAGCTTTCAAACCTTTTCACCTCTTCCATCTTAGAATTCACTTTGCTAAGGGTCAAGATTTCAAACCTTTTTACCTCTTCCATCTTAGCATTCACTTTTTAAGGGTCAAGATTTTGAATTTGACCCCTCTTCCATCTTAGCATTCACTTTTTAAGGGTTGATTTCTTCATCACACCTTTCTTCATTCTCCCCATTTTTCATTACAATGGTGGATTCACACAACTCATCATTTGCTTAGGAATGGAAAATGATGAAAGACACTATTTCGGGTATGCAAAAAAAAGAAAACAATTCAACTTTGATGAATTGTGTCCTTACCATTTCGGCATGGACATCTTACACACACCCTTTCCAAACTCTTTTGAAATGCCCAAATTTGATAAATACAAGGGAAAAACTGATCCTAGAAAGCATATCAAAGAATTTTCCATAGCATGTCATGAAGTGACATATAATGATATCTTTCTCTTGTGCATTTTTCCTAGAAGTCTAGGAGGGCATGCTTTGTAATGGTTATTACACCTTCCAAAGGGATCTATCACCACCTTTGCAGACCTCTCAAAGAATTTTGTTAAACATTTCTCTTTCAACCTTGACTTTGAAGTCAACGTGACTCAAATTTAAAAATCCTCATTTCTAAAGGCTTAATCAAGCCTCGTTCTAAAGGAAATGGGAACAATCACAATAAGTAACAACCTAGTACTTATCACGATAAATATTGGTATGTCAACCGCAACCACAATGTTATCAATTATGGTTTCTAGATAATAAAAATGTGCACACCATATATGAAACGCATAGTCAAACGCTAGTTTACACCTCTTGGAGAAAGTATATCTAGTGTTTTTCATCAACTAGTAAAGGCTAGAATGATGAAGTATCCAATAACAAGACCATTTTATAATGGGGAACCCAAGCCTAAGTGGTATAATGCATCAAAATATTATGAATACCACCGCATTGAAGGTCATTCTACTGATCATTATTCAAGTCTTCATCATTATGTCCAAGACTCACTTGATGACAGAGACATCTTTGTAGAGCTCGATAACAAATTTATCACAACCAAAGACGTGTCAACTACCAAAAATTATCAAGAAGAGTTGAACTTTGTCTAAACTCATGTATATACTAACAGTCAATAAGATCAAGATGACATAATTCAAGTATATCTAACTCCAAACCAATTAATTTCTTCTCCATATTTTCTTCCTATAGTTCTAACAGATATTGAACCTATTTTGTATAATAACCTTCCAAAATCAAACGAGATCTTGAAATTGATTTACGACTCTCTTTCCACCCTTTATATAATTGTAGACTCTACAAAAGAGGGCCCATCATCAAGTACCATTGAGCTTGATTATATTCTTTCACTACCGGCTACTATGCCTAACATATCTAGTCTTGTTGTAGAAACACAACCACAAGTTTGGACACTTGCAACAATGCAACCTTTCATGTCCATAATCCCTCAAATGATCACTCTTGCAGGAATCTCATCAATGATGGTTCCTACATGTCAATACATCTACATGCATACACTCCATGATTTTTGTATACCTAGGAATATCCTTATACAACCATTTCAAGCTCTAATTACAAATATATCATCAAAAAATGAATCCATGGCCTCGATGGAGAAAAAATGAATATTTTCTCTACACCCTATAAAGAGCCTCGAATATACATCTAGGGATCAATCCTTCTCTCCTCACATCCTTTCACTCATGGATGAATATGAATCTCAACATATTCCTCACCTTGACAATCCTCCTCTAACATCACATAGGTCTTTAAATCCCATTGAATACTTATCCAATAATGCATCCTTTGACTTTGATCCTTTCCACCCAAGTCACGTAACTCAAGACTTCTTGAATATTTGGATTCCCTCTATTGACTTGGACCTTGTCCACCCAAGTCTCATAAATCAGGATTCATTAAATTGTTGAATTCTCTCCTTTGACTTGGACCTCGTCCACCCAAGTCTCGTACTTTAGGACTCATTGAATCTTCAAATTCTATCCTTTGACTTTTACCTTGCCTACCCAAGTATCATAAATCATAACTACTTCAATCAATTATTCATTGAAAATATTTTGATCCCCTCCATTGATTTGGGCCTTGTCCACTCAAGTCTTATAAATCTAGACTCCTTGAATATTTAGATCCCCTCCTTTGACTTATACCTCGTCCACCTAAGTCTCATAAATTAGGACTCATCGAACCTTTCAATCCACTCCATTGATGTGGACCCTTTCTCGCCCAAGTCTCATAACTCAAGACTATTCAACTTTTATAAAAATGGATCTCTCTCCTTATGATTTTATTACAAACCTTCATCCGCCAACTTTTAGAAAAAACAAAAAAGCATCAACAAAGAATAAAAATCCATATCCAACCCATCGTTAAAGAAATATTTCAACATCAAAAACCTAGAAGCAAAAGCATCTTCTTCCATGGGTTCTATCTGCACTAGGAAAGGCCATTTGCATGGTTAACTCATAATTCCAACAATTTCAATTATTTCAACCATTGGCAGATATCTTAATCATAACATTATCATATCTTTGCATTATTCACCTTCCACGACACAAGTTAATCTTGTTCTTATTGGGCATTGTGTGTCTCATCCCTATTATGGTTCCCACCATTCCAAATATTTTAAGCTATGGTTTTGTCTTGAAGCTTCTTGATGGCAACTCATCCTTTCAAATAAGATCACTCTTTAACAAGTAGCACAAACTTATTTACCTCCTTTTTGACCGCCCATTTCGGTCTTTGGTGTTGAACCCTTGCGTCCTACTAGTAGCATGAGGTGAGACTTGGGAGCATTATATTCCTCCTAATAAGTACAATATCAACATACAAGGAAAAATCAATCAATCATTACACCTTTCATCCTTCACAATATTCAGTGATGAGCCCATACTTCTTACTAGTACTAAGATACTCGGGAATGGAGGAAGATGTCCTTACTCGCCTACATTTTTTCTTCGGTGTTGATCCCTTGTCTCTTACTAGTGGCATGGGGAAAGATGTAGGGGTCCTTCACAAAAATAATTAACCAATAAAGTCTTAAAAAAACTTAATCAAAAGTTCTTAATCAAAAACATCCCAAGAAGTAATTTATCTTCTCATGTTAAAAGAGACAACAATTCCTTCAACCAGTTTTTTCCGATCAATGGGTCATCTACGGATCTAAGTCTAGTCAAAACCTAAAAATTGAAATCATCTTAGAATTTTTTAGATAATCCCGACTAGAGATGTTTTTAAATTTTCTCACATGGATCATTATAACACCTTGTGTCTTAGCATCCATTCTCTTCACTTTCATATCACTATTCACCTTGTTCTTACGTCCTTCTTGGCTCTCGGTGATGAGCCCTTGCATCTTCCTAGTTGCGTGGAGTCACGAGTGGAGTGAGACATCCTATCATTACATCATCTACATTTTTCCAATGGAATGGAATGCTTATAATTGTTTAGACATGATTTCAAATTGTGCAACCTTTACCAAGTCAAAAATACAGAAACTTTCAAATATGTTTCAAAATTTACCAAAAACATTCAGATATGTTTCAAAATACAAAAACATTTAAATATGTTCAAAAATAAAAAAACCATTCAAGTTTGTTTCCAAAATACCATAAAAGCAGTCAAATATAATTCAAAAAATACCAAAACATTCAAATATGTTTCAAAATACAAAAACATTTAAATATGTTCAAAACAAACATTCAAATATGTTTCCAAAATACCAAAAACATTCAAATATGTTTCTCAAAAACATTCAAATATGTTTCACAAAATACAAAAACATTTAAATATGTTTCAAAACTCAAAAACATTCAAATATGTTTTCAAAAATTAAAAAAATAGTATAAAATTGTCAAAATCAAAACATTCAAATAATGTTTGACCAACTTTCAACAATTGGATACCACAGTTCAACAAAAATGCCATTTGACGATGCTCCTCATGATCATTCCAGATCATCTTTTGATAATCATTTTTATTTCTTGTGGTGTATATTTATGTTCAAAGAAATCATTTACCCTTTCGCAATATAACTTTGCTTAGGGCACATTTGGATTTCACATTTTAATCCAATATAGATCAAACTTTAATGGGATCCGACAAGAGTATCTTTTGGAGTATCTAAGCATCACGTTGCTCTTCATCTCAATATAATCCTCTCGCGATCTAAGCTATTGCTTAGGGAATTCATATCTGTCTAGTTCTTCAAAGTGGAACACATTCAAAGTTTCATTAGACATCGTTCTTGCAAATTGTGTTATATTGTTGTGGTTTGTCAACATTGTGAGCTTCTTTTTATTCTTTAATTTTTTTATTTTGTTGTACTTTGTTTACCTTTGTTGTAGACCAATTGCAAGAAAATTCTTAGCATCTTAGTTCACATATAAATTTGGTGTTATTCATTCCTATTCATATTGGGTTTATTTGCAATGTTTGTTTTGTGTCTTTTTATCGCTTGCATTGTTTTGTTTTGTTCCTAGCTTATTAAATAAGACATGGTGTATTTTCTTTTTTCTATGTATTCAGGTTTGTTTGTATTTATTTTCATTTGTATTTCAATTTTTTCAAAAACTCATAAAATCAAACAATATATATTATTTTCAAAAAATCAAAAAATCAAAACAAAATCGAACAAACATTCACTTATCACATAAATCCTACAATTGGAAAACCCTTGAAGTGAATATTTCAACATTTTAACATAATCTTGATAAATTTTTACCTTTGTCTACTACCCTAGTGATCGTTTCAATCCTACGACTATCACTTTCTTCCCTTTTAATAATTCCTAACTCTTCTTGGGGCAGTCACAAAATTGTTTTTCCTTCACGATATAACTTTTCTATGGAAATTTCTCTCGATTATTTGCAAAATGGATTCAAAAAGAGTGTCATGAGGAGTATCTTACTCTTTTCTTCCAATTTGATCCTATTCTCAATCCTTTCATAAGTTTAAGTGCTTAGGGGTATTTGCATCTACTTAATTATCATCGTGGCACATATTCGGGCATAACCGATTGTTTTCTTTTTTGAAGTTGTGTTGCATTGCTGATGTTTAATTTTTGGACCACTTACAAGTAGTGTGATTACATCTTTGTTCCTTTTTAACCCTGATGCATGTATTTACTTTATACATTGGCTATGTTTTTATTTTTATCTTATCTTTGTTTTTGTATGTTTTTTTACACACATCTAGATTAACCATCTTGATTCTTTCATTATCATGGTGACAACTCTATTGTGCAAATGAAAATTAAAGGTTACTCTTATATTCACACTCTCCGGATGACACTCATGCTATATGTAGACACCTAAATTCCACTTTTGCAATCTTATTGCCAAAACACATACAAATCACTCTCATTCTTGCCAAATTTGTTATAATTAGTGATTTTCACTAATTAAGTAATGTTTCTTACCACTTTAGCTAATTAACAATGATTTTTTTATCGTGTAACCCCTTTTACACTCGGGATGCCACTTTACGGAAAATTGTAAGTCAAAATCCCCTTCAAAACAAACAATTTGTGTTTATTAGCTAATTAAGCCTATTTTTCCCTTATTTTGGTCAATATACCCTAGTATTGACTCAAACCCCTCTTCCAACCACTCAAAATCACGCTATTAACCTCTACTGATGTCTCATCAAGCTTGAAAATCTTATCCTAGCCTCCTAGTTGACCCTAAGTGGTTGATTAAGGTTTCACACCTCTTAATCACTTGGTAATTCACTAATTATGATTAGCAAGGCCTAATATTGATTAGTAATTCTAATCTAATTTGGGGATTTTTAGTCCCACATGCACCAAAATATAATTTTCTCCCAAAAGAAAAACTATGAAAAGGGTGCACCTCATTCCTTTATACACTACATCATGCTTTGATTTGCATCTCATATAAAAAATATGATATATAGCCAAATTCAATCCTTTCTTAATCCAAAGGGGTGTAATGGGCATGATTAATTAATTGAATTAATCAATCGTGAGGTGATATGAGCTAGGATGCTAACTGACATAATACTTGGAACCAGTGTGTAATTTTGGGGTGTCTACAATTGCCCTCATTAAAGTTCCATTGCAAAGTAATAATTCTTTAAAGATAGTAGACACATGAAGATCAACGAGCGAAAGCGGTGGAGCATTTGGATGCCCCGATGAGTAGGATATTAAGGGAATCCCCCTCAAGTGGGTGGATGATGCGGTAAGGTGGTAGACGACCACTTGATAGGAAGAAGACAATTAATTTGAGCAAGGATGGGAGGAATTGTGCTTATAGTGTAGACACCTAAATTATGCTTTTGTAATCTTATTGCCAAAACACATACAAATCACTCTCATTCTTGCCAATTCATTATAATTAGTGGTTTTCACTAATTAGCTAATGTTTCTTACCACTTTATCCAATTAACACTTTGCGCTTGTTGATTACGTAACCCCTTTCGCACTCAAGATGTCACTTTATGGAAAATCATAAGTCAAAATCCTCTTCAAAACAAACACTTTGCGTTTATTAGCTAATTAAGCTTATTTTTCTCTTATTTTAGTCAATATACCTAGTATTGACTCAAACCCCTCTTCCAACCACTCAAAATCATGCCATTCACCTCTGAAATCTCAACAAGCTTTAAAAGCTTATCCTAGCCTCCTAGTTGACCCTAAGTTGTTGCTTAAGGCTTCACACCTCTTAATCACTTGGTAATTCACTAATTATGATTAACAAGGCCTAATCATGATTAGCAATTCTAATCTAATTTGGGGCTTTTTAGTCCCACATGCACCAAAATACAAGTTTCTCCCAAAAGGAAAACTATAAAAAAGGGTGCACCTCATTCCTTTATACACTACACCATGCTTTGATTTGCATCTCATATAACAAATATGATATATAGCCAAGTTCAATTTGTTATCCAAAATTCACCCCCCAGGGTTAATTTGATAACATGCATCAGAATTCTCAAGTCCCAGGCAGATAAATTGATTCAGGGAAAAAATCATGTTTCTAGGGTCCCTTCAGAAATTTTTCTAACTTCCCTGTCCAGGTCGAAAAGAACGAGCTCTGAGAAAATGTGGAAAAAGTTGCAGAAGGCATGTAGATTGAGCCAGGAAAAATCATAAAAAATGACTAAGTCCTAGTCCTTGCAACAGTAGGGACGTGTGGGACATCTAGGCGCGGATCGGCCGAAAAGCCTCCAGGCGGCCCGTGAAGCAAAGGGACATCTGGGACAGAAGTACGCGGCGGTGCGAGAAGCCGATCCGGCCGAAAGAGGAAGAAAAATGACTAACTGCTGAGCGGGACAGTTCGGGACAAGAGTACGCGAAGTACGCGAACCGGCCGGATCGGCCGAAATGAGAACAAACAGTCCGGAAGCAATTGGGACATTTGGGCCGTGATGACGCGAACCGGCCGGTTCGCCCGAAACAGAGAAAGTTCATACTGGGACATCCGGGATGAAGGGACGCGCGGGACGCGGATCACCGAAGGAGCCAAAAGCCAATCAAACAACGCCACGTCATCGGCCAAATGAGGATGAGGAAGCCCATTTCGGTGGATCGGAAGTTTTAGGCCCAAGCAGTTTGGGACATCCGGGACATAAAGACGCGAAGGGCGCGAAGGGGCCGAAAGGGCCTGAGAACCAACCAAATCATGACACGTGTCACAAGGAGAAAAGTCCAAAATTCAAAGGGTGAGGTCTCAAGCACTGACCCGAACCAATGGGATAGTGCCACGTGTCCAAGCTAGGGCCCACAAGGAAAAAATCATGCCGGAAGGGTTGGAAAACCCGACCAAGGAAGAAATGTGTCGAAAGGGTTGGAAAGCCCGACACAAAGGAAATCGGGTCTTGGAGTCGGGAAACAAGTCAGAAAAGCATGGGAGGAAAACATGTCGAGCCACCTCCCAAACCCGATGCAAATGCAAGTCACACTTCCGAACCCGAAACAAAGGAAAACTTGGCAATACCGGCGGAAGCGGGTGTCGGGAAAACACAAGCATCAAGCACATGTCGAGGCATTCCCCAAACCCGATGCAAATGCAGAGGAGAGAGAATTACGTATCCAATCAGAGCCTGCCACGTGTCGTCCAGGTGGCGAAGCGCGGGAAAAGATTTCAAAATCCGTTTTGGTCTATTCTGTGCCCTAAATCTTCAGATCAACATATCTTTTGATCCAGAGCTCGGATTTGCACGTTCTTTATATCAACAAAAGTCGTTGAAATTCTCTACATGATTCTAGGGATCAATCTTGAATTTTGGTGTAGTCTAGAGGGAGAAAATTGAGAAATGGATCTGACGCGTGATAATGGCCAGAAGTGATGTCTCAACCACCGATTTTAATGAAGAATGCGTTTTGGTCAATGGTTGGGCTGCTTACACATTTTCCTATGTTTTTTGTCTCCTGGGCTCGACCCATGCATTGTATAAAGCCAGATTTGGCTCATTTTATATGGGGATAACAAGTTGTTCATCTTTTCTGCTCTGCCCTCCCTTCTTTTCTTCTCTAGGGTTGAAAATGGAGTTCGAACCTCCTCCTTTGCTCTGTAATGGCATTTTTGCCTTTTATTATTGAAATGATGTTCTGTGCAAACTTCTGGAGCAACAAAACGTGTTTTGTGATGCATCTGTCCATCCTTGCTCATTTTTGCTTGTTCTCTTCTTGCCTCTCTTCATTGCAGGTATTTGTGCATGTTTGAATGTTCATTGCAGGTTTGGAGCTGTGTTCATGGAGTTTTGGGACATTTTCTGTGTGAAATCTATCCTTGGGCCTGTGATGCATCTGTCCATCCTTCCCATTGCTCACCTCTCTTTGTCCCATGGTAGTTTTGATAGATGTCCAACATTCTCCTTCTCTGGTGTATCACCGTTTTAGTGTAGGCTTTTATTCTTTTCCTTTCTCTCTCTCTCTCTCTCTCTCTCTCTCTCTCTCTCTCTCTCTCTCTGTCTCCTTGGCATGGTTAGATTAGGATTAGATTAGCTTACCTTTTTTTTTTTTTTTTTGCACCGAATAGCTTGTGGCGGAGTAGTTTAGGAGTAGGAACCACCTTCTCTGGAGATTCCTCTCTCGCCACAAGTCCCACGCTTGGAGAGAGGTTTCCATGTTGTGCAATCACACTTTGGATGCACGAGTGATCAACCTAGAAGCTCGATCTACATCCGGGTCTTTGTGATTACGCACTAACACAATCCTTGGTTAAAGCCTTCAATGGGGTTAGTATATGGATATCCAAAATGACCAAGTAGTCATTGGGAGAGACCATTTCACCTTGTTTGGAGTAGCAACCATAACCATTTGATTTCCCTCTTAGGTCTATTTAGGCCCATGTTAGGTAATTCAAGCATATTAGTAGGCATGTTTATTTAGATTTTGTATTGTTTTCATACTAGTTAGGCATTATTTTAAGCTTTTATCTTAATGTTACATTCCTATACTTAGAAACCTTGGCTAGATGGATGGAAAATGGTGTTAGATTTTGTTGTTTAGTCATGTAATTTTCTTTGTAAAGTTTAGAGTGTCATCATTTGGTATTATTCTAAGGAAAATTAGTGTCATATATTACCTTGTTAGGGTAGTTTTGTACAAAACTTCTCTTTCAACATAGAAAATGACATTACCATGTTAGATATATGTAATTCCAAGCAATGAAACAAAGAAAAACTTCACTAAGTTTTTACAAAGATGGAGAGGGTTAGCTAGTCGCTTTCCTTACTCCCTACTCAAAAAGCAGTTGATAAGCATATTTGTTCCCAACCTCCATCCAGACATTACATTCCACTTGCAAATGAATTGTGGTAACATGTTTGAAGAGATAATTTAAAAAGGGAGTCAAATTGAAAAGGCATTGTTAGCTAGGGGGACTTTAAAACCTTTCTCTAAACTTTAAAAAGCAAATTGCATGTCTAAACAAGGAAAGCTAACACCATTTTCCATCCATGTAGCCAAGGGTTCTAAGTCTAGGAATGTAACATTAAGATATAAGCTTAAAATAATTCCTAACTAGTATGAAAACAATACAAATTCTAACTAAACATGCCTACTAATATGCTTGAATTACCTAACATGGGCCTAAATAGACCTAAGAGGGCAATCAAATGGTTATGGTTGTTACTCCAAACAAGGTGAAATGGTCTCTCCTAATGACTACTTGGTCATTTTGGATATCCATCTACTAACCCCATTGAAGGCTTTAACCAAGGATTTAACTTGGCTATATATCATATTTGTTATATGAGATGCAAATCAAAGCATGGTGTAGTGTATAAAGGAATGAGGTGCACCCTTTTTATAGTTTTCCTTTTGGGGGAAACTTGTATTTTAGTGCATGTGGGACTAAAAAGCCCCAAATTAGATTAGAATTTCTAATCATGACTAGGCCTTTCTAATCATAATTAGTGAATTACCAAGTGATTAAGAGGTGTGAATCCTTAATCAACCGCTTAGGGTCAACTAGGAGGCTAGGATAAACTTTTGAAGCTTGTTGAGACATTGTAGAGGTGAATGGCATGATTTTTAGTGGTTGGAAGAGGGGTTTGAGTCAATACTAGTGTATATTGACCAAAATAAGGGCAAAATAGGCTTAATTAGCTAATAAATGCAAATTGTTTGCTTTAAAGAGGATTTTGACTTACGATTTTCCATAAAGTGGCATCCTAGGTGTGAAACGGGTTATGCAATCAAAAAAGTATTGTTAATTGGCTAAAGTGGTAAGAAACGTTATTTAATTAGTGAAAACCACTAATTATAATGGATTTGGCAAGAATGAGAGTGATTTGCATGTGTTTTGGCAATAAGATTGCAAAAGTGGAATTTAGGTGTCTACATTTGCCCCTATTTGAGGTGAAGTTAGTGACTTCACTTAAAATATAGTAGACAAGCATAAATAGGAAAATTTTTGAAGAAAAATAGCAAGATGAAGGATGCCCCCTCGAGTGTTGATGGGGTGATAGAAGAAGTCAATCGACGATCGAAAATATGATCGAAATAGATAGAATAAATTAGGTCGAAAGGTGTGAAACCCTTTGGTATTGAGAAGAAAAATAAGGATAGGGATAAACATGGTTGTTTATTGCCTGGTTGATTTGGAAGAAATAATTAGTAATAGTAATAAATGATAATAGAGAAGAAATGATTAATGGATAATATAGGACAAACCCAATCTTTGCATCCAACCTTTCAATAAGAAACATGTTTATATCATTGTGCCTTTAGCTCTCGTCATCGACCTTTATTAAAAATAAACAAAAGTGTAAGATAACATGAAAAGCTAAATTACTAAGTGTTTACTACTAAAAATACATAACTCCATGCAACATACATTATGCAATGTAATATGAGAAAGTAAAATGACTCCATGCAATATACATTATGTAATGCAATATGAGAAAGTAAACTAGCTGACCTAACAGAGAGACCAATGCAATCACACCCATTCAAGATAATAATGTGTTACACCCATGTTTTTGTTATCAAGTTGCAGTTCTTAAATGTTTGTGTTGTAACGACAAGGGTTAAAAATTATGCCCCAAGTAATAACACGTGTAAGGGAAAAATGGAGGACACAAGTAGTCCTATGGAAAAACTTTCATGCACTATGACACAATCTCTGACAACTCACTATTGCATGGGAGTACCGATCGTAGTATGCAGCCGAGCTTTTGTTAATGGAGGTAGATCATGATGATCCACAAGTCATTTGAGACCAGAACAAGAAAGAACCATAGAAAGACGCTTTTGTAAGACAAATTTCAAAGTTCGAGAATGTTGTAATTGACACAGGCTTTAGTTGTGTATATGTTGTTTACCAATTTTTGTAAAATTTTGATTTTTTAATTGTGTTTACTTTTTTTTTAATTTCCATACTTGTATGTTTGATGAGATACCTTTGAGAAACATGTTTATATTTTTGATATTGGTGTGGGGGGGATAGATTTGTGATCATGTGCAACCCCTCTTGCCCCATTGGTGATACGGTATTTGATGATTAGCTTTTAGTATACATGTGTGATGTAGACTTAGCATTTTTTTTGATAAATGATGTATATATTTGATGGATATGTGTAATATGATGATGAAATGATAACACAATGTACAAGTATAAATTAACAAGCACAAGCTTAAATAAATTTAAGACAATTTTCTTTTCTTTTTTAGTTTTCTAAGAAACAAATTTGAATGTTTTGATTTTTCCAAAGGATATATATGTATGTTTTGGGATTTTCAAAAGTTATATGAATGTTTTGATGTTTTCTCAATAGTTTTCCAAAGAAAATGTGCAAGGAAATAAAGAAACGTGGATGCCCTAGTGTTAGATGGGATGTACAAGGGTAGAATGCCACGTGTTATATGCCGAAGTGATGTTGCAAAGCTACCCCCAGTGTGAAATGGGTTCATTCAATGTTAACTTCTCCACACTCAGAAGGTTAGATTAGTCGAATCAGGGAAAAGAAGGATAGGCTCACAAGGGGCTTAGATGATGGTGAAGACTAACTTAGGGAAAAGTTTCCAAACTCCTTAAACCTAGACTACTTATGAACAATAGACCCTCCCTTGGCACCGAAAGCCGGTTTTCACCAAAGGACTTTTCCAAAGTGCCACCATTGCGTGGTTTTCACTATTGGATGTACCTGTTTATCTATCTTTTTATTTTTCTATTTTTTTATTTTTTTGTTTTACTTTTCTTGGTATTCTACAGAGACCTCATACTTAAGCATATAAGTGCTTAAGATGCATTACGTTCATGGGTTCTTGAAGTTCTTAGCCATCTAAATAAGCCAGCTTATATGCACTTGAACCAAACTTAGTAACCACAATAAATGGTCCTATCTAATTGGGCTCAAATTTCCCTTTCTTTTCTCAATCTTTATTGGTGTTTTTCTGATTTTCTTTCAACACCATGTCTCCTACCTTGAACTGATGAGGTATGACCTTCTTGTTATAGCTTCATCGTACTCAATCATGATACACTTTTAGGTGATTGAGGGCGCGAGGTCATTTCTCATCCAATAGCTCATAGTCCTCCTCTTTATTCAGGTAATCCCTTAGCTTGATATGCAAAGAAGGGATCTCGATCTCTATAGTAAAAATGGATTCATAACCGAATACTAAAAAATATGGATTTGCACATGTAGGGGTGCAGATAGAAGTTCTGAATGCCCGAGAGGGGTTGGGTGAATTTGCATATGTCGATTCTGACTGTGGTATTCACCATTTTTTCCATAATGTGAATTAAGGTTTTGTTGGAAGCTTCAACCTGCCCATTACCTTGAGGGTAATAAGGGGTTGAAAACTTAAGGGAAATTTGAAAGCATTTGCAGAGTGCTTTCACATTTTTATTTTTGAATGACTTACCATTATCAATGATAATGGAAGAAGGGATACCATATCTGCAGATGATATGATTCATTATAAACTTTGAAATTTGGGGACCTTCTGTATAAGTAAGAGGAACTACCTCTACCCATTTTGTAAAGTATTCAATGGCCGTTATAATGAACTTGTGGCCATCCAAGGAGATAGGATTAAGTTTCCCTATTAGATCAAGACCCCACTTTGAGAATGGCCAAGGTGTCGTGATTGGTTGTAAGGATTGTGTCAGTGCATGTATCAAATTTTCGTACTTTTGACAATCCACACACTTTTTTACATGTTGACAACAATCATGCTCCATGGTAGGCCAATAGTAACCTACTATGAGTATCTTCTTTGTAAGGACAATCCCATTAGTATGAGATCTACAAATGCCCTTGTGCACCTCCTTGATTGTTTGGATAGATTCATTAGAATTTAAACAATACAATAGATTCTCGTTATATCCTTGGTGGAAGGAAGAGGGTGCCCCCAAGTAGGGTATAACGGGATATACGTTGGATGAGGTTGCACTTTTCAGCATGGGAAATGTTCATAGGGAAGGTTCTATCATGGAGGTAATTAAATATTTCAGCGTACCATGGTGAAAAGGGACCAACAACTTCACACACTAAACAAGAATTAGGTATGCCGTATGTCGTTGTTCTTAGATTTTCAACAAAGAATGACATATCATTACTCTCTGGTGGAATGCTCAAAATAGATCCTACCATATCCATGGCATCTGTTACTCTTTTCTAAGATCTTGGTATTTTCTCGAATGTTATCTGCTCAAAGAATCCTTTCAAGGAATCGACCATTCTTTTATATGGAAGTAACTTTTCATCTTTAACTTTATATTCATCTATGACCTGTTTGATAATAAGAATTGAATCACCAATGCATTTTACTTGTCTGATATCCCATTTGATGACTAGCTTCATTCTTGCAATGAGAGCTTCATATTCCACTATATTGTTCATGCAAGGGAATCCAATTCAAAATTCCTACGGAATCAAGTCTCTGTGGGAGTGATTAGAACAACTCCGACACCTGAACCATGAAAGGTAAAAGAGCCATCAAAGTACATTTACCAAATTGAGATTATTCAAGGTACATAATAGATGCATCTGGTATTTCAAGAATCAAGGGTTTAGTACCTAATAGCGGAGATTATACCAATTGATCTGATAACACTTGTCCTTTTACTTGACTTTTGATGCACATATTCAATGGCAAACTCACTTAATAAGATGATCCAATTAGCCATCTTTCCGATTAGTATTGGTTTGGACAATAAATACTTCAAAGGGTTGACCTTTCAAATTAGCTTGATTTTATTGTTCAAAGATATAGTGACATAAATTCTAGAAAGTAAACACCATGGCTAGGTAACCTTTCTTGATTTGTGGATAATTTAGCTCATATGCTACCAATGTCATGCTCAAATAATATACATCCTTTTCTCTTTGTTCCTTGTCATAATGGGCCAACAGTGCTCCAATTTCAAAATGTGTGGCAGACATATAAAGTAACAAGGGTTCTCCTACCATGGGTGGCATGAGAATAGCGAGGTTGGACAAGTATTTTTTTAGCAAAGAAAACACTTTTTGTTGTTATGGTCCCTAGTTGAAATTAACATCCTTCTTAAGAAGATGCGTAAATGTATGGCACTTATCTGCTATCTAGTGAAACAAACTTTCCGATGGCCTGAATTTTCCCTTGTAGGTGGGCAATTTTTTTACGATATTCTTAGGGGAAGGCATTTCTATGATATTCATGACCTTTGTAAGGTCTAATTCTATTCCTCGTTGTGACATAATGAATCCTAGTAATTTCCTAGATAGTAAACCGAAGACACACTTCTTTTGGTTAAGTCAAACTTTATAATCCCTTAGATGTTAAAAGATACGTCATAAAATTTCTAGGTGTTCCTCGCGGGTTCTATATTTATCTATTATATCATCTTGTAATCTTCCATGATATCACTTATCATATCCCGAAATATTACATCATATCGCCCTTTGATATGTAGTGCCTGCATTTTTAAGGCTGAAAGGCATGACTTGGTAACAAAACGTCCCCCATGGGGTTGTGAAAGTCATCTTGTGTTGATATTCTTCCACAATATTTATTTGATTATAACCTGAGAAGCCATCCATGAGTGAAAACATCTCATAGCTGCTATAGAATCAACAATCATGTCAATGTTTGGAAGAGGAAAATTGTCCTTAGGACAAGATTTGTTTATATCCCTAAAATCCGTACACACTCTAATACCAACTAGCTTCTTTTGAACTAGGACCACATTGGAGATCCACTCTGAGTAGTCAATAGGCCTGATAAAGCCTACTTCTAGTAACCTTTCTAGCTCTTCCTTTACTAGTAAGGCGACACGAGGATGCATCTTTCGAGCTTTTGTTTGGTGGGCTTGGAATTTGGGTGTACCATAAGATTGTGCACCACTAGTGTAGGATCAAGTCCTGGCATGTCAACATAAGACCAAGTGAAGATGTCTGCATACTCTCTTAAGAGTCATGTGAATGTTTTTGTTCTTTGGCTGAGAGGGAAGCTCCCAACTTAACTATCTGTGGTAGTTCCTCCATGTCAATATTAACATCTATTGTATCTTCCACTAATAACTTTGATTCATCCCCCATGCGTGTAGGATCAAGAGGGAGATTGAGATCCTCCTCTATCATAGGTGGCTTAGGAATTTCTTCATCTTAAAGTGGGTACATTATCTTTTCCATAGGTTGTTCTAGCATGTTTGTCCACAAGTACCTCAAAGAGTTTTTCGCTATAGGACTTCCCCTTTTTATTTCCACAAGGATTTTCTTTGGAAAATTTTCCCTTGCTCACTTTTTTACTTAAATGCCCACACAAATCTACTTCCTCTCCAAAGTATGTGCATGCATTAAGATGAATGGAGAACCCCTTCTTGTGATCATTTCTTGGAATGTTGTCTCTGATTCCCAAGAACTCACCAATGGCCTCATCATTCTGAAACATGTCAATAGGTATGTGTTGTTGTTGATCCCAATTCACGAGTGATGGATAAGTGAGGGTTAATGGTTGAGTTATAGGGGATATGGTGGGTATAACATGGGTTATAATAAGGATAGCCATATTGGAAAATAGGTTCGTAGAGGCAAGGTCTTCGTAAAGACTACATCGGGAATCTATTTCACTTTCATTTATGAAAAAACTATCCTCACTCTCAGAAGAGAGCATACTCATCATCTGAAGAATGAGACTCATATAAATGGATTCCTATACTTGATTTACCTACTATACACCGAGGTATTGCAAGATCTTCTAATGGGCCTTATTCTTGGCGGCCACAGCCACATCCTTTATACCCCATGACAAGCATTATCCGATTAGGAATGGGATACTTAGGTGATTTATAGCATGTAGCCATGTCATCATCATCTAGATGGAATACAATGTCCATAAGAAACCTTTCGTCTTCTAGAAAACTATCAAGAGTAAAATTATTGAAAGGGCAAGCCTCTCTTGATCTCTAAACTTTGAAACACGGCCTACCATGTGCTTGGGCTGATAGTGGACCATTGTGAACCATTAGGGCTTGTTGTAGATCATACTCTCCACAACCGCTTGGTTTGACCTTCATCTCCCATGTAGAAAAAGGAGTTTCTGAGGTGGAAGCACCATTTTCATTGATAGATAGGGTATCTAGATCCACTCGTGAAGCGAGGGCCTTTGACTAGATAGGAATAGTGATCTTTGTAGATGGACACTCATAGATTGTAGGGAAATATCCTGACAATGCTCTATAATGAGAAAAAGGTTAAGGGTCCCCCTGTATGGTGAGTGTTTGTCCCTCATATTACAACTTTAAACATTGATGATATGTTGATGGCACGGCTTGCATGGCGTGAATCCATGGGTGACCGAGCAAGATATTGTAAGGGAGTTCCAGGTCCAAGATGTGGAACTTTGTATCATGTGTTATGGGACCCACTTCTAATGAGAAAGTGATCATTCCAGCTTGATTGTCATTCTTCATTGTCATATGCCTTAATGGTGATGACCTTTGTTTCCAGATCAAACTTACTATGCAACCTAGTTGGTAGACTAGTTTGAGAGTACATATGTTAAGACCCGATCTACCATCCACAAGCACTCTCTTAACCTTCTTACGTTTGATGATAACCTCAATATGCAATGGTAGGTTATGTGAAGGATCTTCAACTAAGGATTTTGTAGTGTTGAAGGTTATGTGTTCTAAAGGAACAAGTTGTGCTATCATGGCTTGCAAATGTGTTGGGTCAACATCAATGGATACTCCTGATCCTGTAAGGTTTTGTAAAGTATATCCTTATGAATGCTAGAGATCTTTAGAAGGTCTAAGATGGAGATCTTAGCCGTAGTATTTTCTAGTTGATCTAACACATCATAATGACTCTCTTGAGGAGGAGGGGGAGTAGGCTCAAAATTTATAACAAGGCAAGCTCATCGTGTTGCCACAAAGTGCACTCTCTTGTCTTGATTCTAATTGTATTGATTTTTTCAATGAGTGGGTCAACACAACCTATCAAGGCATCGAAATGGTCTTTGTTTGACATATAGTTAGCATTTTTATTTTGAGACGATTGTCCCCGATCCGTATTTTTCCTTTCTTTGTTATTGGGAAAAGGCTCTTTGAAGATCCCTAAGTTTGCATTTGGAGATTTTGCAATGGCGGCGGAGTCTACTTCAATATCACCATTGTCAACTAGGTCTTGAATATAGTGTTTTAATCTTAAACACTTATCAGTTTTGTGACCCTTTACGTAGTGGAACCTGTAAAATTCATTCTCCCTAAACCATGATGGTTTGGGTGTATCATCTCCATAGGGTTGTGTTTTAGGGTATTTAACCATGTTTACGGCCTCTAACTATTTTTTTATAGACGATATAGATTCAGATAGAGGAGTAAAGGAGCGGTGTTTATACTCACTAGGTGGATTACCCTTTGCAAGTTTCAAAGGTGTGTGGTTATGCATGGCTTGCACCCATTTAGAGTCTATTATCCCATCACTAATGATTTTTTGTTTCTATTAGGAACAAACTTTGTTTTATCATTAGATTTAGAATCATTGTGTTTCATGGGAGAAAGGTTTTAAAGTCCCCTAGCTAACAATGCCTTTTCAATTTGACTCCCTTTTTCTATTACCTCTTCGAACGTGTTACCACAATGCATTTTCAAGTGGAATGTAATGTCTGGATGGAGGTTGGGAACAAATATGCCTATCAGCTACTTTTCGGGTAGGGAGCAAGGAAAGTGACTAGCTAACCCTCTCCATATTTGTAAAAATGCAGAAAGTTTTCATTGTTTCATTGTTTGGCATTGCAAAGATATAACATGGTAACGTCATTTTCTATGTTGAAAGAGAAGTGTCATATGAAAATATTTGCTAGTTCTAGCCATGTTGATATGGATCCCTTAGGGATATGCACAAACCAATATAGCGTCATTGCCCCAGAACTTCGTGGAAATAATCGCATAAGATAATTGTCATTGAATGCCACCTCTTGACATGCCATATAAAAGTCCTTTATATGATCACAAGGGTCACTTTTTCCCTTATATTTATCAAATTTTGGAAAATCAAAATGTCTTGGGAAAGGTACCTGCAACATGGATTTGTCAAATGGGTAAGGACATAACTCATCAAACCGATACTTCTTGTTATTACTACCGGGTTGGCCCTCTTGTAACGCTTGAAGGGGTTCTTCATTGTTAACCACTCTTGATTAAAAATTGGATCTTATGGGGTGGCAGGCATAGGTCTATATAAATGGTTAAACTATATTCCCACCCTTTTGTAAGAGAATCTCTTCATAAGGATCTCTTTGTGCCTCCCATCGAGGAGTATTCATTTGGAATTCATAAAACAAAGCTTTAGGTTTCGATTTTGGTATAGCTTGTTTCACAACTTTTGGTTGTTCCTTTTGTATATGTGAAGCCAAACTAGTAAATTGATGAGTGAGGGCTTGGACCTATTGTTCTAACGTAACCTCTTTAATAGGTATTTCATGATGATCTTCATTAGGAGGAGGTTGTGCATGATGAACATGTTCTTCATGGTCTTCACAATGAATTTTAATAGGAGGCAAATGATAGTTTCCATCATTTTCAAACGGTATCTCCTCATTATTTTGTCGTGCAGAAGTAGAGGCATGACCTGGATTTAAAATTTCATTAAGAGTGCAATGAGGGAGGTCTAATTCTTCTTCTCCCCAAACCATACTAGTGATAAGAGAAGGGTCTACTATGGAAGGTAATTTGGCTCCTAGTTCCACAACCCGCATAATAACTTCATGTTTGTTATGAAAAATGTAGTCATCAAAATGGGTGGAATGAAGCTTTGCATCTACGTGAGGAGACTCCTCCTCTCCACCACTATGATCAACCATGAGATTATCCTCCAAAAGAGGGTTATCACCTCCAAATATATTGGCAGCCAATTTTCGTGACCCCATCCTCGTAGTAGGCATTACTTAGAATAGAAGGTACAACACAAAATACTTCCACTAAGGTTTATTAACAAGGGACCCTAGTCAAATTTATGTAGCGCAATGACCCTAAGTTGTTTGAAACAAGGTGACTATAAAATAGCCACAAAAGTGATGGGTCAAAATGAACATACGAACTAAAGAATAATGAACAAGCTACCCTAACAAGGTAATATATGACACCAATTTTCCTTAGAATAATACGATGACGTACAATGCTCAAATTTTAGTTACACCAAATAGTTTACCCTCTAAGATTCCACCTAGATAGGTTTGAAACCAAATAGTGACAACACAATATCACCAGTTAGGTCAAGTTTGTAACAAACAAGGCCTAAACAATAAGAGAATGTTGATGCGATCTTCTAACAAGATATACTAAAAACTAGTTTCTAAACACTAACAAAGTCCAAGTCTCATAAAATGGATGATAACAATGTGAGCAACGTAATGACACTATTTGGACACATGAACCAAGCTTTCGGGAAACAAAATTTCTAGTGTCAAAATGATGTTATCATGATGCTAACAATGTATCCTCAACACTCACAAAACTCAAGACAAAGTTAGGATGTAAAAACTATGTCTAAGTATAACAATAAATTGTTATGTGTGCGAACAATGTAACTCTACAATATAGAGATTTAGGCCTAATTTCACAATGGAAACAAGACATAAATATCTCAATTGTATGGCTACAATGTGGCAATGTAATAACTCAAAAGAAGACAAGGATGAAATCACCTAACTACGATGATAATAAGTCTCAAATATGGGTTTTGAGACAAGGGGGCCTACTAGATTGTGAGTATGTACCATGCACACTTTCAACACTTGCACTCCGGAATTACAACCTAGTCATGCAAAGTAGAATAAAAAAGTGGTGGAAACGTGATATCTAGCGGTATCCATATATGTTGTTTCCTTTTATCCAAAAATGGGCAACAAGAAAAACTTGGTGTTATTTGGTGTTATTTTGGCAGAGTTTCACCTTGTCTTAAGACAAGTGAAAAACTAGGACAAAATGACACTAAGTAGATTTCGTGATGAAATGTCACACGGTTTCAACTTTAAGAGATTATTTCCCTTGTTCAAAAAACAAGAGTTTGAATCTAACAAATTTGTCACTTTGTGAGAGCTCTCAAGTATACTATCTAAGAAAAAACAATGGCTCCAAGTCGGCAATCTTCCTAGGTGGTTCTCTCTCTAGGTGTCACAAGATATCTAGGAGCGAGCTCGATTTACCCAAAAATTTGCACTGACTAATTTGGGAGTATCTCGGCTTTACTTTACCCCCTTCAGTATAATGAGCATTGAAATGCATTCAGTTATACTTTCACTGGGGTTATGATATGGATATCTTTTAACTAATCTCACTAAGGTGTACTAGACAAGTCGATAGTGTGGAGTAATTTCATGTTTGACTCACCAGGTTCCCTCTTGTGTGAACTACTTTAGGGTTCCTAGGACCATCCCCATTGTTGTAGTTTAAGGCTTATGCCAAAGGGGTTATGTCCTATTTAAGCGGATGAGCCGTAGCTCTTAACCAAAACCTGCAAGTACAATGTGATGATTGTGGTGTATTTTTTATCTTTTAGACTTAATGTGGTTTTTTCGTACTCCTTTTGGCAACCTACAATCACACATGTAGTTAGAAAAATTGTTTAGATCCTCCTTTCTTTGACTAGTGTTAGGTCCTTCACAAAATAGTTAGTAGTTTCAAAATAGATTCACAATATCATAAGAAAATAACCATGAAAAATACTTGTAAATCAACTAACTACCATCAAATTTTGTAAAAACAAGGTTTATTCCCAATTCATCCAAGTGTTTTTTAATGAAAAGACTAAAATTTCTTTTGATTCCCAAGATCACACTAGGTGCAAGGGAAGAGCATACACAAATTCTAGCCTTGGTTATTTAGCAAGTGAAAAAGCATTTAAACTAAAAGATGATTAACAAAGTTTCCTACTTACTCTAATGATAGCAAAAGAAGGTTTAAGAGTGCTTTTGATTCTCTAGATCACACGAAGTGCAAGAGAAGAGCATACACACCTTAACCCAAACTCATACAAAGCATGGAAACAAGATTAATTCCTTCAAACCCTAAGTGATTTTATGAGAAAACTTACTCTAAATCTATGAAATTGACAAAAATGGCCTCTAAAAACCTCTGAAAAGTAACAAAAATCCTAAAAACCAAAACTAAAAATTTTGAGTTTGCTGGAAAAATTTACATAGACACACTATGCCCCCATCGACACGCGTGCACATGCGCCCCCTACCAACGTGTGTGCTCACCTTCGAAAAAAATGACAGATAGTTGAAAAATATAAGCTGACGTGTGTGCTCATAGTTCGGCCCGTGCTCATAGTTTGATACTGCGCTCACGATTCAACGCATGCGCTCACCTTCGTAAAAAAAATGACAGAGTTGAAAATACAAGCTGACGTGTGTTCTCATAGTTCAACACTTGCACTCACAGTTTGATGCATGCACTCACATTTCAACACCTGTGCTCACCTTTGTAAAAATGACAGAGTTGAAAATACAAGCTGATGTGTGCACTCATAGTTTGACACCTACACTCACGCTTTGATGCATGTTCTCACGGTTTGATACCTATGCTCACCTTTGTAAAAATGACACAGTTGAAAATACAAGCTAACATGTGCACTCACAGTTCGATGCCTACGCTCACATTTTGACGCCTACACACCCCTTTACAGGAAGTGGCCAAAATTTGAATTTTGATGAGAATCTCTTTTAAAAGGTCAAATATTTAGTTATTTTTGGCAATTTTGACAGGGCTTCGCCTCCTTGAATCCTACAAAAGCAAGAAAACACAACTTCTACCACTAATCTAGTTGAAACAACTTTCAAAAATGGAAATTAATCTATAAAACTTTGAAAATTACTCTAAAACTTTGAAATTAATCTAAAAAGCTTGAGAAACTAATCTAAAAATCTTGAAAGTACTCTAGAAAGATTGAAATTTAAACTAGAAAAGTTGAAATTAATCTAGGAAACTTCGAAACTAATCTATAAACTTGAAATGAAAAACTTTGAAAATTACTCTAAAACTTTGAAATTAATCAAAAAGCTTGAGAAGCTAATCTAAAAAGCTTGAAAGTAATCTAGAAAGCTTGAAATTTAAACTAGAAAATTTGAAATTAATCTAGGAAACTTGAAACTAATCTATAAACTTGAAATGAAAAACTTTGAAACTAAGTTAAAAAAACTTTACAAAAAAGTGAATGCAATGGGTATAGTCCCACCGAAGCGTGCCAAATGATGACACCCTAAACTTTACAAAGAAAATTGCATGAATAAACAAGGAAATCTAACACCATTTTCCATCCATCTAGCCAAGGGTTCTAAGTCTATGAATGTAACATTAAGATAGAATCTTAAAAGAATGCCTAACTAGTATGAAAACAATACAAAATCTAACTAAACATGCCTACTAATATGATTGAATTACCTAACATGGGCCTAAATAGACCTAAGAGGGTAATCAAATGGTTATGGTTTCTACTCCAAACAAGGTGAAATGGTCTCTCTCAATGACTACTTGGTCATTTTGAATATCCATCTACTAACCCCATTGAAGGCTTTAAGCAAGGATTGAACTTGGCTATATATCATATTTGTTATATGAGATGCAAATCAAAGCATGGTGTAGTGTATAAAGGAATGAGGTGCACCCTTTTTATAGTTTTCCTTTTGGGAGAAACTTGTATTTTGGTGCATGTGGGACTAATAAGCCCCAAATTAGATTAGAATTGCTAATCATGATTAGGCCTTGTAATCATAATTAGTGAATTACCAAGTCATTAAGAGGTGTGAAGCCTTAAGAAACCGCTTTCAGGGGGTCAACTAGGAGGCTAGGATAAGCTTTTAAAGCTTGTTGAGATTTTGTAGAGGTGAATGGCATGATTTTGAGTGGTTGGAAGAGGGTTTGAGTCAATACTAGGGTATATTGACCAAAATAAGAGAAAATAAGCTTAATTAGCTAATAAACGCAAATTGTTTGTTTTAAAGAGGATTTTGACTTATGATTTTCCATAAAGTGACATCTTGAGTGCGAAAGGGGTTACGTAATCAACAAAGCAGTGTTAATTGGCTAAAGTGGTAAGAAACATTAGCTAATTAGTGAAAACCACTAATTATAACAGAATTGGCAATAATGAGAGTGATTTGTATGTGTTTTGGCAATAAGATTACAAAAAGCATAATTTAGGTGTCTACACTATAAGCACAATTCCTCCCATCCTTGCTCAAATTAATTGTCTTCTTCCTATCAAGTGGTCGTCTACCACCTTACCACATCATCCACCCACTTGAGGGGGATTCCCTTAATATCCTACTCATCTGGGCATCCAAATGCTCCACCGCTTTCTGCTCGTTGATCTTCATGTGTCTACTATCTTTAAAGAATTATTACTTTGCAATGGAACTTTAATGAGGGGCAATTGTAGACACCCCAAAATTACACACTAGTTCCAAGTATTATGTCGGTTCGCATCCTAGCTCATATCACCTCACGATTGATTAATTCAATTAATTAATCATGCACATTACACCCCTTTGGATTAATTAAATTAGTCCATAACACACTTTAGCTAAGTTAATTAACATTTATTAAATAAATGTTTAATTAATCATCTTGCACATTATAGCTAGTTAAATTAGTTACTTGATTAGGTCAACCGCCACTTCACTATCCTAGTTAACCACACTTGGAATCCACTTCCGATTTTACAAATATTGAATTATGTTAAACCCTATATATTTCAAGGTCACATATGATAAATAAAATGCTAAAGTACATATCCACACAAGTAATAAGCTAAAAATATGAAACCCTAGGTGAAAGAGAGAGTAGAAGACTTAGATGATTTCACACTTGATCCTCAAGTATTTTGAAGTTGAATATTGATGAACATGAGGAGGAGATTGTTGCAACCTAACACAAAAAATCTTGTAACTATTGACCAAGGTACAGGTGGAGTCGGGTCAGGCACCTAAGCGCCTGGAGTCTACTTCAGGTGCCCATGGCTACAAAAAGATCTCAAAACTTATTTTTTTATATCACAAGGTGGTCGCTAACCTTCACTGTTGATCACTTGTATGTCATCGAATGATTGTCAAGTTCACCTATAACCTGTAAAAATGATATCCTACAAAACCCCAAAACTCATCAAATCCTAAAAAGGAAATATGCAAATGGGGGTCGAGATCGACCCAGACGTCACCCAATAGAGTGAACTTACGACCGAGTGCTGCACTACATCTCATAATTCATGTAGTTCTTGTGTGTGTGTGTGTGTAGAAATCATGCCCTAGGAAGATCTTGTGCAAGATGCACTTGATAGTGAGTGATAGCTAGATGTAGTAATGTAGATAGATGTGTGGATGTCAAAATGAACTTCCCCTCCTATGCATGTATGCAGAAAATATAGTCCCTTGTCCCTTGAGTGAGTGCTAGATGGATTCTTTGATGCTCTTAGAATGCCTTTGGATGCAACCTTAGGTGATGATAATAGATGCTTAGAGATTGGTCCTTTATTATGGTCATATAGCTTTGTATTTATATGATTCCCTTGTTTGAATTTCGTAATTGACAACTAAAAGTCTGACCCATAAGAAAACAAGATGCCCAAAAGATAAAAGAGGTAAGATACAAAGAGGTTGGAGATGACCGGAGGGTGCCCGTGTGATGGCATCCTTGATGGGCGATGGTGTCCAGAGTCAATAAAGATAAAAAAAAAATATAAGACTGGGCTTCTCGCTTGGGAATCATATGAATAGTAGTATGTGATTAGGACCTAGAAATGTACCCAAGTGCATGATTTTGTGTCTACATTTGCCCCCACTTTATGTTTTTGAGTGAATACTTGATAACATAAAGTAGATAAGAGATGTGTACCTAATAACCATGTAGATTGATGGCGAAAGTGTGCCAAAGAGATAAGAAAAGTGTGGAGTGATAAAAATGAAGCATGGAAGCTAAGGAAGAGGAAGTGACCCTAGGGGTGAAGTGTATGTGTTGTGTCATATTTGTACCTATTTTTGTCATTGTGCTTTGTTGATGTAGGGTTTCTTCTTGTTGCGTATTAAGGAAAGACCTCGTAAAAAGAGCAAAAAGTAATCATAGTCATGTGTTATGAAAATTCTGTAAAAAACATGCAAAAGTATGTGAAAAAGTAGTAAAAGGAACATGTGCACTTGATCCGTGATGAGTGAAAAGGATAGAAAGTGTCCTAAACTATTGTAGAAGAGCAACTTTTTGGGTAATTTCATGCCAAGAACGAGGATTTTGGGCAATCTCATGCCAAGAATGATTTTTTTGGGTGATCTCATGCCAAGTGCAAGTTTTTGGGTGATCTCACACCATGGCAGAAAAGTTTTGGGGAGAAAGGTCTAGTGTTATTCTCCATCCCTAATTGCTTCCCAATTTATACACCACTATAGATGGTGTGATCTTACTTTGTTCCGTGTTCGATCCAATTTGATCCAAGTAGAAAAAGAAGGTAGAATGCATTCTAATTGTTGGAGGATTATGCCTTTACTATGAAAACTACTCAGAAATTTTGTAAACTGTGTCAATTTGAGGAAGTGACTATAGCTTCCTCCTAGTCATAGGCACGCAAGAAATTTCAGAGCACCCAGCACTAGTGTCAATATCTAGGCACCGTGTCTCATGTGTTGAATCAGACCCAAGTTAGAATCCAAGTCATTTTTGAATCGTAGATTGTTATGTTCTGTTGTGTAGGAAATGTCTTTAAGCTCTGAGCTGATGTATAAGGTGATTGATTCACCTAAGGTATGCCCCCTCATTTGGGGTGCATGTGACGTCACTAGGTGGATACATCCCAAACAAGAGGACCAGATGTTGATCTAAAACTGATACCTTATGGTGGGGAGGGAATGTGCTTGGTAAAAATAAAGGCATATGCAAACAAAGTGGCTAGAAACATGTGTTAGTGCAATCAAGAAAACTATGCATATAGAAGACAATATAGACTGCAAAAAGTGGGTGACAAACATGGGACATCACTCACAATGTCGTAAGACAATCAGGGCCGAAGCGACCAAAAGCATACAAGAAATGAACAAGAAAGACATAGGGCATAACCAACAAACAATGGAAAACAATGGAAAATAGTATCAAACAAAGTATCAGACAACCATGGTAGAAAATAGTTCCTACAAATAAAATGTTGCACATGAAGCACATTGTTAGCATGTTAGAAATATAAAAATTATGTCAAGACATGTATATATTGATAGAGTATTGTTTTAGTAAGAATAAGACATAGTATGAAATGAAATAATAGCACTTGTAGTGTGTAAGAAAGTAGATGCCCCAGGAGCCTCAGTGGGACTGGTAAGAGGTACAATGCCAAACATCCATGTTGCATGTAAAGATTTGTATAAAGTCTGCATCCACAACTAGAGAACAAGTGAATGCGCATGTGTATATAGAAAAGATAATAACATATGAAGTATATGTCTAGCATGTGAAACAAAGTGTGCATGTAACTAGCATAAGCAAGCAAGAGTATGTCAAACCAAGATATGCAATATGTTGTGAGTGTGAATAGAATGATATGCGAATGTGAGTGTGATAGGATCGAGTGTGCCCCTCGAGCAGATGTGGATGAATATGTATGAGATAAGGTTCATTTATAAATTCCCCTTAAACGGTCAAGAATTAACCATTAAACAAGAGTGTGTCATTAGGAAATGGTTTGAACATTTGTGCTAGAAAGATTGATCAATGGATCATAGAGCATGAAGAGTGGATGTGGTGAGGTTCATTTGAGATTGAGGCCCTCAAGTATGAATCCATCGAGTTTGAACTGTGGAACTAGAATGCGTCATATGGTAGTGTGATTTACGAGAATACAAGGTGAGTAATATGTGTTGTAAAGCAAAGAGTGTGAAATGTGTAGTGTTTTAGGTTCATGGATGTAGTATGCGCTCAACAAATCAAGAGTGAACTATAGCACAAGAGTGCATCTTAGCATAATGACGATACAAGTTGTGTGTATGGAGTTGTGTAAGATGCATGATAAAGACTAGATGCAAAGCACAAAGAGGAAGAGTAGAAATGTGAAACACCTAATAATACTAAGAGGGGGAAGTAAACATGATGCCCCCAAGTGTATGATGATGAATAAGTTATCGACAAATGTGAAGGGAAAGGGTCCTCCACCCGATGCTTATGGAGATAAAGGTGTGTGACCATGATCTGATATTGGTGATATATGAGATATATATGATGTATCGGTTAATGAGACCTATGTCCATGAGACCTAGGAGGCGATGAAAAACTATGTAAAGGAGACCGAGGAAGTGATATATACATATGTGAAGGAGACCGAGGAGGTGCTGTGCACCTATGTGAAAGATATTGCGGAGGTGATGTATACCTATGTAAAGGAGTCGTCTAAGTGGTGAACCTAGGTTGATGTGATGGACTAGTGGATCGATGAGACCGAGTAGGTCATGTGCGGATAAGAGAGCTAGGAGCATATTGTGCTTTATATTTGAGATGTCTCGAGGACCTAGATACTCCGGTGAGTGTGATGTCAACCTCAAGAGGAAGTTGAGGCCATGATGTGCATGGCAGAACACCCTTGATGGTGATAACTTTCTTGTTGTGAATGAATTTTAGATGCAAATGATTCATGGAAATGATAGATTAAGCAATCTGTTAGTGTAAAATCACAAAGACCTTGAATGGCCAAAGATGTGAAGTGCTTAAAATGGGGCATTCGGTGTGATGATTGCATAACATTAGATCATCTCTCAAGCCGTGGGACTTGCAAAACCCGAGATGATCCTCTAGAGAAAGTTGGTTCTTGTTCCTAAACTATATGTCATGAGCTCCTTTAATGTAGGCAAAAATTAAACTATCCTAATCTAACTATTCCAAGGAACCAGAGAGAAAGAAAGGGTGAAAGAAAAGCCTACACTAAAGTGGTGATACACCGAGAAGGAAAGGGGTGAGATGATCTTTCAAGGAGGATGAAACAGGGAGAAAGGAAGATGGGAAGGTCGATGTATGACACAAACCCGCATCCCAATCCATGATCAAAACTCCATGAAACACAATGCCTGTACTGCCAAAAATGTGAAATACATGCACAAAAAATAGATTTGGAAGGGAGAGACATGAAGAGACAACAAAACAATGCAAATGGTTGAAGAAACACCACAAAACACATTTTATTGCTCTATATGGGTGCATAGACCATTATGTTTCTATTTAGAGGCACAAAAATGCTTGTCAGGTGTAGGAGAAGGTTTTCAACTCAACATGGAGTCGAAATAAATTTTGATAGAGTTTCCCTACACCCAGAATAATCTCTCTTCTCAAATGAGAAGTGTTACAATATATAGAAAGAATAAGAGAGAGAAGAGGGAAAAGTTGAATCTTGCTTCAACTACCATGGGATATGCATTGAATCCTACATTGAAGACTCAACCGCTATCAATCAATGCCCCTTTCAAATTCGCCCCAAATCTATCAATTATGGTTCCCTCTGTCTGTTTCATATATGAAGAAGAACGACGGATCGAATCGAATCAAATCTGGTAGTTAGAGAAATCATGCTTTGTATTAATGTCCTAGAATACATTTTCCCATTTTTCACCCACCAACACCTGTAAAAAATTATATTTTATGTTTTTAAGGCATAAAGAGCATCGAGACATTTCCAAAAATCTTCTCTGCCCAAATCTGAGTTCTCGGTTAAAAGATATGACCATTTGATTTTTTTGGGTCGCGAGCGCATAATATTTAAATGAGTTTGTCTGTCAGAATCCACATGGCAGCTCAAGCGCTCATTTGAGATTTAACTCCTTCCTTCGCTCTTGGAATACCGCCCATATGACACGTGGCAAGATCGTAGGTTTCTTTGTTTCCTTTTGTATTCTTCCTAAGTATTTTCTGCGAGTGGAGGCACTTTATCCACCCAAAACGCATGGAGGCTTTTTCGCATGTTTAAACTCGCTCCTAGACTTTACCTTTGGAGTAAAGACGGATACGACATGTGGAGACCTCTCTGTGGGCCTTTGGAATTTTCAATGGTCACCCTCACCTTTTCAGGCCTTGGGACATGTGGAAGGCCCGTGCTCATTTGACAACTAGCTCTCGGTCCTGCTTTTGAATGTGCACTGTTTAGACACCTAGCGCCTTCCACTCACATTCATTACTTAGCCGTTTTGGGCCCATTCTCATTTTGACCTCTGTTGACCATTGGCTATGTGGAGGGTTGGCGCAAGTTTGAGTCTCCACCTTGGGCTCCCATTTTGGAATTGCGCTGAGCTGACACTTGGCACCTTTCACCGAGTCGAAGACTTTTCAACGACCGGTGCAACTTTTGGAGCTCTGGACGCATGGAGGCTTGGTGCTTGTTTGAGCTTGCCCCTTTGGTTTTAAATTTTGGAGGTGCGTCATTTGGACACTTGGTAGCTTCCATTGTATCCTCCATACTTAGTTGATTTTGGGGTCCATCCTGAACTATTTCGAGCCCGAAGACTTTGGATCTTTGACATTTCTTTTCCTTTGAGTCTCTGACTTTTTGACACTGCCTCTACTCCTTCCCGCACTCTTGCTATTCCATTTCTGAGCCTGCCTATAATCTGTTTAATGAATTTAAGGCACAAATTCACTCGACAAAGTTGTTTCTCAAATTTCTTATTGAAGGGGTCGTTTGATCTTTCACAGGCCCTGCCACTCCATTGTAAAGTCCCTCTGTAACCTTGTTTGTCATCCTAGAATGTGAGCTCATGGATCTGAGTCATTTCCTTCATAATTTCCTTAAGTGCAAGACTTGTCTTGACCAAATTTTTCGGGGTGAATTTGGGATAACAACAACATGGAGCCAAGGAAGACCTAAGAGCATACAACCTTTGATTGATGTTGCCACATGACGAATGACACAAGCACAATGAGAGGCTCAACTGTAATTGGAAGCTTGACGTAACCATAAGATTTGGGAATTGGATACGAGATATGGGAGAGTGGATAGTTGATAGTGACAAGAAGTGCAATAGAGCACACACCCATGTGAATCAATGGATTGATCATTATATTATTGATAGCATGAGGTCCGATAGAAGCATGAATATGTAATGTATCAGAAGAGAATGTGACATGATAATCGTGATCAAAGAATGTAATGAATGGTGGAGATGCATCAAAGCATTAGCAACTAGAAAATCAAGAGTCCCCGATAAAGGAGGTGCTACACGATATGTATGATTAGTTGAAGAATCATTAACCTTCTTTCGTGCTTAGTGAGAGGGTCATTAAAGATTTTGAGATTTTCATTTTCATTGACTTGCGTAGATGATGAAGGCTCGGGAGCTCGATTGCATTGTTCTCAATGAGATCTTGAATAAGATGTCTAAGTTTGAAGCATCGATCAATAAAATGCCCAATGACATTGATGATAGTCAAATCTAAAATTTTCGTTATAATTACATCCTTTAGGGTGAGATGGATCCAGATTAAGTGGAGGAAGTGTAATAAGATTGCACTCAACAAGCTGTGGCAATAGAATATGTGGAGCATAAGGAAATTTCATGAATGTACACTTTGGAGGTTTCCATTGAATCTTTTCAGGAGTAGAGACAACATTAACAATAGCTTTTGCTTCAGCTAGCTTAGTAGATGGCTTAAAAGTTGATTTGCTTTAAAACCAAGTAGAAGATGAATCCTGATCATGATATTTAAGCTTTCCCATATATAACACTTTGCTTTCGTGTAACTTAAGAGTATGTCATAACTAATCAAATAAAGCGAGATGTCTTAATGATGACACTCTCTTGTAGAGGTGGTAAGATACTTTGGACAAATAGATCTTGAAGTTCAGAGTCCGTGAGTACATTAGTCATCCTAACTAGGTTGTTCTTATATCGTAAAACATATTCTCGCTAGATGTTCATTAAATCCTTGTTTAATTTCTGCGAGTTGAGCATAGGAAATCTTAAAACCAATATTGATTGAAAAATGAGCTAGAAAAGCATCAACCAAATGTGTAAATGATATTACCAAATGAATAGGTAGATCGTAGAACCAACGTATTGCATAATTGTGGAGGCTTATAGGAAAGAGCTTTGCTAGTAAAGTATGATCATCTGCATAATATAGACATGCCACATAAAATGCTCAAAGATGCTCTTGAGGATCACCATGGCCATTGAAGGTGGGCAGCTTGGGAGTGACAAATTTTAGAGGAAGTGCATAAGTGGAAATGACAGGTACAAAAGGAATATGAAGTAGTAAAGTGGAATCAAGAGATGGAGATGCATGAGAAGTGGTTTGTTGCTACTGTCAGATTTGAACTTGGAGATCCTGATAGAGAGAGGCTAGGTCTTGAGGGCCATCGGAAGAGACTTGCCGCATGTGATAAACAAGAGGTGGAGTGAAGTGGTTAGTAGGAGTAGGAACATATACATGAACAATAGAAGTAGGTGGAAGGGTGGAAGTAGGGGGTTGAGTAGCAATAGGCATAGAAGCGGGGATGGATGTAGGAACATTAAGCTCAGTAAGATTGGTGACCTCCTCACAAGCAATGAATAAGATTAGATCTAAATCTTAGGATGTTTAACAAGATGATCATCAAGCTCTTGAAGATGGGCTTCAGTAAATGGTCCATATGATTGAGCCATGATAAAAATATGGCAAAATACCTAGAAGAAAGGTTGGGCTCAAGCGACGGGTTCACCAAATGATTTAACAAATATTGAATTATGTTAAACCCTATATATTTTAGAGTCACATATGATAAATAAAATTCTAAAGTATAGATCGACACAAGAAATAAGCTAAAGAAATATGAAACCCTAGGTGCAAGAGAGAGAGAGTAAGACTTCATTGATTTTGCACTTGATCTCGAAGTATTTTGAACTGGAAGATTTATGAACAGAGAAGGAGACTGTCATGAACCTAGCACATAAAATCATGTAATTGCTGAACAAGCCTTGACCAAGCGTCTGACTAGGTCGGGGGCTCCTTGGTGTTGGAGTATTCTTTTGGGCGCCTGTGATTGTGAAAGACCTCATAAACTTATTTTTGTTATGTCGCAAGGTGGTTGTTAGCCTTCATTATTGATTGCGTATGTGTGTTGTTGGATGATCATCGAGTTCACCTATAACCTGCAAAACAAATGATATCCTACAAAACCCCAAAATACATCAAATCCTAAAAAAAAGAAAGATGCAAATGGGGAGTCAGATTGACCCCAAGAAATCACCCGATAGAGTGAACTTATGACCGAGCATTGCACTACATCTCAGACTCCATGTAGTTCTTGTGTGCGTGTGTGTAGAAATCGTGCCCTAAGAAGCTCTTGTGCAAGATGCACTTGATAGTGAGCGATAACTAGATGTAGCAATGTAGATAGATGTGTGGATGTCAAAATGAACTTCCCCTCCTATGCGTGTATGCAAAAAATGTAGTCCCTTGTCCCTTAAGTGAGTGTTAGATGGATGTTTTGATGCTCTTAGAATGCCTTTAGATGTAACCTTAGGTGATGATAATAGATGCTTAGAGATTGGTCCTTTATTATGGTCACATAGATTTGTATTTATATGATTCCCTTATTTGAATTTCAGTAATTGACAACTAAAAGGATGAACCATAAGAAAAAAGATGCCCAAAAGATAAAAGAGGCCCAAAAGAGGTGAGTAAGATATAAAGAGGTCGGGTGCCCAAAGGGGAAGATGGTGGTTAGGTGTCTTTGGTGTCTAAAGTCAATAAAGATAAAGCAACAAAGATCGACTGGGTTGTGGGGTGTGCAAGACCAAAGAGGAAACCAGAAAGACAAAAAGAGGCCAAAAATAGATGTCAATTACTAGTTTTCTCACTTATGAATCATATGAATAGTAGTATGTGATTATGACCTAGAAATGTACCAAAGTGCGTGATTTTGTGTTTACACTTCCTCATTCCAGTTAACTACACTTGAACTTCACTTCCTCATTCCAGTCAACTCAAATTGAAATCCACTTCTAGACTCCTAGAAAAGAGGGGGCAATAGAGTTGTAAGTGCAATTATTTTGGCCGATGTAACTTCTGCTTTTTCAAATGTCTACTACACTGTAAATCTGCAAATACCATTTCCAAGTATACTTGATAACCTATATGATTACAATGATTACTTGGAGCTTAGTCAAACTCTGTAACCACTACTCAACCTCTATAAAAGAGCAAACTTACCCTTTGAAAATCCTCTTGGATTCTTGCACAATAACTCTGTCAATTTTGCTACCCAATATCTGCATATTGGAAGCCATATCCAAGCCAAATCTACTCGTAGCATTGCATTCATCCACTTTGGAGAGTCACTTTCAAGAGCACCCACAAATCAAAATCAACAAGATCAAACAAGCTTAAAGCTTCTACGATCTTACTTGAGGTTTGCGAGATTGCGAAAGAAGATATATTGCTTTGTTTATTTATTTATCTTTTATTTGTCTTAATTTCCTTGTTTATAGTCTGCATTCCATAAGATCATACATATGCCTAATGTTTGTGTGTTACTCTGCAAATTCGAGGTCATTGTGTTTGCTTTATTGCACTTTACATGAGACCTTCAAGCACAACTTTGATTGAATATGTTGGGGAAAATAATGTTGTGTTCTTCAGCACAAATCCTAAGGTGTTTAATTTTAGGATAACATTTGGGTTTGCAAGGCAAGGGTACATGAGGTGCAGATAAAGCTTTATGCGTGTCTCGTATGTCTAGTTGGGTGAGTCTAACGAGGCCCTTATAGTTTTCATGCTAGACGTCTATGTTTCGAGGTAACTCAATGTTTGGTTTAACTCACATAGGGGTCCTTAGGAAAGTTGTGCAAGGGGTGCACACTAGCAAAAGCAATCCATGTTAGTCGAACAACTTTGATTTATGTTGGGTCTAATAGCTAACCTTGTGCTACTTATAATCTCTTTTGTAAAGCTGAAAAAATGAACACGATAGATTGTAACTCTCCTTGTAAGATGAACTTGATACCTTAAACTAGACTTTGTTTGTCCTTTGTATGTTGGTTTGTTTATGTCTAACCGTCAACCTTTAATTCAAGTAAAAAAATCCCTATTTGGTTGAGAAATTTTCAACTTTACAAGAGATATTTGACGCATGTCACCGAATCCATATCCCTCAATTGAAATAATAAATGTGATAGGAAATTTGTGTTGAGTATGTTAGAACCATTGAATGATCAAATTTAAGTTATTTTAATGAAGTTACTATTGTAGACCTCTATGTCCACCATGCCATCGACCTAGTCATTATTGTTGACCTAATCGATGACTTGGAAGACTCAATTCTAGACTATGAAGTTAACTAACATATTTTACATTACGTAGGCTTGTCGTGGAGCATGTCACTCATAACTTCCCTATTGGCTCTTGGGAGATAATTTGATAGTTAGGTAGTTACGCCATTTTGCTATTGGGCTGCTCGTTATATTAAAAATATAAGAGAGTTACAAGAGCAGAGGTGACCAAACAACTCATAGTCCCACAAAGAGGCCACGAGGGCACCACCAAATGCCCAAAGGGCCAACAAAAAGAGTCACGAGGAAAACATCGGCACCACATTAAAACAAACCAGAGAACACTACACACATGCCGCCGTTCCGGGAGAAGGAGGAGGATCATCTCGAGGAGGGATGTAAACCCCACTAGATGGCTTAGTTGAAGGAGGATTAACCTGCCAACCATCCTAATCGGGCATTTGAATCTGCAGAGGCATCATAATTCCCCAACCAGGAGCGAAGAGCCAACAATCCCCGAGCTCCATGGGGAGGAGAGGCCCATTGCGAAGAACTAGTCACAACCTTTCCCTGCGGAGGAGGACTCCAACGCGGCCTCAAAGACGCAGTTTGAAGGGCGACCTCGGGGAGAGGAGGAGCAATGGCTGCGAGAGCGGCGGCTTCCGCGACGCAATCCTTGCAGGGTCGCCGATCTAGCGGAGATGGCCGAGGTGGCGACAATAAAGGGTCGGGAGGGACCCGACTCATCGTGCATGGAGTGCGCATACATATTAAAAAAAAATGCTCTTTTAATTCCACCATTTTGAGGTGTCTACAATGGAAAAAGGTATGTCGTGGGAGAATATATGTAAAATAAAAAATATACATGCATGATACCAAAAAAAATTGTTTTTGGAGAGAGTTCCAATGCTTCACATATCTCGCATGAAATTAAGCCGTGAGGCAGCGGTTTGGAGGGCAGAAAAAGGGCAGCACCATTAAGGCCAAAAAAATAAAAAATAAATTTGAGATCTCCGAAAAGCCAATGGAGCACCTCCAACCTGGTGTAGACAAGAATCCCCGTCTGGAAAATTCTGATTTGGGAACAAATGAAAAGAAGACAGTAGAGAAGACATCTATAGCTGAGGAGGAAGACGCAACAGCAGTAGATAAAAAGTTTACAGTTGTGGAGGAAGACGCAATAACCCAAAACCCTGTAAGACCTACCGCAGCAGATGCTTTAAACCCAAATCAGAAAAGACCCAGGGATCACCCACAAATGAAAGACTTTCAAGATCCACCAAATGCACCTTCACAAATGACTAAGCCCACTGAAGACGATGAAGAAGAAAAGGTTGCCAAGTTTCCAAAGCTCAGCAACACAGAAGAGGAAGGGGTTGCTACCCCACGCTATCATCCGAAGCCAAAGAGGAAGAAAATAGCCATCTTGGCGGCCTACTGTGGAGTTGGGTATCAGGGAATGCAGAGGAATCCAGGTGCCAAAACTATAGAGGGTGATTTGGAGGAGGCCTTGTTCAAGGCTGGGGCAATCTCAGAAGACCAATATGGGAATCCAAGAATGGTGGACTGGATGAGGTCTGCAAGGACTGACAAGGGGGTCAGTGCTGTGGGGCAGGTGGTTTCTGGGAGGTTCTTCATTGACCCTCCAGGGCTGCTGGAGAGGGTCAATTCCCATTTGCCAGAGCAGATAAGGGTGCTTGGATTCAAGAGAGTCACTCCATCCTTCAATGCCAAGAAGTTTTGTGACAGAAGAAGGTATGAGTATGTTCTCCTGTTTTTGCTTTGGATCCTAGTGCTCACAGGGATAGGGAAAGTGTTCTGGCTAGTGAGGGTAAGGAGGGGGCATTGTCTAAATGCTTAGAGTGCTCTGAAAGAGGCAGGAAGGTAGTGGGTGTCATGGGCAGAAAGAATGAAAATGGCACTAAGGAGGTAAATGGGATGGTTGAGGGGGTTTGAGCAATGACGAATTGAATGACAAATTAGGACATCAGAACGTAATTACTGTGGGAAATGTGAATAATAATGAAATCAATGAGGAAATTTTGGAAAATCATGATGAGATGGTTATGAAAACTGTGACTAATAATGAAATAAATGAGAGAAGTTTGGAAAAATGTGATGGGATGATTATGGAAGATGCAAACAATAATGAATTAAATGAGGGATCTCTGAAGAATCCTGATGGGATGGTCGTGGAAGCCGTGAATGATAATGAATTGAACGAGAATTCCAAACACCCCTCTGAAATTAAAAGTTCAGGGGAATTCGGTAGTCGTGAAAATGAGTTGTTTTCAGAAACTGGTGACAGTTTCCATGTTGCAAAGAGCCTCAATGAAGAACCCAAAAGTTTGGAGACAGGGATGCCTATTTCTGGTTTGGGTCAGGTTGTTTCTCTGAAAGGACCAGAACTTGAGAAGGTTTCAGTAGGTCAGATTGATGGACCGGCTGTGAAGAGCAGCTTTCACTATGGGGAGGAGGAGAGACATAAATTTAACAGTATCTTAAGGCAGTATGTTGGAACTCATAATTTCCACAATTTGACAACCCGCACAAAGGCAGAAGATCCGTCAGCAAATCGCTACATTCTGTCATTTGAGGCAAGTGATGTTTTCACCATTGACGGCATGGATTTTGTCAGGTGCACGGTCGTTGGTCAGAGTTTTATTCTTCATCAGATACGTAAAATGATAGGTCTGGCTGTTGCCGTGATGCGAGGTTGTGCTCCAGAGTGCATAATAGCCACAGCTCTTAGAAAGTAAGTCATTTTCTGTTTTCCATTTCTGAAGATCTGAATGAATAAAATGTCAAATATTGTAAGAAAGCATGGACGAGAAATTTCACTGTTTGATTGATTGATGCAAAACTGTAAGTCATTATAGTCTTGAAGTGCATATGACTCTTAGTTGCTTGAGTGATTGGGTGATTGATAACAGCATTGAATATCTTTTTCTGCCTCAAACAAACTCTTCTTCGCTCAATTTCTCATCGTTTTGGGACTTCTTTCTCATTTACATGCATAGGAATGTGCATGTGTATTAATACCAATCATTAGCGCTATATGAATCTTTGCTGGTAGTGTAACTGCAATATCGACATTGTATATAATTCTGCTTTTGATTGCATCATTTTCGTTCTGTCTTTGCCATGGTTTCTCCTTATTCCTCATTCTCATTCTTGTGGAATGTTTTGCTCAGAGATGTCCATATGAATGTGCCTACAGCACCTGAGTTGGGATTGTTTTTGGATGAATGCTTCTTTCCTGCCTATAACCAGAAATGGCAAGCTACACATGAGGAGGTCTCTCTGAAAGGACTTGAGCAACAAATATTGGAGTTCAAGCAGACATATATATACAAACACATAGCATCCACTGAAGTTAAGGAGGGAGTAGTGGCCTTGTGGTTGCATTCTCTTAATCAGCGAAATTACCCTGATTTCATTGCTGCTAAGGTATCAGAAAAGCTTCAAAATGGAACAGAGTCGATTGTACCTGTTCCCAAGGAAAGCACAGCTGACATGGAATCATTTGCAAATTAATCAGTACCAATGCTGATAATGTATTTCATCCGTTGGCCTTTATATTTTCCCTTAATCATTAGTGTTTCTTGAGAGATTATCTTATGGAGAGGATCTGATTTGAAAAATATAGATTTAACAAGAATATTTGTTTATTGTGTTCATCTGTTTATGATTTATTTGAATTAGCCTTAGGCTTGCATTGTCATAACTTAATCTTGTATACTTCTTTCATTTTAGTAACTTTCTTTATTGATTATCCATCTCTTTCATATTGTACATCTTTTGCAGGTCCTATAGACTTAATGGTAAAAGACTGAGAGGAGGATGCTGCAGACAGACATAAATGTGAAAACTAACATAGGTAGCAAATATTCAGAGCTTTCATCTTCTACTTTTTGAGTCAGATTGTGATTTTCATCAAACAGCAAACTCTGCTTATGTGAGTTGATCTTGTGTCATACAATATCCAGAGTAAATTCTGGTTTGAATGCGGGTCATATCAACTGTTTAGGGATGCATTTTTGTAGAGTGTTCATAGTAAAAGGTGCGTCATTTGAGATTATGTATTTTATGATATAATTTAATAAAGTTAATTGCCGTTACATTCGTCAGTCAGAGATAGCCTTCAACATCTTCCGATGCAACGTCTTGGCTACATTTTTTTCTTGATAAGCATTGATTGATTTTGCATTGTTTGCTATATATGTGATCTTTCTATAGTACTGTATGTTCATGGTTTTCTAATAACCAGATTTGATTGTTCAAAATAAATAAAATACCCAAGAATCCTACTAGAAATGTTAATGAATCTTAGTGCTGTTCAGAATTTTAATAATTGTCAACATATTTTTATTGCTTCATTACATATTTTTCACCTCCGGAGTTTCTCGTTTTAGTCAAATAATCCTAGTTTCTTTCTCAATATTATATAAACAATCCTGGTCTCAATTTGTTGTTTTCCATCGATTTACAGTAGAGTTGAGATTTTAATGTGTTAAAGCTGTTTAGGATTTGACAAATATATGCTGTGTATTCATGGTTCTCTAATGTCCAGGTTTGAATGTTCAAAATAAATAAATTGTTTGGGAAATTTCTTCTAGAAATTTTAATGCATCGTAATGTTGTTCAGAATTTCAATTATCATATTTTATTTCTACTGCTTCATTATGTGTTTTTCACATCAGAAGCTTTGCTTACCTATTCGTCAAACAAGCAATCCCGGTCTCTTTTTCAATGTTATAAAAACAACCCTGGCCATCATTTTAAAATAGGTTGAGATACATGGTAGTTTGAATAGCAAATATAATGCTTTTGAGTATAGTTTGTTCGGAGGAGCAGATTGTAACAGAAATACATGGAAATATTATTATATACTGTTCTATAAGAAATGCCCAGCATCTAGTATAATACCTGTTGATAAATATAAAATATACAATAGCATCATGTGTGGTTCTTGAGAATGGTGAGCAACAACTTTTGGAGGATTATGAGCATCAAATATTTTTGAGCTAATTTGTTTCTCTACTGTTAAACCTCAGGATTCAACTTTTGGGGTAGCAAATAAAGAAAAGTGGATTAGCAACCATAATTATGTACATGGCCAAGATGCATGTGTATCCTTTCCATATAATTTTGACAACGCAGTAAAAGGAAACATGCTGTTTAGCGTTTATGTATTTAGATATGAATAGTTCATGGTAAACAGAATCAAGAATCTATAGCAATTGTGCTCACACAAACTCTGGTCATTGGCGAGGCATTCAAAATCTTTTTGATTTGTTGTAATTTGTAGCTATTATCCACTAGCATATTCACGCTTTTTCAATGTCCCCATTGGTGTGTCCACTAGTTAAATTCCAAAATTAATAAACATAATTTCCTGGACCTCCTTATCAATACTTGCTCAAGACTAGTCTAACTAAAGTGAGCTTTATACAAAGGAATCAAGAAAAAAACTACTAGTTCAAAACTGTTGTTCCAATTGCTTCATCCACATGAACTTGCATTTGGTTCAACCCCATCTTTTGGTTTATTCTAAGTTTCCAGATCACGATTTTTACTTTCACACTATGAACCCCACGCTTGCTCTTAACCAAGGCCCTTAATGGTTCTATTGTCTCAATGATTGAAGAAAATTGACTATAAAATACAATTGAGTATGATGTTCACAATTATGCATTTGATCTAGACTCTCTCTAATACCTTGTTCTGGATAGCATGGGCACTTTCCAGCCTCATGGGAGTTTGCATCTGTTTTTGTCACATAAATGTTGTGATCAGATTCATGGCAAGATTTCAGGATCTGAGAATTATCTATATATACAAATGACCCCATAGGTTAGTCAACCTCTTACACTTATCAAGTATCTAAGGCAGTCTCACACATCTTAAAGATCATTATACTAAAGGCAATGACACATCTCAAAAGTTCAAAGTGCAGCCCTAGAGCAATCCCTGAGCTAGAATCTGAAGTACAAAGCGGTTAGAGTTACATGGTGCTGACCCCATAGGTCATTCAACCTCTTACACGTATCAAGCATCTAAAACAGTCTCACACGTCTTGGAGATCATTATACTAATGGTATAGACACATCTCAAATTTTCAAAGTGCAGCCCTAGAGCAATCCACTCTACTAGAATCTGAAGTACAAAGAGTTAATGTTACATGGTGCCAAGTGCAAAGTTTAAAGGAAATATCTCATCTAGATTGCATATTCTTTTTATAGTTTCACTCAAATATGTGTGAGAACTACACGAGACTTGATCCATGATACTTGGTGCAACACTCCACATTTCTTGTTGGTATTACTGAATTAGCCTAGCGCAATAAATTATAGGGTATTTTATTTTGCATTGTGTAGTACCCTAAATTTGGACTAACGACATTTGATAATTATCCATGGCATTTATTTCCATCTATTAATCATTGTGCACTTAAATGACTAATTCCTACACACATCTTGCTCAATTTAGCACTCCTTGGCCATTAGGTCACACTTGTTATTCATCATTGACTAGTCAAAAACCCACTTTTTGAATGTAGATTACATTTTGGACCTCTAACCACCTTCTCCAATTGTCAAAATTCAATTTGCGCTTTAGCAAGATGACGTTGGCTATGATGAGCAAAACCCGATCAACGGTTTTGTTCCTTACTCTCTTAATGGTCACTTTTCTAAATGAATAAAAAGATTAGTCGGCCTAGTGTCAATTGAGTAGGAAAACCTTTTGCAATAGTCACCTATAAAAGTACAATCACCCCACCCATTCTAAGGGTCTATTATCTCAAATCTTTGGGACTACCTATGAGATCACAACAAAATATCCAATTGCTAAATCACTCTCTCAAACACATTAGCCAACACTAAGTCCTCGTACATCTATACAACTCTCCTAGGCCATATTTATAAGTTATATTCTACACCAAAGAGTATTGTTGAGTGTTGGAGGTCCACTTTAAGATCTTGCCAATACATTGTTTATTACACATTCACCAAGAGGGAAAACTATGCAAGGGTTCATTCCTCTTTAGGGTATTAGTACATAACACGATGCTCATCACAACATGGGGGGTGTTGTGAGGCTAGTCTAACTCAATTGTACTAACATTTTTTTCAAGACTTCAAGAAGGAGGTTATTATTTGAAGACAGAGAAGCCATAATTTAATGGATAGTCGTGATCATGAAATTGAAAACACAGAAACAAAGCTAAAGACACGAGAAGATCATAGTGTCATAATTAGAATTTAGGAAAACCTTGCACATGACAACCACCCATAGAAGGCAACTACGTATGTCGACTTTGTCCTCTCTTCAATTTGAACTCCTTTAGATTTTCAGGGACAACTAAACGATGCTTTGTATAGTCATTTTACACACTTTTTGATCATTATCGGTTCGTATCATTCAAATTTTGGTGAATATGTTCTAAACTCTAGGCCTGATTTCCAAATCTACTTTTTAGAGTTTGTATAATCCAAATAATTGGAATACATGAATTTAGGATTTATGATTTATTGTATTTCTAGTTTTGAATTCATAATTTACACAATATTTATCTTAATTAAGAAAATCGTAGTTTTGATATTACATTTTACTGAACCTGCTTATTTATTTTAAATGCAACATATGGTTTCTCTTATTACCCTTCGGGTTTTAGATCTAAATCCCTTGTTGGTTTCGGGGTTGATATTCACCCTCTTAGGGTTTTTTCAAAATCCTTCTTCCCTTTGGAGATAACCAAATGCTATCTTGATATACCATCTAAGCTAGCTAACTCCACAACTCCAACATGTCGTAGTGCTTTATTATGCAATACTCTAGTAGATCACGTCCAAATACCCCGAGCTCCTCAACATCCTAAGAAAATGGCCTATACATTTGAAGTTCCCATGTCCTCTCCCATTATGGTTACTCCTAGCACAATTGAGGAAAACATTGTGTATGTTCAAGGTGATCCCACACATATGACCGAGAATATAGTTATAATTGAGATTGTCCCGACCATGAAGGTTAATAATATGAAGCTACGGTTAATCAAACATATGTCATCCAATAAACTATACTCACAATCGCAATGAATATCTCCACACGTTTGCTTTAGGATAAGTTATAACACCTTAATCATATTCTCACCATGTTACAAGCAACTCAATAACAACAAAGTGCACAACCCTCAACTCGACCATCCACATGATCTCCTTCACCTTTAGGTACCGGTAGTCTAGTGCTTAATTAACCCTTATTGGTACCTAGTGTTCCAAATGTGGGGGCATCACACATGCTCCCTCAAGTTAATACACATACACATTATATGGCTTCCACACCGAACCTAATACATTGTATACGACTCATATTCATAGTGTTTATCTCCAACAACTCCAAGCCATTCAAGCTCAAATTGCTCTTTTATCGTTAAATCGATCATAGATCACCACGAGCTCCATTGGGTTACTCAATAACTCACTAGCACATAAAGTTCTCAACTATCCATTACCACTTAGCTTTTCTCCACCAAATCTTTCATTTTACTATGGTAAGACGAATCCATAACACCTTCATACTTTCATGGTCTACTCTATGGACTATGCATCAAGCCACCTTACTTATGTAGACATTGATTTTGGTAATTCATGTCTTACAACAACACAAATTGTGCAATGCTCTTGCACTAGCCGACACTCGTTCAATTTGACCAATTATGTTATCCCTAGCTATATCTCACTTATTTTTTCTTGCACACACAACCTACTTATTTGCATAGTCGTCATATCCATCTATAACAACGGAGTTACACCGTTGCATATTCCAACTCCAACTTTCGATTACTCACACATGCCTTTGGGACCATAACATCTAGGAAGGGCCATAGTTCCCATACACTATGGGCTGACCTGATTGCTTTGGTCCCTCTTCCTCTAACGATACTTTTCTCAATTTGAATTCCTTTGGTACACTTCTAGTTGGCCTTATCCGAGTTTTTCAAATCTGGAACACATATATAAGCAAGTTATTCATCTCCCATTAAAGAGGGCATTCATTCTACTTGGACTCCTAACATTCCAATGAGCAAACACTAAGAGCAATCACAAGCAAAGATACTCCAAAACTCCCTTGAACTCCACATACTCTGCATACTCATTCTAGGGCAGTCATCCACTCATATCTACAAATATAAAAGGCACATTATCAAAGTCAAGTCAAGCTAGGGAAAGTATCAAGTACAATCCTATTGTTGTAAGATCATGGTTATCAATTTGGTTGTATACATTCTAGATATCACATGCTAGGTGAGAATGATGTGTGATTTGAGCCCTCTTCTTGAAGCGGTGGGGCGACGTCGGCGGTGCATAGGGGTGCTCACAACCCACCTAATATTTGTTTTGCAGGATTCTCTCACTATCAAGGGTTTTGAAGATTGTATCAATTGCACAACGAGTATCACCCATTATTGTAGGTCAAGATTCCAAACATGAGCATAACAAAAGTAGTGTGCAAACACAAAATTGTAGAGCTGAAACTACATAGGGATAAGGGCATACGAGAAAGGCCCATAACGGGGTATGGTTTAGTTTGTACCATATGTTTTGGTCCAAACCACTCTTTGAGACATAATATTAGTGGCAAAGCTCTGTCATATCATTTCGAACCTTTTCTAGTCATCAGAACAACACATATTATTAGCACATGCTCTAATGTATTAGCTAAGTCTCCTCCTCCTCATTCTTAGTGCTTAATTTCATTGTCTATCATTGTTTAACTTTGTTTAATTTATTAGCCGATATTATTGCAATTATCTTTAAAACTAATTGATTAAGATAATATTCAATCGATTCTTACCCCTAAAGAATTAACCATTTAGGTTAAATCATTTGGTGAACCCGAATATTGTGTTGTGCATTGGATTCCCCTCTCTTGAGTTATTCCGGGTCTTAAGGTTTCTAACGATTCTTTATTATTTTGCATCATGGCTGAAGTTCCTTAAGAAGTATTTTCTATTAAACATTCCAATTATCTAAATGCATACATAGCTGCCAACCCTCATAATTTGGATCTTTTCTTATATGTCGCTCATGAGGAATCACAATAGCTCCAAACTTCTACTACTCCTATTCCTAATGATGTCACCTTTGTAGTTCTCATATCTTCCATTCCAATCTCTTCTCCCCACCTCCATGGGAGCATCTAGTTTTAATGTCTCCATTCCTATGTCTACCACTCATTTTTCTTCTCCTCTTATCTCTCATATTCAACCAAATTCTTCTTTTGGCACCCATGCCTTAGAATCCTTGGTGTGTGATCTACAAGCCCAAGTTCTTCAACTATAATGGGGTGCTACTACCTCCTCTTCTTCTATGGATTCCTCACTTCTTCTGCACAATCCTCTTGCACTTGAGGTGGCATCTTATCCCCTTCCTCCTAGTTTTGTTTCACCTAAAATTCCACTTTTCAATGGTAAGGAAGATCCACAAGAACATCTTAGATCATTTCATGTTGTTTGCTTAGATTATGCTTTGATGATACATTATTAACAAATTTATTTCCTAGAAGTTTACAAGATTATGCATTACAATGGTTTTATGATTTACCTATGTACTCTATTTGATATTTCACTCCATTAGCAAATCTATTTTTAGCACATTTTTCTATTAACATTGGTACTAAAATCTCTTATGCAAAAATGGCTAAAATGAAACAAGGATCTAATGAGCACCTTAGTGATTATGTTATGTGTTATAATACCAATCTTACTAAAATGAACAATGTCCTAGCTGATTTTGAATTGCAAGACCTCTTTTTAAAAATCATTTTGCCTCCTATTCAAGAGTCAATCATCTTTGACACCTTTCGTTCCTTCGATCACTTATGTCATATCCTTAAAGACCGCGAGACCAAGCTAATTTCGTGGGAAATCTCAAATATGGTGATCAAGATTCTACCCAATCTAATGCTAAGTTATAAAAATATACTTTCAAGAATAAAGTTACTTAGCCTCGAGTTGAGGCTAAGGCCATTATTAATACAAAGGTGTCCACACCAATGAAACTCCAACTTCAAGCTCCTTAACGACATTTTACTAAATTGCCATACTAATTCGAGCAATGTTGCGGTAACTTCTTGCCAATAACCTTATCTCTCTTCCTCTACCAGTCGAGTTGGATTATAGTCGTCCTTAAGGCAATAACTTTGATGAAAAAATGTATTGTGACTATCACCGTCTGAATGGGAACTCTATAGATAGATGCTTTAAAATTAAACATGTAAGTAAAGATATAATTGATTTTAATGTAATTGAATGGGATGAGCCTGCTATGTCTAAACCTACCAATGATAATGTTAAGATTAAAATATTCAATGACCTCGCTTCCTAAACATGAACACACTACACTTGAAATAATGCTAACCATGCTTACAATGCGGTTCTACTACTCCTCATTACCAATGCTCCTTTCAATTTTCTTGTTGGCGCTACTAATACTTCACCACCAGTCATCACCTTTACTGATGTGGAATTCCATGCTTCTTTCACATCTTCTAGGCTTCACATCGATGCATATATTAACAATCAAGCTCTCACTTGTGTAATAACCACTACAAAATTTAAATATAACACACGTTGACTTCCTCTTTTATGTTTTATTGGCTTCCCATTGTCCCAAATAAATTGTAAGTCACCTACCTTCTATGGGCATAAAAATATTCCCATCACAGCTGGGCCTTCCACTATCAACATTCCATTTGTAGCATCAAAAGTTAAACATTCTGACGCGGTCTTAGGCGTTCCTTAGCTTCAGGCTATTCATGTTTACCCATATATTGTTCACCAATGTGTCAAATTCATACATGCGCATTCGGTCATCACTATTCAAAGTATCCCACCTCAAACCCCTTTACCTATTGTTTCTCAAGCTTCACATGTACCTATTGCTAGTGCAACTTTTTCTATTGTTAGTATTATGGCTAATCCACATATTGTTACTCCCAAATTTAGCAATGTTAGTCTTACGGTTTTGCCACAAACTCCTAGTGCTAGTCCCATACTCTCACCTCCATCTACTATCCCGCATAGGTCTCCTGGACTTTTAGTTCATATCACTCACTCTCATTGTAGTAGGTCTATGTAGTAACAAAATCATGCACTTTAAACATTATTTAGTCTTGATCTCATACTACTATTTAGAAGGTTATTGAGTGAAGAAAGTACTAATTAACCCCACTTTTGGCCATCTTGATTTATTTTCTTTCGTCATTCCTGACCTATTACACCCGCATGCCCAATCAACTTCTATCGTTTTGCATTATTTTAGCCTTGATTGGGGCACCCATGTTAGTACTAGGGCACCCATGGGTGCCCTGATCCCACCAACGGCACCCCAATCCTTTTCCCACTTTCCCGCCACCTTTTGGGAACTTTCTAGTTGTTTTAGCTTCTTATATTTTTGGTGGTTGGCCATTTCAGGGTTAATTACAAAATTAGATGAAGATAACTCTATAAATATAAAGTTATGAGACCATAATGAGGGACCAAACACTAGTTACTATTATCATCCACCTAGAGTTGCATCCATTTGGAGATCATTTGCATCCATTAGCTCCATCACATAGGAAAAATTTGGTTCATCTACATCACACTTCATAGGAGGGATTCTATTATATTCCATGCACACATTCTATTACATTTTCTACACATAGTTATTGCTCACTACTTCACAAAGTGTGACTGACACAAGAGCACCCGATGTACACACACACTAGAACTACATTTTGGTCTCGAAATGTAGTGCAAAAATCAATTAGTCTTCTATATATCTTGGATCATCACTGACATCTAGAGCATTGCAAAGATAATCTAATGCGACACATAGCGAGGGTTTTAGACCACCCGTCGGACTGTGAAACTCGGATTCCTGGATCTTTTGCATAGACCAGGGTGCCCATTTTGCAGACCAGAGCACCCGTAGGTTCCCTAGTCCCTCTCCAGCGCTCTAGTCCATCTAGATAGCTCAAATCCATCCTTTTCGGGGCCTTTGCACATTCGTTCCTACTTTTTGTTTCTCTAGTCACTTCGTGACACGGTCAACGAGATCCTCTAGCCAGCTAAGTTCATTCTAACTCTCCTTGCACTTTATGGTTTACATTTCCATTTTTATAGTTTCTTAGGTCATTTCTATATTTGTTTACTGCATTTACATGTCATTCTAGATTAGATTAACTATTCCAATATCTTATTTTTAGTTAATCGGTCATAGCCCTTCATATAGGACTATGCCATCACGAGTTCCTCGTACACATTACACATCTATGTCTTCTCATAGGTAAATTTCACCTTCTCCACGAAATTTTTGTATGACGTAACCTTCGTACACACACTATCCCACACACAACCTTACATAACACTACTCTCTTGACCCATGGTTACATGTTTCCTTCATTCACAATGGAAGATAGTGGACCTTCACTCAACATACTCACTTTGGATAGATCATATGCTACTCACACACTAGGGGGCATCCAACTCCCCCTCATTTCCCGATGACACGCTCTATTTCTAGGTTCAACTTGATTGCTGAGGGAACGTCTACATACCCGAACCTCACTTTGTACACACACTAGGGGAAACCTTGCTTTTCCATCTATAGTTATAGAATCTATATCAACAAAAATAAATAAAAATTTAAATATTTCCCCCTTGGGTGAATTCTTGGATCACCATTTCTTTTCTTTAGAGAATATGTTTTTATCTTTGCCCTCAAGTGACTTAAAAAATCCAAAAACATTCAAGTATGCTAAAAATCCAAAAACATTTGAATATACTTAAAATCCAAAAACATTCACATATATACAAACCGATTTAATATAAATTGAATTAAATATAATTTCATAGTAACTATTGTAATGAATGATATACAAATGATAAAATGCAGTAAATGGACGAGCAATAAGCAAGTAAAGATATGAAACCCTAAACAAGAGAGGGAGAGAGGGTGACTTAGTTGATTTCCAAGTGATCAGGAAGTAATCTAGACGAGGAAATGTTGTAACAAAATGAGAGGAGTTTCATCAAGACTCACTTTGTAAATTCTGGGACTCATAAATGTGCATGACATGAGCGCCCACGGAAGGACATGAGATCTCGGGCACTAGTGACTAGATCTAGGTGCTAGTGTCTAACTAGATGCTCAGTTATTATTTTTATGTGTAGAGGAGCTTCATTGTTGATCTCTTTTTGTCACTCTGGATTTGTTCCAATGTCGGTGTTCGCACATGTCACTTGCAAAATAGATACCTAGCTGCACATACCCAAAAACCACATCAAATCCTAAAAATAAAAATGCAAGTATGTCAAGTTAGACTGACCCACGGTGACTCAAGAGTGAACTTAGTATCGAGCGCTGCACTTAATTTAAGAATCCATGTAGTTATGTGTGAATGTGTGTGTAATGATGCCTTAGGACACCCTTGTGCAATCTGCACAATGATAGTAGAATAGATCTAGAATGTATCCATGTATAGAATGTGTGAGATGGAATAAAATGAACTTCCCCTTCCTATGTTTTGTATGCAAAAGAATGCAACCCTTGTCCCTTGAGTGAATCTACTAGATGGATTCTTTGTAATGCTCTTTGTGTATTTGGATGCAAGCTTAGGTGATGATAGGAAATGATTAGTGCTTGGCCCTTCCATTGGAAGCTATAACTATGTATGTGTGTATATATATATATATATATATATATATATATATATATATATATATATATGATTCCCTTGTTTGAATTTCATAATTGACAACTAAAAGGCCGACCCAAAGTTGTAAACGATGACACAAAATTAAAAGATAAACGAAAGAGTAAGAAGAAATAAAATAAGGTCGAGCACCCGGAAGGGACAAGAGCACTCGACATTTCTTTCCTAAATTTGTGCTAGTGTCTCGAGGCCATAAAAGATAAAGTATTCAAATACCGACAGTGTCTCAGTAGGGTTTATAAGGTCAATAAAAGTATAAGAAATAAATCAAAAGGCCCAAAAGACATTGTCAATTACTAGTTTTCTTGCTTAGAAATCATGTATATATTAGTATACTCTAGGACCTAGAAATGTACCCAAATACATAGATTTTGTGTCTACACAAACATCCAAAAAAAATTGCATTTATCTTACTTGGTTTTTTCTATTGCACACTTATATTATTCATGTTACAAATTACTTATCATGTTTGCTTGATACATAGTATGTTATATACTTTTTCTATACACGTGTGTTCAAGTGGTTCATTAATTTGAATGCATGTTACACACAAATTGTTACCCGATGTAGGAGGCTTGAAACTAATCTCTACCAGTTCTTCCACAACTACTAGGAGCATCCACTTTACACTTTCTTGCATACATGTGTTATGTTCCAAGTTTTACAACTTTTTTATTGCTTACCTCAATCCATTGACACATACATCATTTCATCCTATTTATTACTCTAATATGCTAATGGGTGCTTTATGTGTACCTACTTTGCAGTAACTTCCAAGTCGACATCATTTTCATATTATGACTTATTTCTTATTTTACATGATTTCGCTTTTCTTTCACTTGTTTGTGAACAATTCCCTATGTTACTTGATTGTTTCTTGTTGGCCTTGAGTTCCTCGATTGTCTTGCGACATCCTACGTGATGTCCTATGTATGCAGACATATTTTTGCCATATTGTTCTATTTTTTTGCATGATTTGTATTACATCTATTACATTGTTGTCCTCTTGCTTATTACTAACACTTTGCTAGTTTTCTATTATATTACCATGTATACACCATGCACACTCCCATATCCCCCGTACGGTAATCCTACAACATATGCGCATATCCGCTCTAGGTGCATATTAGGAATGTGCTCACATTGTTCCATCTTACACACCCCAAACAAGAGGGGGAAACCATCAGGTGATATCTTACCCTCACAATGATATGAAATTAGGAAACAAAATGACATAGTACGAAATAAAACATTTCAAAGGTTTAAATAATGACTTAGAAACATAATTGGGTCAGAAAACACACAGGTACCAAAACCTACAACAAATACCATATCATCTAGATGTTATGGCATTATAGGATTTTCACTCAGTTTTAATGACAAAATTCATGGTAGAGTTCGGTTAAGGTGGTGATAAGGGTACATGCAAGCTATCATTTCCTAGTAGGTTGTGTCATTATTTTCACATCAATTGGGTTCATGTTCATATGTAGTGGCACTCATCCATGGGTCTTAGGAAGTGTCGAGGTGACTGTTGTTATTGTAGGATTGAATTCCCATTGCTCATATTTTTATGAAGGGATGCAAAGCCACTAGAAAACTCCCCATACAGATTCTCTTCACCATGTGGGATTCATTTTCTCTTATTTCTATTTTCATTTACACATTCCACTTGGGGATTAATCACCCCAAGTCCTTCCAACCACCTCCAACACAAAGTTCCTCCATGGTTGTAGTAGTGGGAGTACTCTCTCCTCCTCTCTTGAAGAATAATCAAGTGTACTCTTTCCTTTGTTTTTATTTTCTACTTACATATTTCTATTTTCATACTAAGTTCAAAATTTTCAAGTTAAAGTTTAATTTCATATACTATGGACATTGACTATAGTTTTCTCTATAGGTACTCATCCTGGAAAAACAAACACAACCGGAACAAAGAAAAATTCCTAAATCTGACAAGCACAAGGCACTCCAAGCGAAGGAAAATTGTGTCTACACACTCGGGCAAATTTTCCATAAAGCACAAAATTTCTAATTCCATACTTAAAGGGGGTGCCAATGTTGATCCTCAATTTTGTAATTCATGTCTTACAATAACATAAATTGTGTAACACTCTTGTGATAGCCAACACTTGAACAATTTGATCAATTATGATATCCCTAGCTATATGCCACTTATTCTTGCTTGCACACACAACCTACTTGTTCACATAATGGTCATATCAATCTATAAAATCAGGATGTACCCTCACATATTCCAATTTCAACTTTCAAATTACTCACACATGCCTCTAGGACCATTGCATCTAGGAAGGCCATAGTGCCAATACGTTATGTGCCAACCTTTCTGCTTTGGTCCCTCTTACTTTAATGGTAATTTTATCAAATTGAATTCATTTAGTACACTTCTATTCAACCTTATCCAAGTTTTTAAATTCGAATACATATATAAGCAAGTTATTCATCTCCCATTAAAGAGGGCATTCATTTTACTTGACTCCGGCATTATAATGAACAAACACTAAGAGAAATCACAACAAATATACTCCAAGACTCCTTGAGCCCCACATATTCTTCATACTAATTTTAGGCAAATCATTTGCTTAAATCTATTAAAAAAACAAAAGACGCATTATTAGATTCAAGTCGAGCTAGGAAAGTATCAAGTACAATCATATGGTTGTAAGATCATGGTTATCAATTTGGTTGCATACATTCTAGATATCACATGTTAGATGAGAAATATCTATGGTTTGATCCATCTTCGAAGTAGTGGTGATGTTGGCGGTGCACAGGGGTGCCCATAACTAACCTAACATTTTTTTGTAGGAATCTCTCACCATCTAGGGTTTTGAAGATTGGATTAGTTACACATTGAGCATCATATAGTATCATAGGTCCAAATTCCGGAGGGGAGAAAAACATGAAGTAACATGCATGCAAAATTTTTTATAGTAGCTGAAAGTACAGAGGGACAAAGAGGTATAGAAAGGGCCATAGTGTGTGTATGGTTTAGTTCATACCATACACTTTTGTCCAAGAAGTTTTTCAAGACATAACCTCGGTGGTGAAGATATGTCGATCATTTCCAACCTTTTCCACTCATTAGACTCGATAATAATGGTATAGCTCTGATACCAAATGATAATAATGGTATAGCTCTGATACCAAATGATAGAATAGAATTAGATTGCAATGACCAAAGAGGGACGGAAGCCTCACAAATATTATTGATCATGAAATCAGATTACATAACAATGCAAGAGCTGTAATATTTATAGATATTAGACAACCTCATATGGATAGACATGACACCCTATCAGGAACCAACTACGAGATGATAAGACCCATCTCACATGCACATGTAATTACTACTAATACCAATATTGAATGCAAGTCACTAGACTAGAGTGCACATGTTGCACATTATTAAATAAAAGAAAATGCAATAAATATGCCTATGCTAAATTATGCTAACATTCCCCCCCTTAATTTTGCATAGTTTCCAATGAAGTGGAGAGGAACTCTCTGAACAGTGTGAATTTTTCACGTGCAAGTGACTTAGTGAAAACATCGCATACCTTCGTTCACCAGGGACGTAATTGAGCTGTATGTTGTGCTTCAAGACATGCTCGTGTATGAAATGAACTGTACTTCAATATGCTTGGTTCTCTCACGAAATCTTGGATTGCAAACAAGCTTGAGAATTCCTTCATTATCAACATATACTGGAGTAGATTTCTGTTGTGGTAGACCAATTCCTTCCAGTTTTGGTGTAGCCATATTGCTTCACAAATAGCTTCACCTACTGGCTCGATACTCTTCAGAGAAGACCGAGAAACAAAGTTTTGTTTCTTGCTTCCTCATGATATCGGTCCGGATCCCATAAAGAAGATGAAGCTCGATGTTGACTTCCTATCATCCATGTTTCCTGCATGATCTGAATCTGAATATCATGTCAAGAAGAAGTTGTCGTTCTTCTTGTACTCTAGACCAAGGCCAACTGTAGCCTTTAGATATCTCAGTATTCTCTTTGTTGCTTTCCAATGACATATTTTTGGTTCTTGCATGAAGCATGATAAATAGCTGACTACAAAGCTGATATCTGGTCTAGTATATGTCAGGTAAATGAGACTCCCGATCAACTTGCCGATAGAGAGTTGCATTCACCGGTGGTGATGGATCGGAACAAGATAACTGAAGTCTCACTTCCATAGGTGTAGCAATAGGAGTGCAGTCCATCATCTTGAATTTCTCGAGCGTTGTCTTGGTGTATTTCAACTGTGACACAAAGATATGATTCTCTTTTTGCCATACTTCCAACCCAAGACAATAGTGCATGAGCCCGAGATCTGTCATGTCAAACGATCGATTAAAATCCTTCTTTGTTGCATTGATCATCTTCACAAAACTGCTTGTAATGACTAGATCATCGACATAAACAACCACAATGACAATCTCCCCCTTGCTTTTTTGAGGTAGAGATTGGGGTCATAAGGATTCCTTTCAAATCCATGACTTATGAGATGCTCATCAATTTTGATGTACCATGCCCGGGGTGCCTGTTTTAGGCCATATAGAGATTTTATGAGTCTGCATACCATCATCTCTTTTCTTGGTATTACATAACCCTCTGGCTGAGTCATATAGACTTCTTCTTGCAAATCTCCATTAAGAAAGGCACTTTTCACATCCATTTGGTGGACATTCCAACCAAATTGTGCAGCTAGAGCAAAGATCATCATGATTGTCTTGATCTTGGTTGTGGGAGCAAATGTCTCCTCATAATCAATGCCTTCTTGTTGTGCATACCCCTTTTCTACAAGCCTTGCTTTATACTTGTCAATAGTCCCATCTGATTTGTACTTAGTCTTGAATATCCATCTACATCTAATGGGTTTCTTCCCTGGTGGAAGGTCGAGAAGTTGCCATGTGTTGTTCTTCATCACTGGCTGATACTCTGAATCCATGGCATCTTTCCAAGCTTTTGATTGTAGGGCTTCCTGAACTGTAGATGGCTCAACTATTTCAACAACTCTGCTCATTAGGGCATAATTGACCTCTTCACGAGCTTGACTGCGAGTTCTAGGTCCAAGATTGGATGATGTGCTAGGTGCTTCATCCAAATTTGCATCTCTTATTAATTGAGTATACCATTTAGGTAACTTCTTAGCTGTTCCATTGGCTTGTGGTGGATCCAAGTTTTCACCATCATCCAATTCATCACTGATCATCTTCAGTGGGAACATTAAATTTTGTCTTCACAAGAGGTGTATTCTGCATGTTTGTTGAGTCGTTGAGTGGAGCATCTGCTTGTTTCTTCTCAAAGAACTCAACATCCCTACTTGTGTATACTTTCTTTGCTTTCGATCCCATAATTTGTACCCAAGTGCTTCTTCATTATATCCAATGAATATCAGTTTCTCAACTTTCATATCCAACTTGTTCCTGTTCTTCTTGGGTATGTGCATGCTAGCTTTACACCCAAATACTCTTAGGTGTGCAATTGATGGTTTCCGATTTGACCATGCTTCTTGAGGTGTCACTCCTTCAAGAGCTACTGTGGGCACTCTATTCAACAAATAGACTGCAGTTCTTGTAGCTTCTGCCCAAAATGTCTTTGTTAAACCTGAGTCATCAATCATACATTGCACCATTTCTATGATAGTATGATTCCTTCTCTCAACTATACCATTCTGTGTGGTGTGTGAGTAGGAGGCATTTGTCGATGAATCCTATGAGCTTCCGGTAAGTCTTGAACTCATTGCTTGTGAATTCCCCCCCTCGATCTGAGTGGAGAGTTTTGATTTTGCGACCAACTTCATTCTCAACAAGTGCTTTGAACTTCTGAAATGTCTCAAAGGCTTGACTCTTGTTTTTTAGACAATATATCCACATATTTCTTGAGTAGTCATCAACACAAAGCATGAAGTATTGACATCCAGAATGACTTGGTTGCATGGGCCCGCAAAGATCGGTGTGCACCAAATCAAGCTTTCCCTTATCTCTATATGTGTTCTTCTGGAAGGGTACTCTATGTTGCTTTCCAGCTAGGCAATTGTGACACTTGTCAGTGTTGTGCTTGAGTGTAGGCAATCCTTTCACCATGTTGCCCTTTTGAAGTGTTTGGAGATAGACAAAGCTGATGTGACCATATCTGTGATGTCATAGTTCTATAGATTGTGTGTCTTTGGCCACTAGAGCTTGATCATCCTTGTGGAAAAAATCAAGTTGGAACATGCGTCCCACATTGGAGGTTCTTGCTACAATCTTGGAACCTCTTGACTTATCTCTTATCAAGCACACTTTTTCTCCATTATTACTGTCAAAATCCAACTTCAAGTTGTGATCAAGGAGTTGACTAACTGATAGCAAATTCTTGGTCAACCTGTGTACATACAATACATCTCGTGATTACGTAGTCATGTTTTCCAAGAGGTAGTGAAATGTTTCCAATCCCCTTGACACTGTATGATGAGTCATCACCTAATGACACATGGTTCTTGTTAGGTGAGTCATGTAGTGTGTAGAACCAATCCTTGCGTCCAGTCATGTGTCGAGTTGCACCCGAGTCAACATACCAAATATCTTGTGTGGACTTGGTTTCTTCATCAAATTGAGCAGAATACATGTGGTGTCCTTCATCTGAATCATCCTCATGTTCGACAGTTTACCCTTGTTGTTTGGATTTTCTTTGCAAATTACCATTTTTCTACCCTTGATTGTTGTTATTGTTGGACTTCCCTTGATTTGAATTGTTGTTACCCTATTGGTTGTTGGGTTTTGAATTACTTGATGAACCCTTTTTGTAGGAATTGTACCAACAATCTTTGATGTCATGTCCCCCTCTATTGCAAATGGGACACTTCTTGGTGTTGTCTCGTTGACTTTGGTCCCTTTGTTGACTTTGATTTTGTTGGGACTTCTTGTGATTGGACTAAAATTTCCCCTTTCCTTTATGATTGGAAGATAGTGCTTGCTCATCTTCATGATCTTTGTTGTTCATTGCCTCTTCTTGTTGGAGTAGATTGACCAACTTCTCAAAGGTGACTGTGTGTTCACTCATATTGATAGTTGTCACAAAGATTCTGTAGGAAGGAGGAAGTGCTCGCAACACAATTGGTACGAGGTCTTCATCACTCATCTCTTTTCCTAGTGCCAATAGAGATGCCCTCAAAGTAGTAACTCGTCTCAAAAAAACTTCAACCTTCTCATTGTGCTTGAACTTGAGAGTATGTAGTTGTGATAGTAGGTTGAGGATGGAATTCTTGTTCTTTGCCTCATAGACTATGCTCAACTTATCCCATACATCCTTGGCCGATGTAGCATCTCTAATGTGGGGTTGCACATCGTCTGCATTATGCTAAACAAGATGATCAACTTGGCCTTTTGATTGGCCCTGTCAAATTGAACTTGTTGTCTTCCATCATTAAGTGATCTTGTTGTTTTTCCATCTACAACTGTCCATAGGTCTTCAAACTCAAGTAACATCTTGATCTTCAGTTTCAATGCAGCATAGTTATCTCCTCTAAGAAGTTGTGAATTTGGCAAGAACTTTGGTGCTTGTGCACCTATTTTTGCAATCTGAATTTCTGAAACTCTGAAATTCTTACAAAGGGTAAGGCTCTTATCACTCCAGGTTTATGGTCTCCCTCTCAATATACCGTTAGGCCGATATACCAAACCTTTCTATATACGCTCCCTTCCGATATACCCATCGGTACGTGGAAGAAGATCACCCTTTCAATATACCCATTAGTACGGAAAGAGGTGTTAACGCATGTGAAAGAATTTAGTACGTGGTACATAGATAGTACGGAGAGGGGTTTGTGCAAGCACAAATAGATGGGAGGGCTCAAATGTGTGTGTATTATGTCCTTATTACTCCCGTCGATTTTATAGGGTCGATGCCCAGACGACGTTTAGGTAGCTGTGTTAGGTGTTAAGTGCAGTAGTAGTCATGACGGCATCACCCGTAAGCGCTTCCCAGAGGCACCGTATATACCGAACGCTGCTATGAGATCAAAGATCTCATGTGATAGAACCAAACATAAAATAAAAAATTTACTTTTTTTTTTTGCTTTATGCACCAAGATTAGTACAAAATGCTCCAAAAGTACATTAAAATGAAGTTTTTGTGTCCCCTCTTTAGAAAAAAGGGTCTAGAATCACAAAATACACAATTTAGGCCAAAATATTTTTACCCCCAATAGGTGTTGTTCGCTAAATTTAGCGGTGGCTCTAAATGTGTTTGGTGAGCTTCTAAATTTAGAAATCTCCCAAAATTTAGTAATTTCTCCAAATTTTATAAAAAAATAATTTAATAAAAAATATAGAGAGAGTGGGAATTGAACCGCTGGTCTGTTTGTTCCCAAGATCCAAACAAACAATTTGAATATTGTTTTCACCTTTTCTCACAAACAGTGATTTGTGTTTTTCTAAAATTTTGACAAAGAGCATCATACAATATTTTTATTGAAACCCACATAATTTCGAAGAATCGGAATCTTATTTTTTGAGATCTTACCAATTTACTAGTTAGATCTGATTTTTTTCGAAAAAACTGATCCGACTTGTATAGACTTTTCATCACATGTGGAGGCCGAATCTGAAAATGATGTAAACCGATAAGTTGTGCACCCCCTCTTATCTTTCCGAAAAAAATGGCACATCAATCCGACATTGTATGAAAAATTTACGTCCTTTTTATAAGAGCTATCTGCTGGAATTTTGTTGACGGGACTACTTCAACCTTTGCTCCCGAATTCTTCACACCTCCACTTTCAGATCTGATTTTTTTTTTAGATCTGATCTTTTTTTTTTAGATCTACAATTTTTTTCAAGATCTTTCTCCTTTTTTTTAAAGATCTCTTTTTTTTCACAAATCTTTTTTTTTTTTTTTTTCAAGATCTTTTTTTTTTTTTCAAGATCTCCAAATCTGAAATATTCCGCCAATATGTTGGATCAATTGGCTATGCCAATGACTAATCAAAAAAATTACCTTCCAAATAAGTGGATAGGTCAAATTTTAGTTGAGGGATGCTTGGAAGGAATGGAGGTTGTGGGATGCTTCAATGGCTCTCCTTTGATGCAGATCTTCTTCTCCAATGGATCCTCTCCAATAGTGCTCCTCTTGACCTTGCTTGGATAGAACTCCGCTCGATACCAAATGATAATAATGGTATAACTCGATACCAAATGATAGAATATAATTAGATTGCGAATGACCAAAAAGGGATGGAAGCCTCACAAATATTATTGATCATGAAATTAGATTACATAACAATGCAAGAGCTGTAATATTTATAGATATTATACAACCTCATATGGATAGACATGATACCCTATCAAGTAACCAACTACGAGATGATAAGACCCATCTCACATGCACATATAATTACTACTAATACCAATATTGAATGTTATCCAACATAACAATATTGAATGCAAGTCACTAGACTAGAGTGCACATGTTGCACATTATTAAATAAAAGACAATGCAATAAATATGCCTATGCTAAATTATGATAACAAGACCAACCAAGATCAGCACACGGTCCAAGATATTAGCTAATTCCTCTTCTTCTCTTCATTTTTATTGCTTGATTTCATTGTCTATCATTGTTTAGATTTTTTTAATGTATTATCTTGATATTGTTGCAATGAGATTTGGAAAACAATTGATTAGGATAATATTCAATCGGTTATTACCCCTAAATAATTAACAATTTAGGTTAAATCAACTTACCAAGTACTTTCCATACAACCTCAAGGAATATGCACTTGATTGGTTGTATACTCTTCATCTGGGTTTTATATGATCATTCCAAGTTCTATTTGATATTTCTCTTTCCCAATTCTCAATCTATATCAATTAACATTTATCCTTTTCACAAATCACTCAAGTCAAGAAACAATCTCATGATAGAGTTGTGGATTATATATTGCATTGTAAGGATTTTATTTCACAAGGACCTAAACACATCAATGAAAATGAATTGATTGAAGTATTCAATACTAGCCTTATCTCAAAGCTTTGCAAACAAGTCATGCTTCTTGATTACACATCATTTGATGATGTTTTTCAAACGCTCAAAGTATATGAGATTAAGATTATGAAAGCCAACATGTTGAATTTTAAGACCACATAATAATCTAATTAAAAAAATTCAAGAAAAACCATCATATAATGTCAAGCCGAATGGTACCAAGAAATTTGAAATTTTGACTATTTCACAACCCACTCCTACAATAACTCTTATAACAAATCCTACACAACGATACAACTATTTGTTGCAACCTCTTCGTGCTATCTTACAAAAATCCTTGAGTATGATCTAATCCAAATACCATCATCCACTATAATTTATATAACAAAGAAACAAGTACCTAAATTTGAAGAAAAATTATCCTATGATTATCATCAATGTCACAAAATCTCCACAAATAGATGTTTTGGACTACGTAAGAAAATTCAAGAGATTATTGATAACAATATTGTTTTTCTGCAAGATCTTGAACTAATTTATAACTTGATGGTTTCTCAACCTAATGTGCACATATAAGTGTTCTCTTATCCATTACCTAATCATGCCAAAGAAAAACAGAGTAGATGAAGTCCGCATGGTTTATCACCTAGTATCTCATCGATCGACCTATACAATGATGCATATTCGATTGATAATACCACTAGTGCCAAACACAATACACCATCAATCATACCACATATTACCTTTTCTAATTCAGATATTTCTCCAGGATGAGGATGAAACATTTAGACCTATCTTCATTCTTGCATACAAGGGTTCTTAACCACTTCAAAGCATTATGGAAGGCAACATATCTAGCACCAATATTTTCCCAATATCACTTCTTATATCTCTCGGTTATGATATGTGTGACCTCATAGGTACCGCATGAAGATTGTTTAGGGTTTCAATGGAAAATATCAAAACCCACATGGAGGCATATTTATGCTAGTACATGTTGGACCTAAGAGAATGGACACATGCCTTTTGTAGTGCCTTCTAATAAAATAGTCAATATATTACTCAAATGCCCTTTGGTCAATGATATGTGTGTCATCTGATTAAAAAAACATAGATGCTTGAAGTTTATATGAAAATTTGTGGTGATTATTCCTAACATACTATATGAGTACCCTATTCAATCTACTTTTACACTTGTTTTAGTTCATACTCTATAGATGATGCCTCAAATTGAGAAAAATCAATTGCATAATAGTATACCAAGTTTTGATAATCTTCTGGACATATTTTGCACGCAAATAAAGAGTGTCCCAATAAAATATCCTCTTTGTTTCTTTATAAGGGATAATCTAGACCAGGATAATGAAGGGTGCCATATTAAAGATACACACCTTGAGGTTGTTAATTGCTACATATGTGGAACTACAAATATGGTACTTCACATTCTACCGGAGATACATGGTTTTAAAGCCTATATCTAGAATACAGTAATGACATCTAACTAGCTCCCGATAATAATTGACAATAGTAAAATTGTAATAGGGAAATGATTCTTACTCTAGGGTTGTAAAGATTGGTGGTAAAGATTGATAGGTTTTATAAGGTTATAAGTCCCAAAATGAGTATTGTAAGTTGAGAGCCAATAAATAAAGAATATTATTCCCTACTTTACTTTATGCATGACCACATTGTTACATGAAAGGGTTAAATGTATAAAATAAAGAAATGACACTAAGAAAATCCTTAATCTAAACCTAACAAAGTACCTCAATTTAGAGCTAAGATGGAAAAACAATACATAAAAAACATTAAAATGTAAAACCTCTTCATGTTGCATGGGTTTCCTCAATGAATGCGATTCTCAATCTGATTTGTGCAATATTTAATCAATGTGCTTGTAAGAGGGAGAATGAGGTAATAAAGTTTTCCAAAATAGAAGGATTTTCAAATTTGGTAAGGCTCTTACATAAGACAATTTCTCAAATTAGTAAGGTTTATAGAAATGGAAATATTAAATGAGAGGATGGTCTACAATGTACCTTTGGAAAGTCCCTTATATGGGTTTTAGTTGTGGGAGATTAATTTATTTTAGAAGATTTGGATATTGCTTGTGGAGGATTAATGACTAATTAAAAGTGATTAGGAGTGATTACTTGGTCATGTAATGTTGTGGGATTTATGATGTCTTTGAAGGGGTTTAATTAATCAATGGAGTTTTAACAAAGTTTGTTTTGTTAGGAATGATTTATGAGTGGCGGATTTGGGGTGTATACATTTCCCCTTTTTGGGAGGGTGTCACATGTATGCCACCCTTTAAAAAAAAACTAGTAAAAATAGATGAGTGTAAGAAAAATGAACAAATTTGATACGGTGATGCCCTCTTGAGAGATTGTGTGGTGATGACGAAGACAAAGGGGCTCTCAAAAGGTGAAGAAGGTGACAATGATAGAAGAAGAGGGTAAAATGGGATGGATGGTGAATAAATAAAAGGGGAGGTTGAACTAAAAATCATTTTTACCCTAACTAGTTAGAATTTCGTAGTAGTGTAAATTTTAGTGGCTAAAATTTGTTAATTCACGAATAATTGGGTTTTGAAATTTATATTTGGATAATTTTGAGGTATTTGGTTGCTTGGTGTTTTACCTAAATTTTCTGAGTACAAGTTAATTTTTTTGTTAATTAAGCCTAGCGTTTATAGTAATAGCCAAATTTGTATATTCAAATTGCATTTACTATATGAAAATAAGAGAAATTTACTACCGATCGACAAATGAATGCCATCGAAGAGAGTTTACTATCGTTTGGCAACATTTCCCTTCAATTCATGACATTTATTAAGATTTCAATTCAAAAGTCATTTTTAGAAATTTGCCAATTAATATCTATGGTTTATTTTATTTTATTTTATTTTGGGGGAGTCCTTAAAATTTACCCTATTTTGGAGCCATGGAGTGGTGAGAAAATGGATCGTGTATCCACACACATGCATCGTAGCAAGTGGGCGAGGGTATAGGTGACCAAAAGGCAATGAGATAATGGTAAGTAATACATTTGAATTTATTTTATGAATTTATTAGGTGTAATAATGATGGAAATGATACTCATGATAGAAACGTAAGGTGGATATTTTTGAATGGCATTTATGCTAATGCAAATGACGTATCCATTTGTCAAAGTATTATTTTTAATTAGGGGTTTGGGATGATTGATTTTTATATTTGGATGATGTATTTGACTTAAGAGCAGCATATTTGATTATAATGGTATCATTTTTTATGTATATTGGTTTTGATTTCAGAGTAGCGAATTTGATTTGGCCATAGTGCCTTTGATTATGGTTGTGGAATTTATGAGGTGGGGAGAAAAATGACTAAGTGTGCATTTTTGTTTTGCGAATGTAAGAGTATCTGTTGATCGTAGCTACTCATAAGAGGCAATCCACCATTTGAGCTTGACAAAGGATTTTAGTGATGAGGAGTAGAGGGTGTTGGAGGTTGTAAATTATTACCAGCATAAATGTGGGATGAAAAAGCCATACTTATAGCATTGGTGAGCATTGACACGGACCAACACATTCCATCTTCTAATAGAGGAAATGACAATGAATCTAGAGGACATGTACCATATACTATAATCTCGATATGGGGAACAAAGATATACTTGACAAGGTACGATGTCCGAGGGTGGTCAATAAAGTTTATCTACCATGGTGGGGGATGTATTTGGATCTAGATGCATGTATGAGAGGAGACTTGGTGGACCATTTTCCCCTAGTTTTGATGGTGTTTGTTAGTTGTTGATTGCTACCCGATAAGACCGATAAATTATATTCTATGATATTGGGAGATTGGTAATTAACATGGCTAAGGATTACTATATTTTTAAATAGATGAATTTTGTCTTAGCCCAGTTATATAGAGATTTATATATGATTTTTACAAATTCAAGCCGAGTGTGGGGGCATCCACATTATTATAGATATGATCCTAGGGGAACAATGTTGTCAAGCAACCAATATGGGTGGGATAAGATAATTAGTTGCGAGTTTATGGATGGGTGGTGATCGAGGGGGACAACTACACCACCTAAGATATCTTATATTTTACATGAGGAAATTGGATGAGTTCATACCATTAGATATTACACAAAGACCCTATGTTGTGATGTGGGGATGGCTGGAGAATTATTAGAATTTGGGGTACTCCGAGACATTATGTTATATATTGGGATGATGAGAGTTTATTATTGAGAGATATACTTGACAATTTGGTCTTAATTAGGGAATTCAATTTGGGACATGTTTTTTCACAAGTATAAAGGGAGACATAGTAGTGGGGACCACCTATAGAGTTGAGTGTAGTAGGTGCTTAGTTGGGTTCTATTTAATTGGTGGTTTGGTCCATGTGTAGAGGTATTATAGTTGCGAGGGTGGAGGACGTAAATAATGATTCATGGTGGTAGACTAGACTAGAGTGATTGAATATCCCATAGAGGTAGTAGACTTGAGAGAGTAGTTAGGGTTGTACTTCAACGACATCAACAACAACCATGATTTTGATTCCTACAAGTGGGGAGAGAAGAGGATGGAGATGGTGGAGACAAAGAAGATGCGGGGATAGTAGAGGAGATGGAAATAAGAGATTGAAATTGTCCCTTTATGTCTCATACACATTGCACTCCCATAACCTTGATGGAATGTCACCATTTTGCACTTTGTTCATCCATATGCTTGATTCATAACACCTCTTTTTCACTTTGCATGACATTTAGCATCCTTGGCTGACACCACCACTTGTCGGTGATGGTGTCGGTGTTAGGTTTTTCCCTATTTGACACCATCACCCATGGGCAATGATGCCATATATATACACACACCACACTTTTACATTCATGAAGGAAAGAAGCTATCATCAAAGGAACTGCCATCTTCCGTACTATTTTACAACAAGTTCGCATACGATCACCAACCCTTGGTTCATCTTGCACTTGACTTGGATTGACTGGACACTCTTCTTCTTGGTTGGATTTCTTGCACTATTGGGTCATCTATAGTGAGTATAGGATTAAAACAATATTCCCCTTCTCTACACAATAGGATTATCTCTCAGTGTGTTTCTTCTCTAGAGAGATAGATGCATCAATGACCACCCCATAGGTAAGTGCTCTAACTATCTTTGTAATTTTACATAAATAAGTTCATTTCCCTTCCCCATTGCTCTATGTTATCTAAGTGTTTATTTTTTAATTTTTTAATTGATAAGGCGGGTTGATGAGACCCATTTCCAATAAAAGCAGGGCCTAAATACCCCTAAAATATTAATATGAAAAGTTGGGCCTATACCCAGAGAAAAAAACCAATGAAACATTACTAATCCAAACGACAAAAAAGAGGCTATTGCCCAACCTAGGTCGAAAAATAGTCCTCGATATTACCCATTTGACCTTTTTTATTTTTTCTATTCTTTACTTCTTGCCACTTACCATTCCCAGCTGAAATAACTAATGAAAGAAGATTTACGAGACACCATCCGGTTATATGACAAAGATTCCTGATCCAAATCCGATTTGGTAGGAGAAAGCCCCCTTTTCACTCCACTAACTACTAAAATACCCCAATGAATCTTGAACAATTTCCATTTTTCACATTCCACACTTTCCTCAACCTTATTCTCAACACTGAAATTGCAGGGATCCTCCTTGAATGCTTTGCGAATTCCACTAAATCCAGATCCAATGGTCCCCATCCTTTGGTCAAGGCCAAACCACTCTTCTTAACTGGTTTCTTAATCACATGACATGATGCTTGCAGATGACCAGGGTTTCTGCAATTTCTACACCGGAAAGTCATATTTTCGTAGTCTAAGGGTTGAGAATGCAGAAAGTTTCCAAATTTTAAATTAATTTGATCCAGCAGCCCTTTACTCGATCAAATTCCACACACATATGGGTGAAGGAGCATAGGCCCGCATGAGATCTATCTATGTCTTCTTTTAAGAATCTACCCAATACATTGCCAATATCTTCCAAAGGTGCATACCAAAGGTGTAGAGGAAGATTGGGAAGTCTCACCCAAACTAGTGTTTTGGAGATCGATAGAGTGTTTAGATCAAATTCAGGGAACCAAGGAGTCAAAAATAAACTAGTGGTACCCCAGAACCATGGCCCATCAGCTAGGCATTGCTGAAATTCCTCCACTTCTCTAAAATGAACCACAAAAAAACCTCTGGAACAGAGGAAGATTTCACATTTATTAGTCCAATTTTGAAATATCCACTGATACAATTTTGTAGAAGAAGGCCATAGGCCATTGAAGCGGCCTATTATGGCATCCCGAGATAAATTTTGGTAATATTCCTCCACTTCCTGGTTTTCAATGACCAACGATGGGATTTCTTCAGCAAGATCAACCAAATACGATTGATTTCCTAGATTATTGCCTTCGGATTGATGGGAATGTTTGAATGAGACCTTCCCACTGCCCTGAGCGCCTCCCCTTGTATTTCCTTTGGCATTGAACCCTCCCAAACCTTTCCCGACCTCCATTTTGAATTTTTCATTTCCGGGTTGAGGTTAGGCCATAACCACCCATTCTTGGATGTCGTCATTCCATCTACAATATCCCTCAACACAAGGGGAGCTCCACCAATAATCCTTACTATCTCCCCGTGATCCCTTCACATCTCTCTGTTGGATCGAAAAGTTGTGGCGAGCTTATTCATGTTCTCCCAATTATTCACCATCACCAATCGCTCCTACATCAAAAGTGGGTTGGGATAACTCTTGTGCTTGCAATACTAGAACGTGCCTTGTCACCTTGAACACATGATTCATACCTGACCCCAACACACATCTCATTAAAAACCAAGCCAACTTGGTACCACATTGAGGGACCACCTCAACCACCAAAGCGGTGACTACTTTGACAATGCCTAGCCAAGTAATGACAAGATATAAAGGTGGCGATTCGAGGAATGGACCCTGAGACCTCCCACATATAACCCACATTCCCCACCACTAGGGTAAACTCAATGGTCTAAAATTGGTTTGGGATAAATCTCGTTCCGTGATGTCAGAACATGCCTTGTCACATTGAACACAAGATTCATGCTTGCCCGACCTCTGTCACATTGAACACCAAGCCAAATTGGCACCACATCGAGAGACCACCAAAGCAACTAACCCACCCCACACTACCTAGCCAAGTAATGATGAGCTATAGAGGTGGCCACCTAGGGAATGGACCCCGAGACCTCCCACATATAACCCACATTCCCCACCACTAGGGTAAACCAGATGGGTTATGTGTTATCTAATTAGTAGATATGTACATTGATACTAGATATAATAGTGATATTATATTATCAGCTCCTTAGTTTTCCTTTATTTACATTTCAGCTATAGTGTTCATCCTTGTCTCATCCATCATCGATCTATACCTCTTCCCCTATTTACCAATATTATAGAAGGGTAATCTCCTCTATTTTAATTGTTGGCCTTGGAAATTGTTGTCCAAAATAACCCCTGGTTATTTTTACAACTTGCAGTTCCATTTAGGATCTCGCATCGAGTTTTCGTGTTGCACACACCTCGGCTTTCCACCTTGACACATTTCCTTGGTGGCGAGTTCTTCACACGCTATTTCGTGCTTCTCTTTTATCCTTGATTTCCTTATTTTTCTTCTACACATATTCTACACACTCCGTTTTCCTCCCTTTTATTCTACTATATCCTTTCATTTTCCCTTTATACTCACTTCTTTCTCATTCAATTTCATCTCTTGCTTGTTGTACATCCTTTTACACACCCGTAGACTTGACTTCCATATGTAGACACAAAATCACACACTTTGGGTATTTATTTAGTCTTGATTGCATGCTACTATTCATATCATTCCTAAGTAAGAAAAGTACTAATCAACCCATGTCTTTGGCCACCTTTATTTGATTTCTATTGCCACTTCTTGTCTTACACCCTTACTTTCTCGAGTCTTCCATTTTATAGCTCGAATTTATCATCTTGGACACCAAAGCACCCGGTAGGATGCCGGCACTAGGCACCCTCATCCCCTCTAGGCGCCCACGACCTCGGTATAATTTGTTAACATATTTTGGGTCCTTTCTAGCCATTTGATCATTTTATCTTTTTTGTAGTTGGCCTTTTCAGGGTTAGTTAAGAAATTCAAGCAAAGGAATCATATAAATATAAAGTTATGTTATCATAATAAGAGACCAAGAACTAAGCATTAATTATCACCACCTAAGGTTGCATCCATCAAGCATCTAAGAGCTCATTGCATCCATCTAACATCATCCAAGGGACATAAGGGTTGTTTATTCTACATACACTTCATAGGATGGAAGTTAATTTTATTCCATGCACACATATATTACATTTCTTTACATCTAGCTACTTTCTCGTTATCAAGTGTGACACGCACAAGAGACACCTAGGGCACAATTCCTCACACACGCACCTAGAACTACATTGGGTCTGAGAAATGTAGTGCAATGCTCAGTTGTATGATCACCATTGTGACAGTTGAGGACACTCTGACCCCTCATTCTAGATATTTATTTTTAGGATTTGATGTCTCTTTGAGGGTTTTGCAAGTTATTATTTCGTTGTAGATTTCCACGACTTTGGAGATATTGTGTGACTTCATAGAGACCAAATGAGAACAACAACGAATACCTCACGACCACTTAGAGGAGGTTTTCTGAGCATTTCCACATACATAGGATCCCAGAAATAGGTCTAGGGTGCCCAAGCACCCCTATCCCTCTCCAGGAACCCCAATCCAGTAGATTGTTAGCCCGCACACTTTTACGAGACTATTTACGACATTCCTCCCTCTTTGTTCATCTGGTTAAAACTTCAACATAGTCCATATTTCATTTGTAACAACTAAGTAATCTTACCTCTTCTTTTCACTTATGGTTTCATATATTTTTTCTTAGTTTTCTTGGGTTAATTCTTGTACTTAATTATTTATTTATTTACTACTACAATAACAATCACATTAGGCATATATTTCCATATTTAGCTTAATCATTTTGGTGAACTTGAACTCGATTTGAATGCTCTTAGGATCCTCATACTTCCATTTTTATTATCTTTCAAAGATGTCTTCATCATGAGTATCTCTATTAATGATTTATTTCTCATCAATCCTAAATTAAGAGATAAAATCAAAAATATTCTAGCTACCACTCGGGTTCTTGTTAATAGTCATCCAGATACATTATATCAAACATTTGTTGATGAATTTTCTCAGCATATTAGTTTTCCATCTAATCCTAATGCTGATCTTGCTATTTTTGAAAATGACCCACCTTTGCACATCATGATTCACATTTATAATGTGGGTGTCAAACACACTCTAATCGATAATGGATCTAAACTTAATCTTTGTCCTATGTCATTCCTTGAAAATATTTGTTTTTTCTGCTAATGTTAGTCCATCATGTCTTTCTCTTCATGCATATGATGGCTATGTTCATCCATGCCTAGGTCACATTACTCTACCTATCACCGTTGGACCAAAAAATCTTAATATAATTTTATTTTTCATTGAATTCCTAGTTTCATATAATTGTTTACTTGGTAGGCCATGGATTCATGCCATGTAAGCAGTTTCTTCTACAGTACACCATTGTGTCAAATTTATACATGAAGGCATCAAATATATAATTCCTCACGATAGTCACCCATTCAAATATTGTGACCATGTGATCCCAATACTACAATTCCTATTCCATGATTTGGCACTACTAATGAACCACAACCCATGGATACTCCAACTCATCTACCACCACTTGAAGGTGTTATTTTCATGCTAGATGATGTCTCACCTGCAACAAAACCTCCTCCTATTTCTACAACTAATACGATTCTTTATCGGGGAATGTCCCAACATTAGACATCATTCCACCTCCTCAACCTTCTCATGCATCACCTTCATTAGTATGACCTCATTTCACATGTACACTTTTCATGAATGACTCTTATTGGGAACACATTCCATTCGATCCCACTTTGTTTGACACTATTTGTATAGATGATGGTTTAGCTCAGCTCAGGTATAAGCTTGATGATCTTATGCCACCACCTCACTCTTCTCATCTCTATCATGGTTTCATTCGCATTACTGCAGATAATGGTCTTTGTATCTTTTACCTCACCGTATTTTTACACGTTCTCCTTTCCCTTCTCCACTTATGCTCGGATAGTGTTGGATTGATTACATTGGGGGCACACTAGACCCTAATCACACTGATATTTCATTCCCCATGCCATTTATCCATGTCTTCATTTGTAATGATTCATTCCTCATTTATTCACAAAACCTTACTCATTGGTATGCCCATGTATGTCTATTATCACCCTTCAATGATGAATAACATGTTATGGGCATGTATAATTTACTCCTCAATGGCTCATTACTTGACCAACTTGACCCTATCACTTATCAAGTCTTAGATGCCTCACCATATGATTTTGACCATGACAATGATGACATTTTAGATGACGTTACTTGATCACTCTTATTATTACACACTCGAGGGGCATACCATTATTTCTACCCCCCATCTTCTAACATTAACAACTCTCTCATGTCTCATGCATTTTGTCTTTAATCTTTCACACACATCTTCCACGTCGTGATTCATTTCCCATATCACTTCCTAATGACACACTTGTGTTTTTACGGTTATTACATGACTTTGTTGAGAAATTTATTACAATAATAACCCATTCCATCCACCCATTATATCTATCTATTACATACTCATTCATACATACATACATTTATCACCATATATCGTTATTCATGCATACAATACAATCTCTCATCATTTATCACCAAACATCATTCATCAAATAACACACTCATCACCATACACTTGGGGGCATCGTACTTACTTCCCCCTCTTCTAGCATCATCAGCTATCTTTCATCTTGAACATATCACATATAGTCTTTTACATTCATTATACACATCTTGATACATTTACATCATCATTCCCGATGACGCAATCTTGTGCTTTGGTTCACACTTGATTATTGAGGGAATACTATATACATGAACCTCACACACTACACATTTTTCTACATATTATATGTTACAGTCTACACATTTCACATTGCGCGCATTCATATCTACATAACATCTACTCTACACATTCACGATATATCTTTCTCTCACATATTATATAACCAACACACTTGTGAAAAATTCACACTTACAATACACTCTTCTCATACCTATCTATCAATACAACCTCAACACCATAACAACACATACTCTTTGCACATATTCAACACAATGTACATGTTTACTACATGATCAACACTTTCACAACATACCCCTCTTACATCACATGACACATCTTTCTTGCATGTAATCAACACACACAACTTACACACTCTACATATCCACAACACATCTTTCTCAACACACACACTCAATGTGCCCACAATCAATTTCTATCAACAATATTCAACATAACTTCACCAATAGTGACATATTCACAATGTCCTTCTCTAATGTGCAAACAACACATTACACACTTCACACAACACATGTTATACACCTATGACATCTTGTCTCACAGCCCCTACTACAAATTTTGCATCTTATTCACTCTACGCATTCATGAAATCTCTTTCTCGCATCTACTACTACATGTTGCACTCACTACCCTATGATGCACTTTAGTTTTGTGGTTCATACTCGACTATTGAGGGTATACATCTTAAATTGACCTCACCGCACTCACGCGTGCATTCAAAAATCCATTCACTCACATGATTACACCCTACACTTTATGCTTTGATAATCACATCTTTTGTAGTACACACATTCAAACCATTTCCCGATGACACACTCTTGTTTACAGTTATTTCTAGACTACTAAGGGGGCATATACAATTGAACCTCATTACGTGCATACACATCCACTCGGGGGCACACTACTCTTATCACTCACACTACATTCCATTATGTCTCATCCACAACATACTACATATCTTGGTTGCATTTACTCTTGCTTACTTACTGCTTACATGTTCACTTTATTACACATATTAGATAGATATCTTGTATGTCATTATATTTTCCATACACACAGCGTTGCTTTCTTCCTTTATAGTTGTGATCACAGATTCTATAGATCTACACACGCAACATGGATGTTTCACATAATACATATTACCAGTCCCACAATAGCTCCTAGGGGCATCCACTTTCGTATAATACAAGTGTTATTGTTTCATTTTTAGAGAACCTTTATTTATCCGATTATACACGTTTTGACATAATTTTTATCTTTCTAACATGATAACGGGTGCTTCATGTGTAGCATTTGTTATGCAAGACTATTTTCTTCCATGGTTGTCTATTACATTGTTTGTCATTGCTTGCTCTTTGTATGCCATTGTTTGTGAGATTTTCCCTTTGTCTTGTGTGCACACTTGTCTATTTTTTGGCTTCATCGGCCTTGATTTTCTTGCGACATCATGAGTGGCGTCCCATGTTTACAACCCACATTTTGCATAGTCTACATTGTCTTCTTATGTGTTTACATTATCTTCTTGTGTCTTAGCTTACACATTGTCTACTTATCTTACATTCTATTTTCTACATGCATGTGTCTTTTTTTCTTGTACTAACATTTATCTCTTGGCCACTTTTTTATGTTTACCTTGGTTTCTACCAAGCACACTTCCTCCCCCTTGCAGGCACGGTTTCAAAGATAGTGTTCCTTCCTCCTTTGGGATGCATACTCCTTCAATGACATCACATGCACCCTAAATTAGGGGGAATCATTTGGGTGAATCATTCACCACATACAATGTCGTATAGTCATCACACAACACATCACAATACAATGTACAACACAATCATTAGTATCGATTTATAGGCTTAGAATCGGACTTGGGTTCTTAGCATAACACAAACACCAACTCCTAGAATAGGGCATCCCTAACCCTTCCTAGATGCCTGTGACTAGGGGAAAGTTACACAACATATTTGGCGAGTTCATCACATAGTCGGTCTACGAGAACTCCACACAATAGATTATACAGGACACACAATTCTTAGCACTCAACATACATACACTACACAACACTTTTCAATTTTGCATTGGATCAAATTGTTTAAATTGTTCAAATTTTTACACACCATCTACAGTGGTGTTCTACATTACGGGAATCGAAGTAAAAGGTTGGAGGAAAAGACAAAAATTTCTCCCTACACTTCTTCCATCACTTCGCATAAGATTGCCCCAAATAATCATGGCCTACGTAATCGGCGTGAGATCACCCGAAAAACTTGTTCTTATACAACATAATCAAGATCCTTTCTAGACCCTTTTTCTCATCATGGATCAAGTTCACATGTTACTTTCTAACATTTTCATATTTTATATACTTTCCTTACATATTTTTACACATTTCGATCATATACATGCATATTTGACTACTTGTTCACTCTTCTCTTATGCAGCTCTGTCCTTATGGGAAGCGGTAGTCACACCATCACAACATCAAAAACACCAATCAAATTGACATCAACATCAACAATAGGTACGATTGGGGCATCTACACATGCATTTTTTCCCTAGGGTTATTTTCATCATCGCTTTTTGTACTTTCTCCTCCTTAGCATCCATGTTTCACACTTTTATCTCTCCACATTTTGTCTTTTCCATCGACACACTTTCATTATCAATCTACATGGTTATCAGGTACACATCTCTTATCTAATTTATCTTATTGATCATTATCTCAACAACATAAAGTGGGGAAAATGTAGACACAAAATCATGCACTTTGGGTATCTATTTAGTCATGATTGCATACTATTATTCATATGTTTCCTAAGTAAGAAAAATACTAATTACCCCATGTCTTTGGCCACCTTTCTTTGTTTTCTATTACCACTTTTGGAATTTTACCCTTACTTGCTCAAGTATTCATTTTTACACCTTTACATTTATCATCATGGACACCGACACTGGCGCGCCCTAACCTCAATATACTTTGTTCACATCTTTTGGGTCCTTCTAGCGTTTGAGCATCTTATCTTTTTGTAGTTGGCACTTTCGGGGTTAATTACAAAATTCAAGCAAAGGAATCATATAAGTATAAAGTTGTGTGATCATAATAAGTAATCAAACACTAAACATTAGTTATCTTCACCTAAGGTTGTATCCATCAAACATCTAAGAGCTCCATTGTGTCCATCTAGCGTCATTTAAGGGACACAAGGAATGGTTATTTTTCATACATTTCATATGAGGGAAGTTCATTATATTCCATGCACACATCTATTAAATTTTTTTACATCTATCTAGTTACTCGTTATCAAGTGCGACACACATAAGAGCCACCTAGGGAAAAATTCCACACACACGCACCTAGATCTACATTGGGTCTGAAATGTAGTGTAATGTTCATCATAAGCTCACCATTATGATAGTTGAGGATAGTCGACCCCTTATTTTGCATCTTTATTTTTTAGGATTTGTTGTCACTTTGAGGGTTTTGTAGGTCATTATTTCATTGTAGGCTTCAAGTGAATTCGACAATCATTATGTGACTTCATAATGACCAAAGGATAACAACAACTAATACCTCATGACCATTTAGAGGATGTTTTCTAAGCATTTTCACGAGACACGGGCACCCGAGAAAGCAGTGCATAGGGCACCCGAGAAATGCCCCCGTCCCTTTCCAGGAACCCTAGTCTAGGCGATTGTCACCTCACCCACTTTTTTGAGACTTTGTGCAACATTCCTCCCTCTTTGTTCATTTGGTCAACACTTCGACACAGTCCAAATTTCAATGTGAAACAACTAAGTCATCTTACCTCTTCTTTTCACTTAGGGTTTCATATATTTTGGCTTAGTTTGCTTGGGTTAATTTTTATACTTAATTGTTTCATTTATTTACTGCTACAATAGTAATCAAATTAGGCATATTTTTCCATATTTATCTTAATCACCATCTTTTCTAAAGTCCCCGACATGCTCTCTTGTGCAGGCCTTTTCTTCTTGAGTCCTGTGTATTACTTCATGCATTCATTTCCCTTATTTTCTTCCCTCACGCATATGCTCTCATTGTTCCTCTGCATGCCCTTGCTTTGTGTGCCTTCCTTTTTCTTTTTGGTAATATTTTGTGTACCACCTTCTACCAAGCTTCGATGCACTCCTTTATTGAATTGCCATGCCATCCTCACACATTTTCATGCATTGAAAATATGCACCACATTCCTCTATCCTCGTACACCCTTTTATGTGTGCTTACTGAGACTTCTACATCCTCCCCTTTTGTGCCTCCTTCTCTCACACATGCACTAAAATTTCACCCTCTACGCTACTCGGTGTGTGCTACATGTATCTTCCTAGGAACTTTGCGGATAAAGTGCAAGTCACAACAAAAAATCAATAGGTGTCAACTATGACCAAATCCTTATGTCAAATAAACATTGGACACGTGGGAGAAACAAATCAACAAGTAATCAACCAAATTTCATGATCAATTAGAGCACACCATGTGGCTTGCGTGTTACTCTTACAATGTAAACTTCATATCGCCATAACTTCTACTACAGAGCTTGAATTCATGTACACTGGGCTTGTTGGAAATATGTTGATGTGGACTATACTCTAGGATTTTAAAAATCAAGTTTTGGTTGGATTTGGTAGGCGAAAAATAGGGAAACACGTTTAGATCATTAATACATATATCTAGTCAACTCAACCATCCATATATGATTAGATTTTTCCTCTTGTCTTCTCTTACAAGTCAACTAACATGGGGAGGAAGATCTAACAATGTTATAGGAGGATTTGTAAGAATTTAATGCATGTTGTTGGTGGATGAAATTGAAAATATGAGTTTCCCTTTCTTTTCCCTCATCTTCCCTCCTTATTCTTATATATATTGTTGAATAATTCTCATTTGTAAAATGTGGACTCTTTTGGTTTGCAAGAGCATAATTTAGAGTGATGTTCCTTTGCATTTGGAGGTGCAGCCTCAAATCGAGCCATTGCATGTATATCCTTTCCTCTTTCATATTTTTAATCGATTATGCATCACTTGGAAGCAATATAAGTTGTATTTTGTGGTTATTCTCTTCCCTAGTTCATATTTTATTGCATCTACTTTCCTTCTTTGTCATTTTTGATATGATGTGCATATTTTATATCTCTTCTAGGGTTTTGTTTATCGTACTCCATGAAAATGAGCTCTCAAATGTTATTTTGAGATGTGGCATATATACTGCCATACCTATGCGCATTTCCCTCGGTTTCACTCTTATGAAAGCGTTCATCCCCTTATTTTTGGTGTTAATACCTCTACTTAGCTTAGGTTTCCAATTCATGCATCTCCTTCTCACCTGGTCCTTGGAATTGTAGATTAGTATTAGGTAGTTGCATTTACCTTTCTAGGAGTAGTTTTAGTAGTAGAAATAGGTAGAGGAATCTAGATTTCTCCGGAGGTCTATCTCAAGTGTAAGGTCCTGACTTGGAGATAGTCCTTGTTGCCTCAAAGCCCCAGTGTCATCCTATTTGGGACGAGTGCAATTTTAAGCTCCATCAATTTTTCGTACGCCTTGTGGGATTAGTTTTAAGAGATATATATATTTAATTCAACAAGTTTTATGTGTTCTTATTTAAATCCAACATTTGGAAGATTTTTTTGACACATCTAGTGACTCCCAACATTCAAATATACTAACTTCAACAATCCACCCGCCCTTTTTCATGAGAAAGATACATACCAAATGGAGCGCAACAATTGAAGAATCCTTTGAATATGTAGTTGTCTCTAAGAAAATTTAGTAGGGCTAAGCGCACATCTCCATCTCTCTTGCGTACGGCGCATTCCACTCCTCATCTTGGCAAACCTTCAGCATGCTCATTTGGGGCATTGAGACCTATCCAAGCCATGTTACATAAGAGAAATATGCCCTTTTTCAGATTCAATGGGTGTACTCCTTTGGCTCTTCCTAAACAACATGATATATCAGTGGCTACACTCAAAATTGATCCACATTTCACTAGTGAGAAGTAAATCACCCTGCCGACACATTCGGGACATTGCAAATGTATGCTCTATTTACCTAGTTAAAGAAGATGATGTAGTTGTAAGGATGATAGATTCTTCACTTAAATTCAAATCTCTTTAATGGTATAGAACTCTAATTCTTGCCTTTATTCATATCTAGGATGATCTTGGCACGAACTTTGTAACCAATTTGAGGAGAAATTGGACAAAATCTACATATTAGAACAACTCAAAAACATCAAGAGAGATCCAATGAGCTCATGAATGACTTTAACTATAGATTTTAGAAGTCATGGGACATAATTCCTCTCCTCTTAAGACCAACTACTCAAGGTGTTTTTATTTACTTCTTAAGAGCTTTGAATTCGGCATTATAGTAATGATACAATACATGGGTGTTATCAACTTCTTAATACATATCCTATAGCCATTAGAGCGAGAAAATTTTATCATCCAAGTGTTAGTGCAGAATCACAGCACCCCTGAATGGCTTGGGTGTGAAGTGGGGAATTCGGTGTGATTACACAACATGGAGCATCTCTCAAGGTGTGGGACCTTGCGAGTTGAGAGAGCTCTCTGGATTGAGGCCGGTTCCTATCCCTTTGTTCAGGTGTACATAAAAAAATTGCAAAGGATCTATTCTAAGTCTATTCTATCTACCAAGGAGACAGGGTTAGAGAGATGCAAGAAAATAAACCTAAGCTAACGAGGTGATACACCAAAGGAATGTTAGACACTCATTTTGTAGTTTAACATAGACCACATGAATGTAATACAAACAACATGCATAGATGACCAAATTGCAATAAGAGATCAGGGAGACAATAATGAATACATGAGAGGGTTGAGAAACATCCACATACATATATATTATTGCTCAGGAGTCGATATAGTATACTGCAGTAGCCAAGAGGAAAAACTTGCATTACAACCCAAAGGAGAGGTTAGAAAAGCTCCACAAATCCTTTTGTGAACAAAAGAAGAAGGGAGGGCACAAAACAGAAATGTCCAACCTTTTACAATGAGCCCCGACCCTTCCTTTTATAGATTCAACATAGAGGGAAGAAGGAGAGAGAAGAGGAAAACTAGTTTGAAGCTCAACCACTATCATCAATGCCTCCTGTAAAATCCACCGCAAATCTATCTTAACTACATCAATTTCTTGTTCGGCGCCTTGAAGGAGGAGGAAATGACGATCGATTGAATCTAATTTGGTTTTGGGGAAAACAGATCTTGTATTAATGTCCTGAAGATGTTTCTTCATTTTTTCCCACCTAATCTCTCCAAACTTGAAGTTTCAGATATTTATGGCCTTGACGAGGTTGAGATCTTTCCAACGGTGCCAGATTTACTGGATTTTGAGCCACGAGTTAAAGATATGCCCATTTGAAATTTGAATCGGGTCTGTACAAAATAGTGGGAAAACTAGTTCGAAAATGGGGCCCCTTTTGAAATCGGACACGTGGAGGGCTGGCGTATGTATGAGGGAAGCCTCTATACTTTGTTTTTGGTGTGGTGTGTGTCTAACACGTGGTTTCCTTTGTGACTTGCTTGATTTTTTATGTTTTTTTAGCTAAGTCTTTTGCTTGATGGGGTTATATATCTAACCGAGGACACATGGCGGCCTGGCACTTGTTTGGAACCCTCCCCTTAATTTTTCTCTTGAATTAGCACCATTTGGACACTTGGCACCCTCCACTAGCCTATCTCAATGCATTGACTATTCAACTTGACCCTGTCCCTTTATGAAACTGGACACGTGGAGGCTCCGTGCTCACTTAAAAGCCCGCTCATGATTTACCTTTGAAGGAGCGTCTAGTTGACATGTGGAAGCCTCCACAGGTTCTTTGGAATTTTCAACGGCCTCCCTTACCTTTTCGGACCCTACACAATGTGGAAAGTCCGTGCTCATTTGGGTCTCTCGCTTTTTGATTAACTTTTGGAGATGCGCCATGCATCCTCGTATTTTGTTTTTGGTGTGGTGTGTGTCTGACACGTGGTTTCCTTTGTGACTTGCTTGATTTTTTATGTTTTTTTGGCTAAGTATTTTGCTCGATGGGGTCATATATCTAACTAGGGACACATGGTGGCCTAGCACTTGTTTGGAACCCTCCCCTTAATTTTTCTCTTGAATTAGCACCATTTGGACACTTGGCACCCTCCACTTGGCCTATCTCAATGCATTGACTATTCAACCCGACCCTATCCCTTTATGAAACTGGACATGTGGAGGCTCTGTGCTCACTTAAAAGCCCACTCAGGATTTACCTTTGAAGGAGTGTCGAGTTGACACGTGGAAGCCTCCATAGGTTCTTTGGAATTTTCAATGGCCTCCCTTACCTTTTCGGACCCTACACAATGTGGAAAGTCTCGTGCTCATTTGCGTCTCCGCTTTTTATTAACTTTTGGAGATGCGCCATGCTTACATGTGGCGGCTTCCGCTAGCACTTATATACTTATTATTTTTAGACCCACCCATTCCACCTTTTGAATTTTAGCTTTGAATTTGCCCCCACTTTGGGCATGGGACACGTGGGGGCCCGGACTTGTTCAAGTATCCCTTTTTAGATTTAACTTTGGAGGTCCACCACTTGGACACTTGGCAGCGTCCACTATCTTCTCCATAATTAGTTGATTTTTGGACTCATTCTGAACCGTTTCAAAGCCTGAAGACTTTGAACCTTCACCATTCCTTCTCTTTTGAGCTTTTGGATTCTTTGACACTTTGTCTCCTTCTTCCCCGACCCTACTACTCCATTTCTGAGCCCACCTATAATTTGTTTGATGGATTTAAGGCACAGATTCACTCATCGAGCCATTTCTTGAATTTCTTCTTGCATGGAGTCATTTGATTTTCCGTAGGCCCCGCCACTCCATTGTAGAGTCCCTCTGCAACCTGTTTACAGGATTTGAACATGATTTCTTTGGTTTCTTCTATGCAGGGTTGTGGCTGATCCAATTTTTTTAGGGGTCAAAATATGGATAAAAATTTGGTGACTCACAAGGGTATCTGCTTGCTAGATGAAAGGACCAGTTGCCTTGTTATATCCATTGGGCATGGAGTCGAGAATGATGGCCTGATATTGATCCTACCTCCAATCCATGAGCCCAACCATTTACACTCTCAATTTTCATAAGAAATCCTGAAACAAGGCTTATGAGAGTAGAAGATTGTTTTGACCTAGGGCTTTCATCTATCCCTAAATGGATTATTTTCGAGGATGACTTTTTAGTTACTCTGCATTTGTTTTATTTGTTAGGAAATAAGGGATAAAATATGCGGAATAATCCCTCACAGAATCGTAATAATAGAAACTAATATGTAAAAATTATTACAGATCTCAAATAAAATTGTAGAATAAAATAACACAACACAAAGAGACAATATTTAACGTGGTTCACCCAATTTGGGCTACGTCCACCAAGAATCACTTGCTCAGATTTTATTACAAGCCACCGCTCTCTCAATACAATACCCAGATCCGTTTGGAGCTATGCTCAACAAACTCTACAGAATTCACACCCGAATTCAAAACACATCTGCAATACATTTGCTTGTCCTTCTATCATATGCATAAGACCATATAAATAGACAACTGCTTAAGTAGTTTTACAAAACCATGGGTATCAAAACCATGGGGAAAAACAAAACTGTCCCATAAACCTATGGGCGAAGAGGCGGTTTTACAAAACAATGGGTACCGAAAAAACATGGGCCCAAAAACAACCCATAACAGTTACCCATTACCCATGGGTTAATAAACCACCCATGAAAATTTGCTTCAGGGGCTTCGCCCCCGAACCCCCCTGACCCACTCACCGGCAAGCGGGACCACCGTAAAAATACCCGAGTGTAACACATAGAAGGTGTACCACACTCTAACATGAAAATAGGCTCCACAAACATAACATTATTTTGAAGATAACAACTATTACAGGAAACTATGAGTCTTCTACTACTCATAGTGAAGGGCCTGGCCTCAGTAGCTTTGGAGCAATACAAACAAAACTTATGTACAAAGAAAAAATCATACATGCCTCAAATGAGACATGCAGAGTGTGCACAAGCACTTCTTCTACTAAAAACAAAATCTACTCCTACCCCTACACTAACCAGAGAGAAAGAAAAGCTTAAACAAATCTTGTTACAGGTAGGGAGAAGTAGCTTCCCTTTCTCAAGAGGGGCAGCCAAGCAAATGATTTGACACTAAATATAGCTACCTGTATGAGTGAAAAACTGACTTTAAGTGATCCTCCACCCATATCAGCACGATATCAACATTAATGGAAAATACCTCCTCAAGCTGATTTACATTAGAATCCTGGAGGTGTTGATGGTGACCCTTGGTGTTTTGATACTCATCCTCATACCCTAAAGTAGGCATGATTGGTTTTCGTTTCTCCCTTGGCTCGAATGAAGACAAGTACCTAATTAGGCAAGGTCTGGTCCTTTGAATTTTCCCACGGTTCTGAACTTTAACTCCAAGAATGGAGCCTTCTTGTTGACCCTCATGGATGGATGGTGTGGGAGGAATGATAGCCTCATACTCTTTCTCTTCCTCTATTACAGTGTGACTTTTGGAAGATCAAAATCTTCCAACTTTGATTCAGAGGCATGTTGCAAACTACAAGTTGTGTTTGCATGTTCTCTTCCATGGTAGCAGGTTCTTGTGATTGAAGAATGAATGATGGGGGAGAAAAGATTGCAATTTCAACTGGCCCCTTCTTATCAAAAAATTATTTTGAGTCTGATAGGAAATCAAACCCTTTACTATCCTATTATAACAAGGTCTCTCCCTTTTGCATGGTGATCTTAAAATCTTCATTATTTTCACCATATGAAGCCTCATCTTTAAATATGAAGCTAGTGAGTTCAGGCTCTTCCAAAGAAACAAAATTTTGGAGAGGTTGAAAGGGAGAGGGGTCTATACTTTCTTGTGAATGGATCATGATTCAGTGCCTCTAAATCTATCTTGGTCACCTCCATATGCTCCTCTTTAACTGGACTTGGAGTTGGTTGTTCTTCTTCCTTCTTTTGTGAAGAACATGGAAGACTCATATCTTCCAACCTTGGTCTCAGAGAGCTGTTATGAAGTGCAAGTTGTTGTCCTTGAATGTCCTCCTTCATGGTAGCAGGCTTATATTCTTGGAAGATGGATGGGAGAGGAGAAAATGATGTGATATCCTCAGGCTCCTCTTCACCAAAGTAATCTTTTGAGTCTGACAGACAGTCTGCCTCCTTGTTGTCCTGTTGTAGGTGCTCTACCTCCTCCATGGTGTCCTTTTGATATGAAACTTTCTCACCATGGTTCCCCTCTTCCTCAAACATGAATTTTGAAAGTTTGAACTCCTCTTCAACATTATATCTTGAAGGGGATGAGGTGTGAGGAAAAAATAAAGGTTCTTCTCGTAGCCTTCTCTACACTTGGAGCCTATGAAACAAGATGTTCCTCCATCATCATGGGTTCATCAATCAAATCAGGCCCTTGAAATGAAAGAAAATAATCTTCAATGAAATTTTCTTCATTGAGTGGCTTCAACACTAATTTGATCTCTCCCAACTACTCCTCTTCAATGGGACTTGGAGCTGATTGTTCTTCCTCCTCAATTGGTTGTGTAGCTTGGATCAAATCAACATCCTCTTTAGACAAAGTGCCATTAGGGACATTATATTCAAAGCAAACAAGATGTTGATCTTCTTCCTTTTGTTTTTGTTCCTTCTCTACTGCAAACTCAACCTTAGCCACCATTGGCTCTTCAACCTTGACCTTCTCTATTGGCTTAACCATCAAGGGGATATTTGTAAACTCAAATTTGGTAGCCCAACTCTTCGGATTGTCTGTCATTTATTCTCTATTGGGTTCCTCTTCTTGCTGCCCTTGGCTGGTTGTTTGATTTTCATCTCCCCAACATGGATTTGGGGAAGCAAGAGGAGTGGCAGGTTGGGGTTCAACCGGTTTTGCTATTGTTTGTGGTGGAGAGGGAGGTGGAACTTCTTGTTTCTTTGGAGGGAATGACTGCTTGGGAAGGAAAAGGGGAGAAGAATTGAGATGGGATGGAAGACTAGGAGATGGAGAAATGAAATCAACACTTGAGGCAGCAAGTGAGGGGCTTGACTCTTGATCATACTGAAATGATAAAGATTGAGAAAAAGAAAATGAAGGACAAGGAGCTGGTGATTGACTTACTCATTGACAAGGTTGTCTTGTGTCTAGCTCATAAGCCTCAATATCTTCAATCCACTATGTAAGTTGAGGAAACATTTCAACCATGAAGTCAAGATTCTCTTGAGGGTTGTAGTGTCTTGGAAAAGGGCTTTCCCATAGACAAGGTGCCTTGTAACCAATCTTGAATGCTTCATTTTTGCAATGGCCCTTGACTCAACCATGTCAACCTCCATTTTTAAAATCTTCTCCAAAAACTAGCATTCTCCACATAGCTGTCACCATTGTATGTGCCCCCTTTTTCTTGATAAGCTCTATGGCCAAACTGACTTTGAATCTACTCATATGGGTAAGCATAATGGTCCTAGATCTGATTATAATGCTGATTTGGAGGAGTTGGGAAATGCATTGGAGGTGAACTGCATTACTACTATAAGTGTGAGTTCCATGAAGGGAATGAAGTCATGATTGCACAACTTCATGGAATGGAAGAAAATGAAAGAGATGGAAGAAGAAAATGGATGAAAATGAGTGGAAATGGATGGAAAAATTCTGCAACTTAGAGGATGGGTTATTGACCAGATGGAGTCACCATATGTGCTTTGAATGTGCCTCTAAAGGATGAATCTCACCAAGAACACATCAACTTGATGAAATAAAGTGAAGACCTCTTGTCCCATTGGGTGTGCCAAAATTAGTGCGGAATCACATCACCCCCAAATGGCCTAGGTGTGAAGTGGGGAATTCGATGTGATTGTACAACATGCAACATCTCTCAAGGTGTGGGACCTTGTGAGTTGAGAGAGCTCTCTGGATTGAGGTCGGTTCCTATCCCTCTGTTTAAGTGTACACAAACAAATTGTAGAGGATCTATTCTAAGTCTATTCTATCTACCAAGGAGACAGGGTTAGAGAGATGTAAAAAAATAAACCTAAGCTAATGAGGTGATACACCAAAGGAATGTTAGACACTTGTTTTGTAGTTTAACACAGACCACATGAATGTAATATAAACAACATGCATAGATGACCAAATTGTAATAAGAGATCAAGGAGACAATAACAAATACATGAAAGGGTTGAGAAACATCCACATACATATATATTATTGCTCAGGAGTTGATACAATATATTTCAGTAGCCAAGAGGAAAACTTGCATTACAACCAAAAGGAGAGGTTAGAAAAGCTCCAAAATCCTTTTATGAACAAAAGAAGAAGGGAGGGCACAAAAACAGAAATGTCTAACCTTTTACAATGAGCCCCGACCCTTCCTTTTATAGATTCAACATAGAGGGAAGAAGGAGAGAGAAGTGGGAAAACTAGTTCAAAGCTCAACCACTATCATCAATGCCTCCTGCAAAATCCGCCCCAAATTTGTCTTGACTGCATCAATTTCTTGTTTGGTGCCTTGAAGGAGGAGGAAACGGTGGATCAGATTGAATCAATCTGGTTGTTGGGGCAAATAGATCCTATATTAATGGCCTAAAGACATTTCTTCATTTTTCCCCACATAACCTCTCCAAACTTGAAGTTTCATATCTCCATAGTGTAGATGAGGCCGAGATCCTTCCAACGGTAAAAATTTATGGGATTTTGAGCCTCGAGTCGAAATATATGCCCATTTGAAATTTGAATTAGGTCCATACAAAATAGTGGGAAAACCAATTTGAAAACGGGCCCCCTTTTGAAATCTGGACACGTGGAGGGTTGGTGCATGTCTAAGGGCAACCTCTATATTTTTATTTTGGAGTGGCGTAGGGATGACACATGGTTTCCTCTGTGACTTGCTCAATTTTTATGTTTTTTTGGCTATGTATTTTAATCGACCGGGTCATATATCGACTCGGGACATGCGGCAACTTGACACTTGTTTAGAGCCCTCCCCTTATTTTTCTCTTGAATTACTGCCATTTGGACACTTGGCACCCTCCGCGTTGGCTTGTCTCAATGTATTGACTATTCAACCTGACCATGTCCCTTTATGAAACTAGACACATGGAGGCTTTGCACTCACTTAAAAGCCCACTCAGGATTTTCCTTTGAAGGAGCATCGAGGTTGACACGTGGAAGCCTTCGTAGGTTCTTTGGAATTTTCAACTTCCCCCTTACCTTTTCAGACCTTAGACAACATGGCGAGCCTGCGCTCATTTAGGTCTCCGCTTTTGGATTGACTTTTGGAGATGTTCCAAGCTAACGTGTGGCGGCTTCCACTATCACTTATATACTTAGTCTTTTTTAGGCCCGCCCCATCTGCCTTTTGAATTTTAGCTTTGAATCTACCCGTGCTTTGGGCCAGGACATGTGGGGGCTCGCGGTTGTTTAAGTATCCCTTTTTGGATTCAAATTTGGAGGTGCACCGCTTGGACACTTGGCAGCATCCACTGTCTCCTACATACTTAGTAAATTTTTGGACTCATTCTAGAACCATTTCAGAGCCCGAAGACTTCGAACCTTCTCTGTTCCTTCTCTTTTGAGCTTTTGCTTCTTTAACACTATCTCTTTCTTCCCCAACCCTGCTACTCCATTTCTCGAGCCCGCCTATAATCTGTTTGATGGATTTAAGGCACGAATTAGCTTGACAAATCCATTTCTTGAATTTCTTCTTGCATGGGGTCATTTGATCTTCCGCAGCCCCACCACTCCATTGTAGAGTCCCTCTGCAACATGTTTGCAGGATTTGAATGTGATTTATCTGGTTTCTTCTGCGGGTCATGGCTGATTCAATTTTTCTGGGGTAAAATATGGATAACACCAAGATAGTAAGATAGCCCCTAAATTACCTATGACCTTGTTTCTGAAATGCCTCAAAAACTCAACCTTCCTATGTTCCCATTCCCGAGAATAAATCCTAACTCATTTCCTCCACATCCTACTCTCCCCAAAAGCAAAATAAAATGATGAAGAGATGAAAGCCTTGATTAGAAATTTTTCTAATAAAGTCATATCCTTAGAAAACAAGTAGGCACAAGCCTTCAAAAGTAACTCTAATCAATGATTTAACTAAATCCGTCACCCTTTAGAAATCAATATGCAAATCAGATATATGGTTAGAATCAACATAATGATAGATGAAAAGGCCATAGTGAGCATCTCCTCTTCAAACAAGAGCTCACGTCAACCCCTTCCTATGCCCAATTCAAGTAAAGCACTACTTCCAATATAGAACAATATGGTTCAAGAGACCGAATGGTGCTTTCCTTGCAACTTACCTCATATTCAATATAAATGTGTAAATTCCTTGTGTCGTAAGCCTTCATGATCCAAAATGCTTCAAGTAATGATTTTTCACTAGTGCACATGAACTGAAAATGAAGTGCCGGAAGTTATTCCAGAGATCAATTTTATATTCTTTGGTGTTGAAGACTTCTGACAATGAACCAAACTATGGATGGATTGAATAGAGTGCATGCGTAGGTTGCTGATAATACAAGGTAAAAGAAGATAATGTTGGAGACCAATGTGCACCCTTCTACTCCTACCAACTAGAAAGAACCACTTCATAAAAAAAAATAATGCGGTGAAATTCCACCCAACAGTTCGACGCGTTTATCCTTCTACGCATAGGACTCCACAAATTTCTCTATAATAAATTGTGTGCACCCCTCCTTTGGTAGGTCAATCCTCTATGTAGTCTAGGACCTTTGTCTCAAGTACTAAAAAAATGAGAAAATATGTTGTGCCTCAAATGCGTAAGTCCTTGTGCCTCCCATTCAACATTGTGGAACAAATGAAGAATAAAAATGTTAATGTGAAACTTTGGGATACCTTGGCCATTCCATCTAAGTGTGACCTCCTACATGAATATCTTGTGCAGATCTCAGGAATTGATCTATTGATTCAAATACCTCAAGATGTTGTCAATCTATGTCGAGAATAGGACATTTTTGTTTACCCTAGATTCTGAAATCACTATGATGGATTTGTGTAATGTCAAGAAATATTCAAAGGAACTTCTCTAAGAGGTATGTAAAAGTGGTTATTGAGCCCTTGGGAAGGTGTAGGAACCAATCCAAAGTTTGTCCCCTAGACTACGTATAAAGAGATGGAATAAGAAGTCATTATGTGCCACTTCTTGGCATGCCATGAAGAACTCCTTAATGTGCTCTCTTGGATCATTCTTTCCCTTGTACTTGTCAAACTTGGGTGTTTCAAAGGATTTGGGAAAGGGTACACATAAGATATCCTTATCAAAGGGATAAGGAAACAATTCATCAAAGTTGAATTATTTTCATTGGTGTTGCATACCCGAGATGGTGTATTTCATCATTTTCCATTCCTTGGAAAATGGTGAATTGTTTTGTAAGATAAATGATGAACCATCATTCTTAGGATTGTTGTTCTCTTTGTTGGGAACAATGTGTCTCTTAAATGGATTGTCGCTTTTTTTTTGAGCAATATTTGATAGAAGGTTTGGTAGTGACTTTGGAGGATAAGATAGATAATTGTTTGACCATCTCATTGATTTTATCCATGAGGACTTTAGTGGGATTGGTTGCCAAATTGGTATATTTTCCCTTGTTCCCAGCGTTTGATTTGTTTGGGTTTGAGGTGGATTTTCCTTTATCCTCATTATTTGTGTTATTAGGGCTATATCCATCATCATTGTTATTTGAAAAGAATGGGTTACCCTTTTTGGTTTTAGGCTTGCCAAGTAATGTTCACAAAACATCCTCATCAAATTCAAAGGGTAATTTTTCTCCCATCTCAAGGAGACAAAGAAAAAATTGGTCTTTGTTCATTCATAGAATGTTTTTAAATTGATCTTGTTCTTCAAAAGAAAGTTCATTTTGATTATCCTCAAGGTTTTGTTCATCTTCACTATCAAAATTTCCAAAAGGATTTCAAACCTTTTTTTCTTCAAAAGGACTATAGTCTCTATGTTTTTTTCCCACTATTTTTAAAAGAGGGAGAAAAAAAAAGAGATATGAAAGATAACTCAACCCTTAGCAAAATGAATTCTAAGATGTAATAGAGTTTTTGATTATATTAGTAGATAACATATCCCTTAGTAAAGTGAATGCTAAAATGGATGAGGCATTTTGAAGTTTAGATTATGTGACCCTTAACAAAGTGAATGTCAAGGTAGAAGCATGTGAAAATGATGATAAACTCAACCCTTGGAAAAGTGAATTCCAAAATGAAAAAGGGGTCCAATGTGATTGAGCGTAACTCATCCTCTAGAAAAGTGAATGCTAGATGGGAGGAGGATTATAACGATGAAGGTTCAAATGTGCTCAACCTCTAGCAATGTGAATGCTAGAATGGAGGAGCGAGGATAAAATTTTTTGAATGTACTCTACCTCTAGAAAAGTGAATGATATAAAGGAAGATGGGATAAAAATGGATTCAAATCGTACATGATATGCTCAACCGGGCATGCCAAAGATGTAAAAAAGGAAAATTAAACCACAAATAAAAGATAAAGAAATAAACACATATTATACGTTCTCTAAATTTCTCTTAAAAACCTCAAGTAATATCGTAGAAGAAATTAATTTTTTTGATATTGTTGATATTTGGATTATGGGTTCTCTTTGATATTACTCTCCAAAGGGATTTGTAAATTCTATGAGCATATTTCACAAGGATGTGGATGTCAAATTGCCAGAAGTTGGATGTAATTTTCTCAAAGCTTCAGGGATGAGTTTGTAAAGGAAAATGACCTCCTCTTATATCTGAGGGTAAGGCCATGAGAAGTGGATCTTAGTTTGAATTGGCTCTAGGGTAATAATTATAATTACCTGAAATAGTAAGATGATTTGGTCTATGGTTGCGAGCTTTGCGGTGGTAAGCATTATCTTTGAATTCACCGAGAAGTGGTTACACGAGCATTAATGTTGCCCTCACCATTACAGGCTTGTAGAAGTGGAGTAAATTTTATAAAAGAATTAATTAAATAACTAATTTAATTACTATTTAATTGTGTGGAAATAATTAACCATTTATTTTATTAAATGTTTTAATTATATTAGCTAGAAGGTGTTAGGAATTGATTTAAATAATTCCCAAGGCATGGTAGAATTAAATTAATTAATTCTAAAGGGTAAGAATATGAATTAGGATATAGAATTAATTTAATTAACTTTAGAAGGGTTACTTAACTGGTGAAATTAATTTAATTAATTACAAAGGGGTATGTTGGAAAGATAGAATTTATTTAATTAATTCTAATTAGATAGAAATAGGATAAACATATGTATGTATTTTTAGGGTGTCTACAAAAATAATTTCTATGCTCTAATATTTATGATTGGGATCTCATACATGAATTTTATTTGAAGAATTCTTCTAACTACTACCCGATATAATGAATTGGTGGAATCCACTAACTAGAACTTGATCGAATCATGAAAACAAAAATTGAGGTCAATCGGAGGAAATGGCATGCCAAGGTGAGAATTTATATGTGGGTTGATAAAATTGTTGGGGTTAAACCATATAGCAATGTTGCATAGATATACAATCGATAAAGCATACAAGTAATGAATGTGGAAATAACCAAAAGATGAAATAAAACAAAGAGAAAGATAACACCATATTTAACGTGGTTCACCCAAGTGTGGATACGTCCACCAAGAAACAAAAAAAAAATATTATTGTTCAAGTGCTTTATAGAAGAAATATAATGAAGATTTGTTGCCTTCCAACACCTAAATGGATGTTCAATGATTCTCCCTCACTTAGCTACTCTTTCTTCCTCACCAAGATAACTAACATGTAAAACAATTTCTATTTATTTCTCTCATACCTTCATACAATGCACACACACACACACACACACACACATATTCAGGGAAACTAACTATGCTTTTAAAATCAAGAAATCATTTAAAAAAATATTTATTCTAATTCTCATTTAAAGAATAAAGCACCATTACACAAGGGAATGATGTCGGTCCCTCACGACCAATGTCGAGACACATATTAACCGATGTCGATTACCTCTTGACCTATGTCGCTTCCTCCCGACCGATGCCGGTCAACGTAAAACCAAAACCTATAAAAGAAAGCTTCTGTGAAGTAATTAAGCTCCACACTCATTAATATCTCATTTAGAGATCAATTGTTGGAATTTACATGCATAATCATCCTTGGTTCCTTTTCCTTAGCTAGTTTTTTTTTGCTTCAAGTCTCAAACTTGAAGACCAACAAAAGTGGAGTGAAGATCCAACTTCTCCCTTACCAATGGCTTCATTAGCATATCCGCAGTTTCTCATCTCGTATGGATTTTCTCTAACTTCAAATTCCATTCTCCAACACAGCGTATGAAGTGATACCTCAACCGAATGTGTTTCATTTTTGAATGAAATGCTGAATTATTTGTGATATGGATTGTGCTCGACTATCACCGTATAATGTGCATTTCTCTTGCTCCTTTCCCAACTCTTCCATGAACCTACTCATCCATATCATCTCTTAGCTAGATTTTTTAGCTGCAACATACTCTTCCTATGTAGTAGATAAAGCCACAACCTTCTACAATCTCGAAATAGAACTAATTGTTATTCCACCTACTATGTAAACATATCCAAAGTGGTGCTCCTCCTACCATCCAAATCTCCACCATATCTGAATCAACGTAGTTGCGTAAATAAGTATCTAAACTTCCATAGCATAAATCCATGCCGATGTCCCTCTCAAGTACCTAATAATCCATTAGATTTCTTTCCAATGTTCTTTACTTGGATTAGCCATTAACATGCTCACAAATCCCACCGCATGTGTAATGTCTAGTCTAGTAAAAACTATGACATACATAGACTTCCTACTTTGCTAAAGCATAGGGAACATGTGCCATGTAATCAACCTCCTCGTGCGATGAAGGACACCGATCTTTTCTCAATTTGAAGTGTTTAGCGATAGGTGTACTAATAATTTTTGAATTCTCGCATGTTAAACCTTTCCAACACCTTATTGATATAAGCTTCCCGAGACAAATAAAATATCTTATTTTTCATGTCTCGGTGAATTTTCATGTCAATTATTTTATTTGTAGCTCCCAAATCCTTCATTCCAAATGTGTGATCTAACCTTTCTTTAAGTTTACTCGATGTCCCGCATACTAGATCCTAGAATCAACATATCATCCACATACAATAACAAAATAACATAGCTCCCATTTTCAAGATTCTTAAAATAAACACAATGGTCAGATTCACATCTCATATAACCATGCTCATGCATAAAACTATCAAATCTCAAATACCATTTCCTTGGAGCTTTCTTGAGCCCATATAGGCTCTTTTTCAATTTACACATAAGTTTCTCCTTACCCTTGACTTCATAACCAAGTGGTTCTGCATATAAATCTCTTCCTCCAAATCACCATGAAGAAAATTTATCTTAACATCAAGTTGTTTTAAATGCAAATATTTTGTTGCAACCAAACTTAGAACAATACGAATAGAATTCATCTTAACTACAGGAGAAAAAATCTCATCAAAGTCAATACCTACTTTCTATGTAAATCCCTTTACCACAAGCCTCACCTTGTACCTTTTTAGTCCACCCTCTTCTTCCTTGATTTTGTAAACCCATTTGTTCTGTAGTTTTTTCTTACCTGCTGGCAACTTGACCAAATCCCATGTCTAATTTTTTTCCAAGGATTCCATCTCCTCATCCATGTCATGCTCCTAGTTCTTGTGGGTATTTACCTACATTAATTCTTCAAATATTTCGGTTCACCACTATCAATCAATAATAAATAAGAAAAGGAAGGTGAAAATCTCTCTGGAGGTCTACTTACCCTTTGTGACCTTCTCACTGAAATTTGGGGTGTTTGGGGCTCATTCTGTGTCTGTTGCACATTCATGTCAATATTTGTCAATGACCGACGCCGGTCACTGTAATTGATCATGGTTCTATAACTAACCATGGTTCTGTTGATGCAAAATCACAAAGCACCCCCCGGATCTTGATCAAGCTTCTAGGTTGATCACTCTAGCATCCAGTGTGATTTCACAACATTGAATCCTTTCATGAGTGTGGGACTCGCAAAATGAGAAAAGAATCTCCAGAGAAGGCTGGTTCCTGCTCCTAAACTACCCCACAAGCTATTCCAAAGGTGTAGGCAAGCTAATCTAAACCTAATCTAACCATGCCAAGGAGATAGAGAGAGAGAGAGAAAAGGCAAAAACGGTTTACATTAAAACGGTGATACACCGAGAGAAGGAGAATGTTGAACATCTATCAAAGCGCCATGGAACAAAGAGAGGTGAGCGATGGGAAGGATGGACGGATGCATCACGAGCCCAAGGATAGATTTCACACGAAAATGTCCCAAAACTCCATGAACACGGCTCCGGACCTGCAGTAATGAACATTCAAACTTGCACAAATACCTGCAGTGAAGAGAGGCAAGGAGAAAACAAGCTAAAAAACGAGAAAGGATGGATAGATGCATCACAAAACATGTTTTTGTTGCTTGAGAGTTTACACGAACATCATTTCAATAGTAAAAGGCAAAAATGCCATTACAGAGCAAGGGAGGAGGTTCGAACTCCATTTTCAACCCCGGAGAAGAAAAGAAGGGAGGCGCAGCTGAAAAGATGAATAACTTGTAATTTTTTTGAGCCAAATCGGCTTTTACATTACATGGGTCAAGCCCATGAGAGAGAAACGTGGAAAAATGTGTAAGCGAGACCAACCATTGACCAAAACGCATCCTTCATTAAAATCGGTGGTTGAAACATCACTTCGGCCATCTCAAGAAGAATACGACCCATGTGCACTAAATCGGTTGTTGAAACGTCGGTTTATCTATTATCACGCGTTAGAGACATTTCCTGATTTTATCTCTTCAAACTAAGCCAAAATGTAAGATTAACCCTAGAATCTTGTAGATAATTTCATAATCTTTCTAATGATATAAGGAACGTGTAAATCCGAGCTCGGATCAAAAGATATGGGGTCTCAAGTTTTAGGGCACAAAATAGGCCAAAACAGATTTTGAATTTTTTTCGCGCTCTGCCACGTGTCGGGTGCTGATTGGATAAGAAATTATCTCTCCTCTGCCTTTCCGTAGGTTTTCCTTGAAGATTTTGACTTTTCATAACTTTTGGGAAATTTTCCATTTTTTCCCCGCGCCCCCGCCATTTGGGACACGTGGCGTGATCTGGTTGGAGGACAGGGGCGCGGGGTCATCCTTTACGTTTTAGTTTTTGGCCCAAGACTTTTGCTAAATTTTCAAAACTCTCCCTGAGCTCCGAACTCCCCCGCCTTAGGACACGTGGCGTTTCCTGATTCGTCCGCGGGCCTCTCGGCCTTTCGCGTCCCTCGCATATTTTTGGCCCAAATGTCCCAAACCTTCTGGGACAAATTTCTCCGATCCGCCCGATTCGGGCTTCCCTGTCCCTCTTTGCGGTGAAGACACGTGGCACATTTCCATTGGCTCTCGGCTTTTCACTTTTCGCATCCCAACTATCTTGGATGAAAGTTCCCTGTTTCGGCCTATTCGGGCGGTTCGCGTCCTCTGCGTACCTTTGTCCCAACTGTCCCAGACTTCCTGTGATTTTCTCCGAACTTTCCCAAAATGGACTGACTTGCACCAAATCGCGATCCACGTCCTTCACGTACTTTACTTCGCCCGGGATGTCCCAGGAGGCCGAGCGGCGAGACTTAGGTAATTTTTCCCATTTTTCCGACCGATTCGGCTTTTCACGCCCGCACGTCTCGGTGTCCCAACCGTCCCCGGATGCCCCGCAGACCACCTAGAGGCTTTTCGGCCGGTTCGTGCCCCGACATCCCAACTGTCCCAAGTCTTTGCTTAGGTTAGGACTTAGCCAATTTTCTTCAATTTTTCTGCCCCAAGCCTAGTTTTCTACATTTCTTCTATTTTCTCGACCTGTTGGGATTCCTTCTTGGACGGGAGAGGTAGAAGGAAGCCGAGGGACCCCAAAAAACATGATTTTAGGCCTTGAATCAATCTATTTGCCTGGGACTTGAATATTATGATGCATGTTATCAAAATTACCCTGGGGGTGAATTTTGGATAACAGTTCCTCTGTCTTCCAATGATTTTGGTTTCCTTACTGACATCGGTTCAAGGAGTACCGACATTTATTCCACTAGCCGCCTATTCTCAACCTAATCATGCCTGTCGATGCCTTTTAGCCTAACCAATATTGGTTCTATGGAACTGATGTTGATAGTTTGTGGATGTCTTCTTTAGGTCTGAAAGTTGATTTTCGTTCAAAATCTCATCAACTTGTTCATGTTTAGGCACCAAAACCCGATCCTTGTACATTCTTTTTTTATTACAATCAATGTCATGACTCCTAATAATCTTAGAATCTTCTAAATCCCAAAATTGATATCCGAAATCACTAGAGTAATAACCAATGAAAGTGCATCTCTTAGATTTAGCATCCAACTTCTTCCTATTTTCCCTATCAACATGCACAAAAGCTTCTGAGCCAAAAATATAAGAAAAGAAAAATCTACCTCTTCTCCAGACCAAAGTTCTTCCGGTATTCCACCATCTAGTGTTGTTGAAGGCCCACAGTTGATTAAGTACACTTGATGTATTCCCTTCTTACGCCCAAAATTTAAAGGAAGACCGACATGTATCCTCATGCTTCTATCACGTTTCATGATTGTCTTGTTCATTCTTTCTACAACTCCATTCTCCTATGGAGTTCTAGGAACCATTATTTCTCTTTGTATTCCATTCATTGAACAATAATCATTGAAATCCTTGTTGCAGTACTCACCACCATTGTCAGATCTAAGGCACTTTAATTTAAAGTTTGTTTCATTTTCCACAAGGGCTTTCCACCTTTTAAAAGTCTCAAAAACATCATATTTACACTTAATAAAATAGATCCATACCTTCCTTGTGGCATCATCAATGAAATTCACATAATATTGGGATCCTCCAAGAAGTTTGCTGAGCTGGTCCCCGCACATCTGAGTGTACAAGCTCCAATTTCTCCTCCTTCTTTATTGAACCAACCTTGAGAAATCTCACTCTCTTCTGCTTTCCAAATATGCAATGCTCACAAAATTCAAGATCTAATTGTTTCAAATCTGATAGTTTACCCTTAGCCTTTAATATTTGTATTCATTTTTCACTCATATGGCCCACTAATTATGCCACATGTTTGCATCTCGAAACTATAGTAGATAACACGAAACATAATTAGTAAAATAGGTAGATAGATATAAATTTCCTACCTTCTTACCTCTTGCTACAACAAAATACCCCTTGGTAACCTTCATTGAATCGGATGTGAATGTAATCACACATCCAGATTCACCTAGATGCCCCGTAGATATTAGATTTCTCTTGTGGCTTGGCACATGCCTCACATATTTTAATACCCATGAATTTCCATTCAGTAACTTTAGATGAACATCACTTTTACCATTAATATTGCATGGCTCATCATATCCTAAATAAACTTTTCCGAAATCACCACGAACATAATTACTAAAATAACCCTTATTAGGGATAACATGGAAAGAAGCTCTAGAATCTAAAATCCAAGATACTAATTTATTGTCTAAAGAGATACTAAGGGCATCTTGCTTTACCTCACTTGCAATGTTTGCCTCTTTATCATTTTCTTTACCTTTGTCTAAAGTATTCTCTTTATTTTCTTGGACAAACACTCATTTTTACTTGTCCTCTCTTTCCACAATTCCAAAAAGTAAATCTACATGCACTGGATCTAGATATGCCATGTCTTGAATTTGATCTCCCATTCTTCTTGTTCTTAGATGATGTCTCCTTATATCTTCCTCTTCTTTCTACATTTAAAGTGTTTCTAGATTATGTTTCTCCCGACCATTTCCTGCAAGTTTCCTCATTAAGGATTACTGCGATGCGCTTTAGAATTTACCACAAATAACCCAAGCGTGCTAGCACATCACCTAGCTTTGAGTTGAGCGCTCACCTCAAAGCATGCAAAGGTACCAGGCTCCTCCTTATAGTTTCTTGTGCATGATGTGAACATGATGAAGATATAATGCATTCACATCCATAAATAGCATAAACATTCCGCAGAGCATATTCCAGATCTAGATCTTAAATACCCATGAATCAAATGATAAACATAATGAAAGAAACCATGTAAGAAACGGTTACAAACATGTTTAACACCATTATTCACCCAATATACTCCATTATATTAAACACAGTAAATACATAAGCTTCTTACAATAAGTAGTATCATAAGTTTATGCGCGCATCGATCTAGCAACATAACTCCACAATAGCTCATACACAATGTCTCTCTAACTACATAGATTAATACATATTTATAAGGGTGGGGACTTTCCCTTCACCGCTTATGCACTTCCCAAAATAGGTCGCATGCTAAAAATAGTCATGCGCCTTTACAATAACATACACATGTGCAAGTGCGCTAATAATAGATCTCTTACAGTTAATTGGCAGTAGTAATCTTATTATTAACTCGAACTCATGCATGGCGCTTAGTAGATGCTCTTCCCAAAATAGCATTTGTGTGTCATGCAAGTCTCCATCCCATTGTGTGCTTCATGTGCTATCTCCAAAAATATCCCGTAACCATGAAAATGGCTAATTGTTGAATCAATCTATCTTTCGGGCACGTTTCCTTCCCTATCCTTTCACACCTTCAAATATTTCTTGCTCCCTCATGTAAATATTCCATGTGCCCTCTCCTTAGTGTCATATTTTGTCTTCTCAACATTACCCCACACTAAACTACATTGTCGTCCTGGAAATGGGGTTCCTCTTGATGTTCCCAAAGAATAAAGAATAAGAATGGAAAGAATGTAAAGAATTACTTTACAAATAATGAAATTCTATTCTACAACACCCTCTGCTTCAACTAGGAGGATCAAATCCGGATATTATTCTTTAATCTTAGCCTCCAAGGCTTGCCAATCATCCAACACATTTTTGGTCTTCTCTAGAATGTTTGTAGCGATGGATTCCAACTCATCTTGGGTCATCTCTCCCTTTTCATTCTGCAATACTAGGACAACATTAGCCATAATAGACATCCTTCCCTCTAGAAGATCCATCTTTTGTGCTATGATATTTCCAAGCTCATCCAACCTCTCCTTATGCAGATGTTGTGTTGCTGCAAGGGCTTTACGCTTTTGCTTTACTAATGCCAATCTTTCTGTGCACCCTAAAGTCTCATCCTTCATTGTTTTCATAACTTCATTATCTTCTAATATAGTTTTGATCTTGATCACTGCTTCTAGAGATGCACATATGCTCAAAGCTTGGTCTACTTTCTTCAGCTCATCTTGTAAAGTTTGGATCAATGCCTCGTACAATGAAATCTTTCTAACCACAAAGGCCCTTGATCTCTCTACTTCTTATTCGTGGTCCTTTGCACTGCATGCGAATTGGTCCATCCTCAAGCACCAAATAAACTAACGTACACACATAATGCATAGACTGAAGGAAAATTTTCATGTACCTTAGACTCTAAGTGCGGTCTTGATTTTAAGAGATAATCACTAATTTCTTATGTCATACTAATGAAGGCTTTATTATTTTTCTATTATAAGTTCTTCTCCCCTTTCGGACACACTATTTTATGTAGCTTTTCCTTGTTATCTTCTCGTAGCACTCTAATAGTGATAGCCTTATCTATGTTCCTCTATGTCACTTCTGTAGATACCTTAACTAAGGCATTTCTCACTTGCTCATCAGACATGAGAGTGGGCTTTATAGTCATGTTCCTACTCTGTGGTGCCTTCTTCATTCTTCTTGACACACATGACTCCTCACATACATCAAAATCTAGCTCATCCATGTGATTTTGCATGGAATAGAATAATTGTTTCCTCATGTGCATAGTGGCCATGTCTGGGTCCATCAAATCCCATCCATATAACTCCTTAAGACCCATTATGCTCTAGAAAGCAGTGCGAGATAATTTTACTTGTGTCCTCAGCATAGCCCATACTTGGCCCAACATACTCCCCACTAGTTCTCCTCATTCTTTTCCCCTTAGGAACTTGTTGGTCCGAAAATCTGTCGCGCGGATAGATCTATGGATAGACGACCAACAGTGTTACAGGGCTTAGCCCCTCTTTGAGACAAAGAAAGCTTAAATCGGTTTATTGCTATTTCTACTAGCAGGAAACTATGCAAGTCTCACAGATTCTACCTTCGGGGGTTGGGATCTCATCCCGGTAGAGTGTTCCAGGCTGCGAAAAGAAAGGAATGAAAGAGGGAGAAGAGAAAGAACAGATCCGAAGGGAGAAAAGAAATGAATTCCAAAGCAGAAAGGTCAGAAGATTTATGTTTTTAGTTTGGTAGTAAACAGAGCCAAACCTACTTGCATAAATAAACAAAGCAATACTGATAAACAAATGATGGAAAAATAGATATGAATCCAACAGATTAAACACATACAGATCTAACGTAAGAAAGATCTAATGTATAACACAGCTATTGAGCACAAAGTCTGAATAATTGTATTATTTGTTCTTTTCAGTTCCAAGAAAGCTCAAAGTCTTTCTCTCCTCACTTCTATTTCTATCTAAAAAATGTTCACCCCTGAATACAACAAGTATTCTCATATTTATAGAAAATGAGGGAGAGAGAAGGCAAAATGGAGCCAACCACTTATTTACAAGATACCTACAAAATATCTAAAAGTCATGTTGACTTTGACAACTTGGTGGATGACATCATCCCATGATGCAACATGGATGATGTCATCATTTGTGCCAACACATTTTAGACATTTCGAAAAGAAAGTCGGAGAATAGAGAGAAGAAGAAGAAGAAGAAGAAGCTACTCATCATCATCATCCTGCGGCCGAAAAGGGGTTGCTGTTTCGATCGATGCTTTCGCCGTGTGATGATATGTGGAACTGAGCGCGGTATTCCAAAAACTTGCTGATCATTGGCCCAAATTGATCTTGTGATGGATCCTTGTGCCGTTCACTGATTGCTTCGCAAGTCTCCCGCTCGTCTATGAGCTTTTCTGGGAGTTTGGAATAATCTTTCTCCGCCTCGATAAGGAACCCGATGAAGTCTCTACAGGCCAGTAGGTTGTTGATAGATTCAGTGTCGAACGTGACCTCTGGCCCTGTCCCTTGAGAGGCTATCTCCTTGAAAATCCGGATAGTGTCATCAGCTGATCTCAAGGTAAGGGAAGGAGTGAGCAACCCTGGAGTCATGGCGAGGACAATTTTCTCCATTTGATGCATTGCATCCAGGGCCTCTTCCTTTACCTTGTCTATCTTTTCTAAAACAAATTCCAGCTGATCTATCTGATAGTCCAGAGTGGACATAGTTTTGTTGAGGGCCCTTGGATGACCGAAGACTCCGAACTTGACCAGATCTTCGACTGAACAGTCGAACATTTGTTGGAAGGTTTCGTGCTGGAGTCTAGCATGTTCTAACTCTTCTGATATCGGACCTGCTAATGCTTGGAGTTCCTTATTCGCCTTCTCGATGTTTAAGTATAAACTGATATACTCGGCGATTACTCTTTCACTATCCTTGAGGATCTGGCTCCTCCAAGCAGAAACAGCCATACCCTACTCGCCGATCTTTGAATACTCATTGATCTTCTCCTGACTGAGCAGCTCAGAGTCTCGACGCAGCGATTGTGGGAGGTGCACTCCCCATCTTCTCGTAAGGCTTGGCAGTACTTGTTCTCCTTCGCAGCCTTTTCTCCTCTTTCGTTTCCTGAAGCTTTTTGCAGAGTGCATCAACTGCGGAAAGAGCTTCTCCCTGGAGACTTTCTGAGGATGTCCCCATTGTGACTTGGGTCATGGTGAAATCTGTCGGAGACAGATCTTCTTTCTCTTTGAGGGGGTTGGGGTACGCTATTTCCATGACTCTCTCACCTGCAGCGCTCTTTGAGAAGCGTGTAACCGGCTTGTGCTTCTTTGCTCCTTTAGCCGGAATGACCGAAAAGTCCATCGGAGCGATGGGGACTTTCCTCTTTTGTTGGCTCAGCTGCTGAGAAATCCAAGCTGGTCCTATAGAAGAAGGACCAGAGACAGAGGGGGAGGCAGCAACGGTAGAAGAGGGGAAAAACGTGGAGACACGCGGCGGCGGCATGGAAAGAATAGCCGAAGAAATGTCCACGGGAGGAAGGGGAACCGCAACTGCAGAAGACATAGGAAGGGAAGGGAGCTCGGAGATGAGGGAAGAAATAGAGGAAGACAAATCAGCGAGGGAGGAGAAGATAGATGAAGAAGCAGGGGAAAGGGTAGAAGAAGGGGCAGAGGACACGACCAAAGGGATGGTCGTTTGAGTCACTCGAGGAGGGGAAGGAAGAGAAGAAGAAGGGATAGAAGGGACCTCTGAAGTTGTAGCGACGCCGACATCCTGGGTGGATGGGCGTATAGGACTATCCTCTGTCAATTCCTCATCAAGAGTTATGACTTGTTCTGGCTCTGAGGGAAGAGGACTTTCAGGGGCTTCCTCCTGAATGGTGCTAGGTTCACCTTCTGCACCTTTGCCTTTCAGCTGCTTCTTTGACCTTGGAGGTGCGTTGCCCAAAGGGGAAGTTGTGAAATCTACCCCGAGGTAGATTAGTCCGTTCATGCGGCACCAATGCTCTGTTCTTCGCATAGTCTCCTTGACCCTCTCCTCAATTGTTTGAGGAGCCTTGTTCCTGTCAATGGCCGGGAAGGGCCAATTGTCCCCATCTGTGTCATTATACACCTTATCTACTTCATCTTCCGTAGTCTGGAAGCCTTCGGGGACAATGGCCACTCCGTATTGGATGATTTCCTCCAATGCTAAGCGCGAATGATCCTTTCTTCTGAGTTCCACCTCATGGAGAACGTCAATGTAAATATCCTCAATTTGAGGGACATGGATCGGATCGAGCTTCGCTTTTGGCAGGCAGCTTCTTGGGTCGAAGGTAGGCCTGGCTGGGAAGTCATGCTTCAAGTTGAGTAGCTCCAGCTCTGCGAACATTTCCTTCGCCTTATGGTGGGTGGAGCATGTGTATCGGCCCACTTTGAGGGGGAAAGGAGTTCCACCCTTCTTTCTTTTGAGGCACTTCTCATGGTATGTGACCAGCTGTCTTGACAGTTCTAGTAGAATCGCTTTAGGCCCAAAGATACCTTGGTAGCCTGGTTGGCTCTCCCAAAAAGTTGGTAGCCCTTAGATAGGTGAACGTGGGAAATTGGGTGAACAGGGCCCCCATTTCTCTTGTGACTGCCACTATGTTCTTGGTCGTCCGGCTATGAGTCATGTTTGGCCTCAGTAGGCAGATGACATGATAGAAGAATGCATCGTTAACTTTTGCGAAATGTTGGATGCTATTCTCCAGCCTCAGCTCTGGATAGTAATCAAATATCTTGGCCTGAGGCCATACTCCACTTCGGTTCAGCCCCGGATAATCCCTTGCTGACGCTGCAGCATAGACTACATAGGAGTTCATATGGAACACTCCTGTTGTGGCGAACTGTTGTAGCTGCTCAGAGATGGTGCTGCTGATTATTTCACCCCAGCAAAAGCGCTGATCGGGCAAATTCTTATTCATTGTCTCCAGGTACCGCAACATCCACTTATGGAAATAGTGGGCATCTGAAAGCCCGAAGACTCTGCTCAGGAAAGTGATAGTATCACTGAGTTCCTCTGAGAAATCACTTCGGTGGATAGTCTGAGGCCACCGGGTCACCACCTTCTTATTCTTTAGGTAGACCTCATTCATCAACTGCATGCACTGGTCTTCGTTGTCTTCCCAGGCCTTGATGCATTCTCGTTGGCTAACAGCCACGTAGTTCCGGTGATGAGGGATGCCAAGTATCAACTCAAAGTGACGGGCAGTGAGGTTTATGACTGCCTCGCCCTTACTGTTCTCGACACATCTTGTGTCCTTGTTGTAACATTGCGCAATCACCATCATGAATTCGTTGTTTACAAAGATCGACGGGATTCCTCGCGGCGAAGTGCGTGGCACTTTGCCATTAACTTGTCCATCCATGGACTTCTTGTAACTTTTTGAGTCCTAACCCAGAACTCATCCATGTCAATGTGACCCAATTCAGAGTCTCTGACATCCATACTGCACTCAGCCTGTGATTCGGGCATCCTGACCCTCTGATATTTGTATTTCATCTCTTCTTCTGTCAGCTTAGCTTTTCCTCTTGGTTTGGTGGGCTTCTTGCTTGATGTAGACATGTGTTCTTTCGAACTCAGTTGCTGATCTGCATGAAGAAGAAGTGAGACCCAATCCAAAAAGGTTGAATTAGTCATTTGATCTTCCATTGGAAAGCTAGCAGAAGAAAGAGTTAGAGATTTTAAGGCTCAGGGCGCAGGAAAAATGCAACTGGCAGGCCAAATAGATAAGGCGCACAGAAAAGGAATGTTGCAGAGGTTATACTGGCGCCAAAGGCGCATGGCGCATGGATGAAGCAGGTTGCATTTTATAGCAGGGCGCACAGGAAATGCGTGTTACATTGGGGTTCGGTGCGCCTTTTGGCGCATGGGAAGATTGTGTAACATTAACAAATGGTGCGCCAAAGGCTTTTAAGGAGGCGCGGGATTTAGATTTGTAGCATGCAAAAAGGGCGCGCCATTGAGGGCGCATGAGTTCTAGGTGTAGCATGACAAGAGGGTGCGCCATTGGCGTGGGTTTTGGTCATGTAACATGGCGGGTAAGTGCGCCGAGGGGCGCAACTGTTTTTGTTGCAACAAAACGCGCCAGTGCGCCACAGAACTACACTAACTACTCAAATATTTTTCATTCTTTCTTCCACTTCGAAGATAGCATGGACAGAGGGTTTCATATAAAAAGTCTAGCAGACCAAGCCCTTTCAAAACAGCTCCCTTTCAGCAGATCTGGAAAGAGGGAGGAAGGAAGGAGGAAAGAAAAAGGAACAGGACAGCGCAGGGGAAACCAGCTCAAACATATCTCACTTAAAACAGGCCAGCAAACCAAAACATAGACCAAGAAATGCCCAGACCAAGAACACAAAAGCACAAAATGGAAAAGAGGGAGAACCTCTTACCTGAATATATTAAAAATTGAAGAGCGGGTCCACAGGGCGATGACAACGACAGAGCAGAGCTGACAAATCCAGAGCAATCACGTGTTTTGACAAAAAGGAATGAAAATGACATTGGGCGCACAATCGATATTTATAGAAAAAAATTTCATCAATGCGCCAACCACTTTTGAAATGGCGCATGAAAATCAATTTATTGGGGAAAGTGTGCGCCCTTTGGCGCATGGAAGTATTCGACAACAGAAGAATGAGCGCGCCTTTGGCGCACCGTATGCATTGTCGACATGAAGTTATGTGCGCCCTTTGGCGCACCAAAACTTGGTGTAACACATAGATTATATGCGCCCTTTGGCGCACCGAAAGACGTGTTAACATGGAAAACCATGCGCCAAAGATTTTAAGGTGGCGCACCAAAACTTGGTGTTACAAGGCAAATCCATGCGCCCAGCCAAAAAAGGCTCAAAAAGACTAAGTTCGAAAACTAGATTTCTCGGGAAGGGACTTTACGACGTTTCGAACACGGGGGATCCCTAATAAGGGATCGAAACAAAATTTTCCGTATGGTTATCGGTAAAATTTACCTTGTCAATTTTACGGGATAACAGCTGGCTCTTTCTGGGGACTATCCCTGAGCGAACTCGGGGGTAGAGAATCCCAGTTCACATGTGCCTATCCATTGGGTAACAGAGTCAAAAACAAGGGGGACCGGAGGGAGAACGAAAGAAACACACGACAAATCGAAAGCAAACACACGACGAAAGCAAACACTATACAAAGAAGAGAGCAAGCTCTACTTCCTGAAGATCTTGAGATGTTGCCCGCTATAGGGAAGCGGGAGTTCAGCTCCATCCAGATACGAGAGATAGAAACTATTCTCTCCATTGAGTTGCTTGATTTTGAAGGGCCCTCTCCATAGGGAATCAAATTTTCCGTGCATGCCCTTTGGCTCTCTTCACTTGTCCCATAAGAGGACAAGATCTCCCTCTTGAAAATTTCTCTGCTTGGCCTTCTTGTCAAAAAGCCTCTTTACTTGATTCTGATGTTCAGTGATCCTGTCGACCACTCTTACTCTCTTTTCTTCAAGTTCCGCCAGATACATAATTCTCTTTTCTAGAGAATTCTGGAAAGTTTCATCTTCAATTACTCGTGCCAAACGTAGAGCAGGAAGTTCAGCAGAAATGGGAAGTTCGGCATCAGTGCCATATAACACTTGAAAAGGTGACATGCCGAGAGATCTCTTGGGGTAATGCAATCCACCAACAAAGCGTCGACAAAGACTTGTGCCACATCCACTGATTCTCATCTACTAATTTCCGTATGATGGTCACCAAGTTCTTATTACTGGATTCCGCCTGACCATTTCCCTGAGGGTAATAATCCGAGGCATGTGCTAAAGTTATTCCATATTCATAGCAAAAACTAATAACTTCCCGCGAGGAGAAGTTAGAAGCATTATCAGCAACGATTTTGTTTGGAACGCCGAACCTGACAATGATATTTTCTTTGATAAAACTGCAAACCACCTCGGAAGTGGCATGCTTGATGTGTATGGCTTCCACCCACTTGGTGAAGTAATCCGTCGTAAGGACATAGCTATGTCCAAAGACTCGATTGAGGATTGAGTGCGCTAATAAAATCAATTCCCCATTGCTCGAATGGTTCATTGATGATGACCGCCTTAGGGAAGGGCAGCCAACTTGGGCATGCCGACGAATTCTGCCGAAGGGTTCACACTTTGCCACCTGTAGCCGCATCTTGAAAGAGCGTCGGCCAATAGTACCTGGCTCGAATGATCTTGTGTGCTGTTACGGAAGAAGAAAAATGGCCTCCACAGGCTGAATTGTGAAAACTTTCCAGTAGTTTTACTTGCTGGGGCTTGTCAACACATCGCAGGAAGACACCGTCTATCCCGCGCTTATAAAAACCATCATCCCAGATGACATATTTAGCTGCTCTGAGCTTTATAGTGCGCTTCTCCTTTACAGTTAGGTGCATTGGGCATTCGCCGTAGGTAAGGAAGAAAGCAATGTCGGAGTACCACTCGTCACTAGTTGCAACAAACAGAACTAGAGGCAGAGAATCAGGCTCCTCTAGAGGGCTTTGCTCTTCGTTTGCACAATCCTCTTTTCCTTTAGGACCTTCTAAATTTTCATTTTCAGCCATTAGCTGACACAGGCCTTTACCCCTTACCAGCTTGGTTGGTTTAATATCCAGGTCATATTCCTGGACCTTTGCGATCCAATTCCCTCTCAAACTTCCTAACTCCTGCTGAGTTAGAATTGATTTCACCGCCGTGTCAGGGACCAGCACTACCGTATGCGAGTTCAGAATGTAATACCTGAAATTCTTCACTGCTTTGACAACGGCAAAGGCATGCTTTTCCAGCTGAGTCATTTTCAGTTCGTGAGGCTTGAGAGGAGAACTCATGAATGCGATTGGAGATTCAATATCCTCCGAGTTCTTTTGCATTAGGATTGCAGACACAGTATGTTCGGAGGCGTAACTATACATAATGAAGTTCTTGGAGAAATCCGGACATACCAGGACCGGTGCATGGGCAACAGAAGTTTTTATTTCTTCAAATGACCTTTTCCCTTCTTCACTCCATCTGAAAGTGGGTGATCCTTTCATCATGTTCAGTATGTGGCGGGTCTTTTCAGCAAAATCAGGAACAAAACGCCTGAGAAAGTTCACCTTTCCGAAGAAAGAATGAACACCAGTCTTGCTTGTAGGCAGAGTAAGGCTCTGAATAGCCTTAACCCTTTCAATATCTATCCTCGTTCCTTCTTTGCTAACCACATGCCTAGCAATTTCCCTTCGTAACTCCAAAAAGACTTTTTGGGATTTAGGAAATTCCATGTTCTCGGCACTTGGCCAGTACTTGCTCTAAGTGATCACAATGATCACTTCATTGTTTAGAGAACACGGTTAAGTCATCTAGATAAACTACAATGACTTTTCCCATCATACCTTTAAATGCGAAGTCCATGGCCCGTTGAAAAGTAGCACCAGCATTAGTCAGGCCAAAAGGCATCCTGCTGTAGGCAAATGTACCCCAGGGAGTAGTGAATGTTGTTTTGAATTGATCTTCAGGCGAGACTTCAATCTGATTGTAGCCTGAAAAACCATCAAGCATAGACAACATTTCTGATCCAGTTACTGCTTGCAGAACTTGATCCATTATCGGAAGAGGGTAGTTGTCTTTCAGCGAAGCTTGATTCAAGTTTCGGAAGTCTACGCATATGCGTATCTCACCGTTTTTCTTGCGCACTGGCACAATATTGGCTACCCAAGTGCTGTGATGGATAGGGAAGATGATTCTTGCGTCTAGCATCTTCTGAATTTCGGCCTGGATGGTGCCCGAAATCTTCGGATTATAGTGCCTTTGCTTCTGACGGAAGGCTTTGACATCGTCTTTCAAGGGAATATCGTGCTGAACGTCCTTTGGCTTGAAGGACTTTAAATCGGCATAGGACCATGCCAATACATCCATATATTTCTTCAGCAACTTGACAAATTTCCGCTTCTCTTCAGGTGTGCAACATTTGCCAATGTTTACAAATCGCGGGTGTGCCTCCGAACCTATATTGACTGGTTCTGTCTCTGGAGATGAGTCAGGATCATCTCGCCTCTTCTTTTTCACAAAACGGTCATGCCTGTCAAACAGGCGCTCCAGAGAAACCAGGCCCTTTGGAATTTTATTCCCTTTGAGCTGACATATGCCGTCGTTCTCCTTTGTTTCGTGGTTTTGACTGTTGATTGATTCACGGCATGTAGAGGTGGATCCTTCGAAATACAACTCGTCAAAATTTTCTGATTTTTCCAGAAAGGCAATGAGTTGATTATCGTCGTTGAATACTTGCCAATGCTGAGAGTTGTCTGGTACGCTCGGGCGGAAAACCACCTCAATGGTGTATTTGTCTGTTTTCAAACCCGGGTGTGGGAGCATGAGAGATGCTGAAACGGCCAATGAATCGGCCATGTCATTTTGAGCTCTTGGAATTGCTCCTATTGAAAAAGCATCAAATTCTTCGATGCTGTCCCATACTGCGTTGCGGTAGTGCCTGAGCCTTTCATTTTTCACTTGGTAAATCCTTTTGACCTGATTTACAACTAGCTCGGCATCACCTTGTACTTTTAGATTTTTTATTCCTCTTTCCTTTGCGGCTTGCATACCAAGTAAGAGAGACTCATACTCAGCAGTATTGTTAGTGTTGAAAAACTGCAATTTGAAAGAGAGAGGAATCACCTCCTCTTCGGGAGATATCAGCACAACTCCAGCGCCACATCCACTAGTCGCGCAACTGCCATCAAATTGCAAGGTCCAGATCTCATTAAGGTCCTTTTCTTAAACAAAATGCCCTTTGTACCTGTCTCGGTAGATAAGAAGTAGTTCCCCAACCCTGATGATTCAAAAAGGATTTGAGCTTTGGGATCTTCAGAGCTAGTGACCAAGTACTTCTTTTGGGATTTCGGCTCTAAATTTTGCATTACGCCTTTGACTGGAATTCTAGCTTTAGACCAGTCCATGTGAATTTCTCCGCCAACTTTGCTGCAAAAACTCCTTCCCAGCAAAATTCCATAGGCTGCTGGAATGTCAGCGACGAGAACGGTCATCTTTACCCTCTTTTCAGGGAATGCTGCGAACGCAAATTGCGCGTCTTTGATTTGGCCAATCAATGGCACTTGCTTGGTTTCCAATGAATAACATCTGCCGAAAGGTTTGGTAAGAGTGAGGCCCAAAGCATGGGTGACTTTCACCGGCATAACGTTGTCAGAAGCTCCGGAATCAATTATACAGTTGCTCAACTTATGGCCGTTGATTAGGAGAGAGAGATAGAAAGGTTCTATCTTGCCTGATGCAGATGTTGAAGCAACATTTATGTGGGATTCAGGAGGAGTGGAAAGGATTCCTTTTGGGGAAACCTGTTTAGATGTAACAGCTTGACTCTGAATATATTTAGTTAATCTTACAAGCTGTTCGGGATTTGACTGAAGATACTCAGCTTCAGACATTTGGATCTTGGTCTTTTTTGCATGATCTATTATATCGAACGCGGCCAAGGGTTGCGTTGGTGAGGGAATGAGTCCTTCACTTCGCGATGGTGGAACAGGGTTACTGATCTTGATAGGAATATGAGGGGGCTGATTCGGAGGAGAGATGGGCGGAAAAGACTTCTTTGCAAAAGACTTAACAGGGAATTGAGTAGGAAGAGGATTACCTCTTCTAACAATGGTTGGAGGCACGTTTGACACGACCTTCTCCTTCTGCACATGGGCAGCAACTTCCGCTTCCTTTCCTTGCGAGTGGGTAAAAACAGCATAGGATTGTCCGCTTGCATAGCCCTGAGTACTCTCTTCTTCATCAGATTCATCCTCATCAAATTCCATGTATCCAATAGTGGAGTCGCCAGTCGGCTCACCGACATCTTGATCATCTTCGTCTTGAGGCGAAGATTCTTCATAGTACTGCTCTTCCTCTTCAATTTTGGCCAAAGCATTGACCGGAGGAGCTTCAAGCGCCAACCGTGGAGCAGTTGCAGGTAGACGCGGTCTTTGTGAAACATTGTTGGGAACAAAACTCCTTCGTGGAACGTCTCGGTATGAGGAACTAGGAGCCTGGGCCAACTGCTTTTTCAATGCGAGCAGATCATTCGCCATCTTTTGGAATGCCGGGATCGACGGGTTTAAGTAAAGCAGTAGGTATCTCAAGATTTGGACTTTGATGATTCCTTTCTCAACTCGCCAGATATTATCAAATTGTCTTCTATCCGGATGGCAGCAGCCTGAGCGAGAGGTAGAGTAGCTACTCGCTCTTGAAGGAGCAAGAAGCTGACTTTTGAGCTCATGGCATTCACGAAGAAACACTTTTGATTCTCCGGTGTTGGAAGCATGGCAGTAGGGACACGGTTGATTAATGCATTGAACCGGCGATAAAATCGCGCATGGTCTCATTTGCCTCCTTCTTCAGGTGAGTGATTCGTGATAACAATGCAAATGCATCCTCTGAAGGCTTGTATCTGTCTTCGAAAGCATCCCGCAAGGTGGCCCAACTGGTGATAGATCCGGCCGGCAAATGCTGAAACCATTCGGCTGCGGGCCCTTGTAGAGTTTCCAGAAAAAGGCGAACCGACACATCTTCGTGAGTCACGTCCAAAATACTGCATGACATAATGAAAGTAGATATGTGGGAATCTTTGCTTTGATTTCTGCTCCCGTCGAATTTGGGAAAATTCTTTCTGTTTCCGTGAGGGAGCGCGTGAACTGGATGTGGTAATGCGAGAGGACCCATAACATTTCCCCATGGTACCGCCATTTGAAAGGCTGGAAAAAGCACATGAGCTGGGAGGGTGGTTCCACTGAGCAGCAAGGCACTACAAAGGGATGTAGGTGTTCCTTGCAAAAGACTTTTTCTTCGTGGAGGTGAGACACTCCTGGATGACCGGCTAGCCGAGCTTAGCGCTGAAAACGTGGCCGGTGTTATGCTGAAATTGTGCCTTTGAAGCAAATCGAAAGTAGGATCAACTTCCCCACGGGCTCTCCTGCTGCGCGTAAAAGTTTCACTTGCCAGCGTACCTTTCAGATCTGCGATATTATGGCGCAGATTTAAACTTTATTTTTGGGTGTACTTGCTGATTTTCTGGTTTTTCTGACAAAAACCAGCAGCAAATACTTTTCTGAATATTTAAATACTATCCTCTTCGAAAAACCGATTGCGGTTAATGACAAATAACAGCGAGGATAAGATGGCAGGGAAGAATAGCAGGCTGATTTTCAGATCTGATTTTTAATTTTTCAGAGGGTTTTGAACTTTTTGGAAAATAGTCAAAAATTCAGATCTACGAAAAAATGTTAATTTTGATAAAACTCAAATAACTAAAGATCTCAGAATTATGCCCGATCTACGGATCTCAGAAGAAAATTTTCAATTTTAGGCACTTTTGCAAATTTTTTGGATTTTCAACAAAAAGTGCAGATTTGCAAACAGGCAGTGATTTTCTTATATTTTTCTGATTTTATATTATACCACCACCATAGATCTGACAGATCTATCCGTTCCCCAGTGGAGTCGCCAAAAACTGTTGGTCCGAAAATCTGTCGCGCGGACAGATCTATGGATAGACGAGCCAACAGTGTTGCAGGGCTTAGCCCCTCTTTGAGACAGCAAAGCGAAACTGGTTTATTGCTATTTCTACTAGCAGGAACCTATGCAAGTCTCACAGATTCTGCCTTCGGGGTTGGGATCTCATCCCAGTAGAGTGTTCCAGGCTGCGAAAAGAAAGGAATGAAAGAGGGAGAAGAGAAAGAACAGATCCGAAGGGAGAAAAGAAATGAATTCCAAAGCAGAAAGGTCAGAAGATTTATGTTTTTAGTTTGGTAGTAAACAGAGCCAAACCTACTTGCATAAATAAACAAAGCAATACTGATAAACAAATGACGAGAAAAATAGATATGAATCCAGCAGATTAAACACATACGAGATCTAACGTAAGAAAGATCTAATGTATAACACAGCTATTGAGCACAAAGTCTGAATAATTGTATTATTCGTTCTTTTCTGTTACAAGAAAGCTCAAAGTCTTTCTCTCCTCACTTCTATTTCTATCTAAAAAATGTTCACCCCTGAATACAACAAGTATTCTCATATTTATAGAAAATGAGGGAGAGAGAAGGCAAAATGGAGCCAACCACTTATTTACAAGATACCTACAAAATATCTAAAAGTCATGTTGACTTTGACAACTTGGTGGATGACATCATCCCATGATGCAACATGGATGATGTCATCATTTGTGCCAACACATTTTAGACATTTCGAAAAGAAAGTCGGAGAATAGAGAGAAGAAGAAGAAGAAGAAGAAGCTACTCATCATCATCATCCTGCGGCCGAAAAGGGGTTGCCTGTTTCTGATGCTGCTCAGGTGATGATATGTGGAACTGAGCGGTATTCCAAAAACTTGCTGATCATTGGCCCAAATTGATCTTGTGATGGATCCTTGTGCCGTTCACTGATTGCTTCACAAGTCTCCCGCTCGTCTATGAGCTTTTCCGGGAGTTTGGAATAATCTTTCTCCGCCTCGATAAGGAACCCGATGAAGTCTCTACAGGCCAGTAGGTTGTTGATAGATTCAGTGTCGAACGTGACCTCTGGCCCTGTCCCTTGAGAGGCTATCTCCTTGAAAATCTGGATAGTGTCATCAGCTGATCTCAAGGTAAGGGAAGGAGTGAGCAACCCTAGAGTCATGGCGAGGACAATTTTCTCCATTTGATGCATTGCATCCAGGACCTCTTCCTTTACCTTGTCTATCTTTTCTAAAACAAATTCTAGCTGATCTATCTGATAGTCTAGAGTGGATATAGTTTTGTTGAGGGCCCTTGGATGACCGAAGACTCCGAACTTGACCAGATCTTTGACTCAAGCAGTCGAACATTTGTTGGAAGGTTTTGTTGGCTCACCGAGAAATCCAAGCTGGTCCTGTAGAAGAAGGACCAGAGAGAGGGGGAGGCAGCAACGGTAGAAGAGGGAAAACGTGGAGACACGCGGGCGGCGGCATGGAAATAATAGCCGAAGAAATGTCCACGGGAGGAAGGGGAACCGCAATCGCAGAAGACATAGGAAGGGAAGGGAGCTCGAGATGAGGGAAGAAATAGAGGAAGATAAATCGGTGAGGGAGGAGAAGATAGATGAAGAAGCAGGGAAAGGGTAGAAGAAGGGGGCAGAGGACACGACCAAAGGGATGGTCGTTTGAGTCACTCGAGGAGGGGAAGGAAGAGAAGAAGAAGGGATAGAAGGGACCTTTGAAGTTGTGACGCCGACATCCAGGTGGATGGGCGTATAGGACTATCCTCTCACATTCCTCATCAAGAGTTATGACTTGTTCGCTCGAGGGAAGAGGACTTTCGGGGGCTTCCTCCTGAATGGTGCTAGGTTCACCTTCTGCACCTTTGCCTTTCAGCTGCTTCTTTGACCTTGGAGGTGCGTTGCCCAAAGGGGAAGTTGTGAAATCTACCCCGAGGTAGATTAGTCCGTTCATGCGGCACCAATGCTCTCGCTTCTTCACATAGTCTCCTTGACCCTCTCCTCAATTGTTTGAGGAGCCTTATTTCTGTCAATGGCTGGGAAGGGCCAATTGTCCCCATCTGTGTCATTATACACCTTATCTACTTCATATTCCGTAGTCCGGAAGCCTTCAGGGGACAATGGCCACTCCGTATTGGATGATTTCCTCGAATGCTAAGTGCGAATGATCCTTTCTTCGAGTTCCACCTCATGGAGAACGCCAATGTAAATATCCTCAATTTGAGGGACATGGATCGGATCGAGCTTCGCTTTTGGCGGCAGCACTTCTTGGGTCGAAGGTAGGCCTGGCTGGGAAGTCATGCTTCAAGTTGAGTAGCTCCAGCTCTGCGAACATTTCCTTCGCCTTATGGTGGGTGGAGCATGTGTATCGGCCCACTTTGAGGGGGAAAGGAGTTCCACCCTTCTTTCTTTTGAGGCACTTCTCATGGTATGTGACCAGTTGTCTGGCGCTTCTAGTAGAATCGCTTTAGGCCCAAGATACCTTGGTAGCCTGGTTGGCTCTCCCAAAAAGTTGGCAGCCCTTAGATAGGTGAACGTGGGAAATTGGGTGAACAGGGCCCCCCATTTCTCTGTGACTGCCACTATGTTCTTGGTCGTCCGGCTATGAGTCATGTTTGGCCTCAGTAGGCAGATGACATGATAGAAGAATGCATCGTTAACTTTTGCGAAATGTTGGATGCTATTCTCCAGCCTCAGCTCTGGATAGTAATCAAATATCTTGGCCTGAGGCCATACTCCACTTCGGTTCAGCCCTGGATAATCCCTTGCTGACGCTGCAGCATAGACTACATAGGAGTTCATATGGAACACTCTGCCAGGCGAATCGTCAGTAGCCGCCGAGATGGTGCTGCTGATTATTTCACCCCAGCAAAAGCGCTGATCGGGCAAATTCTTATTCATTGTCTCCAGGTACCGCAGCATCCACTTATGGAAATAGTGGGCATCTGAAAGCCCGAAGACTCTGCTCAGGAAAGTGATAGTATCACTGAGTTCCTCTGAGAAATCACTTCGGTGGATAGTCTGAGGCCACCGAGTCACCACCTTCTTATTCTTTAGGTAGACCTCATTCATCAACTGCATGCACTGGTCTTCGTTGTCTTCCCAGGCCTTGATGCATTCTCGTTGGCTAACAGCCACGTAGTTCCGGTGATGAGGGATGCCAAGTATCAACTCAAAGTGACGGGCAGTGAGGTTTATGACTGCCTCGCCCTTACTGTTCTCGACACATCTTGTGTCCTTGTTGTAACATTGCGCAATCACCATCATGAATTCGTTGTTTACAGCGCTGACGGGGATTCCTCCGGCGAAGTGCAGGGCACTGCCTATTAACTTGTCCATCCATGGACTTCTTGTAACTTTTTGAGTCCTAACCCAGAACTCATCCATGTCAATGTGACCCAATTCAGAGTCTCTGACATCCATACTGCACTCAGCCTGTGATTCGGGCATCCTGACCCTCTGATATTTGTATTTCATCTCTTCTTCTGTCAGCTTAGCTTTTCCTCTTGGTTTGGTGGGCTTCTTGCTTGACGTAGACATGTGTTCTTTCGAACTCAGTTGCTGATCTGCACGAAGAAGAAGTGAGACCCAATCCAAAAAGGTTGAATTAGTCATTTGATCTTCCATTGGAAAGCTAGCAGAAGAAAGAGTTAGAGATTTTAAGGCTCAGGGCGCAGGAAAAATGCAACTGGCAGCCAAATAGATAAGGCGCACAGAAAAGGAATGTTGCAGAGGTTATACTGGCGCCAAAGGCGCATGGCGCATGGATGAAGCAGGTTGCATTTTATAGCAGGGCGCACAGGAAATGCGTGTTACATTGGGGTTCGGTGCGCCTTTTGGCGCATGGGAAGATTGTGTAACATTAACAAATGGTGCGCCAAAGGCTTTTAAGGAGGCGCGGGATTTAGATTTGTAGCATGCAAAAAGGGCGTGCTATTGAGGGCGCATGAGTTCTAGGTGCAGCATGACAAGAGGGTGCGCCATTGGCACGGGTTTTGGTCATGTAACATGGCGGGTAAGTGCGCCGAGGGGCGCAACTGTTTTTGTTGCAACAAAACGTGCCAGTGCGCCACAGAACTACACTAACTACTCAAATATTTTTCATTCTTTCTTCCACTTCAAAGATAGCATGGACAGAGGGTTTCATATAAAAAGTCTAGCAGACCAAGCCCTTTCAAAACAGCTCCCTTTCAGCAGATCTGGAAAGAGGGAGGAAGGAAGGAGGAAAGAAAAAGGAACAGGACAGCGCAGGGGAAACCAGCTCAAACATATCTCACTTAAAACAGGCCAGCAAACCAAAACATAGACCAAGAAACGCCCAGACCAAGAACACAAAAGCACAAAATGGAAAAGAGGGAGAACCTCTTACCTGAATATATTAAAAATTGAAGAGCGGGTCCACAGGGCGATGACAACGACAGAGCAGAGCTGACAAATCCAGAGCAATCACGTGTTTTGACAAAAAGGAATGAAAATGACATTGGGCGCGCACTGATATTTATAGAAAAACTTGTCATCAATGCGCCAACCACTTTTGAAATGGCGCATGAAAACTGCTGTCGACAGGGGAAAGTGTGCGCCCTTTGGCGCACGGAAGTATTCGACAACAGAAGAATGAGCGCGCCTTTGGCGCACCGTATGCATTGTCGACATGAAGTTATGTGCGCCCTTTGGCGCACCAAAACTTGGTGTAACACATAGATTATATGCGCCCTTTGGCGCACCGAAAGACGTGTTAACATGGAAAACCATGCGCCAAAGGCTTTTAAGGGGGCGCACCAAAACTTGGTGTTACAAGGCAAATCCATGCGCCCAGCCAAAAAAGGCTCAAAAAGACTAAGTTCGAAAACTAGATTTCCCGGGAAGGGACTTTACGACGTTTCGAACGCGGGGGATCCCTAACAAGGGATCGAAACAAAATTTTCCATATGGTTATCGGTAAAATTGCCTAGTCAATTTTACGGGATAACAGAACTTGAGTGCGGTTTGGAGTTAGATCTTCGATGTTTTGAAAAATATCATGCTCTACTTCTTCGCCTCCGTCACACTTTCCTATTCATCCTTCATATCCTAATCCTTGGGTTCTTCCACATCTTCTCGGTTGTCATGAGGGTTCTAGGCACTCTCTCTGTAGACTCCTCTTTGCCTCCTCATTCAGCTTTATTTTTCTCCTCTTCCTCTCAGTTGTCTCTTTCTGAGGAGAGAGTCGTGGTGACCTTCTTATAGGCTGTGAAGGTCCTACACCTTGGGTCCTTGTTCTTCTGAATACCCTTTTAAAGTGGCACTCTCCATGGACTGCTTCCACATCCAAGTCTTTGTCTTCTTCTTGTACCTGAGGTGGAGTACCTACATGCTTAGTCTCTACTCTATCTGTGGGCTTCCTTTGACCTCTATGATCTAAGCCACCACTATATTCATGTTCTTCATCCTCCTCATCTACCGCTATAGTTTCTGTAGGCTATGGGGCTGGCATGTTCTCCACTGTATGTTTTCCTTTAGGTAGCCCTGGGAGCGTGAAATCATTTTATACATACTTTTTATTCTCTAGCTTAGGCTTAAGCTAAAGGTATACAAGCGTAGCTCCACTGTCTACAATATCCAAGCTTACTGGCTTCATACTTATGACATCTAAGATGAGCGTCTCAATGTAGGTAGTCCATCCAGGATACACATATGCCTTTCTCGTGTAGTGTGGTAGTCACAATCTACCTTGTCTGCATTAAATTTCAAGAAGAACGCATCGGTAAATTGGTCAAATGATGTCCTCAAAGTAGCATGTTATGAAGGCATATGATAGTTTACACCATGGGCTCCATGCCCCATCCCTCATAGAAAATCATGTGATGCAGAAGTGTTGGTACACCGTAAATTGTACCACCTTTCCCACCACCAAAGGTAGCTCCTTGGGAATGTGCCACTCCTCCTCAAATGTCACGTGAATTTGGTCATACCACATCTCCGCCCTCTACTTAAATGGCCCACTCATTGATCCTTCACATAAATATTTGTCAAACCTCTCCATGAGGGACTTATTTTCCATGGGATACTCCCATATCTTGTTCTTTGGCCCATTGGGCACTCCAATTTCTACAAACACAAGGGAAAGGAGGATAACACCAAAACTTATCTTCTCTCTTGTGCACACTTCCTCAACAATGGTGTCTATAATGTAGCCTGCTAGGTTGTAGACTACTCCCTGAGACATTTTCTTTACAACATGCAACCACATGGTATTCACCTATGACCATCTCTCTTGATCATTCAACTTGGTTACCAAATGCGTGGATGCCTAAACCACTGGGTACTTCTTCAATTTATCAATGTCTATTCTGCACAGACCCTTAGTACACCCCAACTCCTTTCTGGTCTCTACAATTATTGCTTTATATGTTAGATCACTAGCAAGGTCTACCCCTGTTCCCTTCAATCTTATCAATGTCAAAATTAGGGCTGCTATGATTCTAACCTTTCATTCAAAAAGAAGAAGTCCTCATGGACTCTACTCATTAGCCATTGGTATAATGGTTCATACTTTCTAAAATATAGGAGCTCATACAACTGATAAACTCCTACCTGCTTCAACAATTTCTCCCCAGTGTCGTCATATACTGGCATATCCTCCACCATGCGCTTGTTGGTCTTTGTATTCAATAATGCATCTAACTCTTTCTTGTTGTCGATGTATGGTGGTTGTAGTTACTTATTTTACACCTATGGATGTGGGAATCCCACTCTTATCTGACTATCACACCTTCTAATGAATCGCATCTCTTAAAAATTACTCTCAGGAGCCATTTCAAATTCATCTTCTACCTTTTTCTTTCCTTTTTGTTTGTTTTAGGTAATTTTTTTGGTATCATCGTAAAAATCCCATCTTTTTGCTATCTGTAATGAGGAAACTCAAAACCCTAGCTCTAATTTACGTACCCTACTTAAAATTACGCCCTAGTTTCTTTTCAATGCCTATGCTTCAATCAAACCCTTCACCAATGGGGACGCAAGCCTCTTATGTGTAATAATCCGCTCTCCACATCTGGTTTCACACTCTCTGCACCTCAATATGACTCCTTCGGCTTGATCACACTTTGCTCACTCAAATACTTGTGACTTCAAAGGTAAAAACTAACCTACATCACATCCTTATATATATTTTCAAAACATCGGTGCATTTATTTCTCCTTCACTAACCAACAATCCTCTCATTAATTGACCATTTTCACAATCTCCACATGGTACATCTTCTCACCCCAACTATAACCTTCTAGTGCGCCTTCCTACCTTCTGGCTACAGACTTCTTTTCAGCGTGCTTCTATGTGGCCGAGCACCTCACCATTGCACCTTCCCCTGGTAGTCTCCACTACCGCTACTTACCTCACGTTATATTTTTCCCTCATTTATCTCCATCTATGGTCATATTTTTAAAGAAATATCCTTTCTAACAACTCCTCTCCAAACTTGAATAGCACATGTAACAGTTTTATTCCTTTATGTGTACCCAGTTGTAAATAACCACCCCACACCAATGGTATGTGTAGTCCTCTACACATAAAAATATTCAAATGGTAATTAGCTTCCAGCGTGCAAATGTGCTTATTACACAAAACACCAACTAAATTGACAAATCATAGCAACAAAGAAGGAAATACATTAAGGAAATACAAAAATGAAAACCTAGTCTAAATGGCAACACTTGTCTTATTACAAACACCAAGAAGAATTATTTATAGTAGGGCTTCATCCTACTCCTATTGAAGTAACTGAGTAACCATATTCCATAAAGTGTCTCTAACTAAAAAGCACCTGATTCAAGTATATGGGTGATAATATACGGTCCCAACCAATGCATTTTAAGCTTTCCTGGATGGCGCATAAACTTAGAGTCATAAAGAAGCACTATCTGTCCCATCTCAATATTTTTGTCCCTGATGGTCTTGTCATGCCATTCATTCTACCTAGCATTTTCCTTCTTTTGACTCCAACGTGATATGGTGCACCTCTCATCCAACTGTATAAATTTATCAATTCTTTCTTCTAAATATTTTTCATTAGCTAGACCTCCAAAGGTGTGCGTAATATGCAAATAAGGTAACATGAATTCCATAAGAAGAATTGCTTCTACACCAAACACTAATTGAAAGGGTGTTAACCTCTTATATATTGTTCTCTATGCCTAAAGCACGACAAAAACTTTATCATCCCAATATTTCCTTCCAATGTCACAATTTTTTGTCAATGTCTAGCTCATAATATTTTTGAAGGCCTCAGTCATCCCATTTTCCTGAGGATGATAGAGTGTAGTCTTATGGTGCACAATCATAAATTCATCCAATAGTATCCTGATTGTTTCATTCAAAAAGTGTGTACCCCTATCACTTGTCAAGTTCAGCGGGCATCCAAACCTTGTAAGAAAATTTCCCATAAGAACATGGTTGTTGTAGTTGTTGTACAATCCTTGGTAGGTGTTGCTTCTTCCCACCTTGTAAGATAATATGTGCAAGTGATGATGTAGCATGATCTAGTTCTACGTGTGGCTAGAGAAATAGGACCCAAAATTCTATAGTCCATTTCTCAAATGGATTTGCACTAGGAATAGGTCTTAAAGGCATTTCATCTCTTTGCCCAGGTTTAACGCGTTGACAGTGATCACACACCTTACAATATGCTTTACAATCTTTGTAGAGGGTCTCCCACCATAATCTAGTGAGTAGAATCTTGCGCGTAGTGGCATCACCTACATAGTGCCCACCTAAAATACCACCATGAGCCTCTTCCATGATGTCTGTGTGCTCATGCTCTAGTACACACATCGACGCAATAATTCATCTTGGCCTAACTTGTATAGGTCACCACTAATCAACATAAAAGGTGCCGCATGAATTGCAATTTGTTTCTTCTCTAAGGATTTTATCCCTTACGTGCCATACTTATACATAAAAAGATAGCAATATCCTCAAATTACGAAGGTGCTCATTGTAACCTGTACAACTTTGCATCCAACATTATATCTTCAATTGTTTGCATGTCCTCCCCTAACTAAATTCTTGATAAGTGGTCTAGGCCATAAATTACTTTTCCTTGGTTTTACCACAATTGTGAAATCAAATTCTTGGAATAAGATCACCCATCAACATATGTGCCCCTATAAAATGGGCTTGTTTACCAAGTATTTCAATGCCATGTGATCGGTATAAAATATGAATGGTGTTGCTAGAAGGTATTGTTTGAATTTATGTAGTGCATAGATCATTAACAAAGCTTCGTGCTTAGTAGTTATATAATTCTACTCTAAAAGAGTCAATTTTCTACTAGTAAAATAGATATGATGATCTATAATACCTTCTCCAGGCTAAGCTAATATCGTTCCAATGGATGTGCCATAGGCGTCCATGTGTACATGAAACGGTTGGTTTCATTAGGGAAAATGTAGAATAGGTGTTGGTAGTAAATATCTCCTTTAATGTCTCAAATGCATGTTGCTTGCGTTCTCCCCAATAAAATGTCCCGTTTTCCTTTTAGTAACTCTTCCAAGGGTGTGGTTCCCTTAGCATATCCTTTGATAAATTTTCTATAATACCCAGTGTGACCCAATAATCTACACACCTCACTCTAACTGGTAGGCTCTTCCAGGCCTACAATAACTACAACCTTAGCTAGATCTACTAACAAACCTTCCTTGTAGATGATGTGCCCTAACAAAGTGCCAAAAGGTGTAGCAAACATGCACTTCTTGATATTCAAAGAGATGCTTAACTGTCTACATCTTTCAAACATTAAGCGTAAATTGTCACAATGATCCTTAACAATCCCATACACCATCCAATCATCCAAGTAAACTTACAAGAAAATGTGAATAAAATCCTTGAATGTTTGAACAACTATTCACAAAAATACAACAGAATGTTTTTTAGACCAAAGGGCATCACAATATATGCAAAACTTCCCCATTCAATGGTGAAAGTTTTTTTCTTGATCCTCCTATGCAATCCAAACCTGATGATACCTAGAGAATCCATTTGTAAAAGAATAGATTTCACACCCTGCAACACCTTCTAATATCTCCTCTATGAAAGGTGTAGGAAAGGGATCAATCACACATGTAGCATTCAGTTCTCTATAATCCACACAAATCCTAATCCAACCATATTTATTTATACTAATAACCATGGGGCTAACCCACTCTGATTCTTCTAGGGGATTGATGATTTCAAACTTCAACATCTTGTCAATTTCTTCTTTAACTTTTACACACAGGTTAGGGTTCATCCTGTAGGGTCTCTTCCTGACTAGGCCACACCTTCCTTAAGCTTGATATTCATCTCTCCTAATGATTCATGCACTCCTTTTAATTCATGGTAGACCCTAGGAAATAAGTCCTTGAAAATCACAAAATAACTCAACTATCTTTTCCACTTCAGAGTTAGACCAATAATCTCTAATTATTACCTCTTTAGGTTCAACATCCGTACCAATATTCACTTTCTTTTTCCTCATAGGTTCATGATAGGCATGCACATTTTTATCTCACACTATCCAAGACCTCATGTGTACCTACTGAATGATCTATATCCATATTTTCTACTTCTCATCATCCACTATGTAGACCATATTTCCTTTTTATTTCTCAAAGGAAGCACACTTAAGTAGCATGTGTCTGTCTCTACTTCTTCATCAAAGTGTTCTCCCAAGTTGTTCTCATCAAATAACTCCTGAATGAGTTCTTCCATTCCTTTGCACTATCTCCCATAGTTAAATTCTTTATAACCCTTAATGCCTCTTCTACTTGGAGGTTTATTAGAGAAGTAGTCAAAATTCTGGACCATTCTTGCAATCAAATCCTTCCAATTTCTAGTTTCTCTATATATCTCTGCATATACATACCAAATGCATGTGCAACCTTATAAAGTGGAATAAATTTTGTACACCCATAGATAAGGTGGTAAAGCTTCCTACCCCTCTATCCAGAGCCTCTCACACTACTGAATGTGGTGCTGAAAAGTTTGATTACCATGATATGTGCAAATTTGAGTGGATGCATTGCTCCTAGAAAACCAAGTTGTTAGAGACAATCATGAATTCATTCCATTCTACAAGATTATCCCTGTGAACCACCCACCAACGTGTTTTTGTCCCATGTAGGGTATATACTAACATATTTCTTCTTTCAAATTGGTCTATCCACTTTGTTCCTCCATGGCACGTAGGAATACCGTAGGGTCTCCTTCTCCAATGTACCAAGGTACAAAGCTATTACCTATCCTCCTGATGTAAGAAGGTTTGATTTTCCATGAAAATGTGATCCTTACTTCGCGCCCAACCATCTCATAAGTACCATGAGCCCAATTATCACAAGAAATACTTGTAGTATCACTAATATACTACACATCTTCCCACTAAAGGATTCCTTCCTTAGATGGCTCAAGTACTTCTGGGTCCCGAATGACACGTACATAAATCCTATTTAGATCTTCCTCACTCAAAGGCTCAACATAGGGCATAGATTTCCCATATGTTAAAGGGATAATAAATCTTTCCTCCTTGTTCTCAAAACTAATATATCCCTTGTTGAACCAAAGATCAACATTATTCACGTAACACTAAGGGTACCCAAGTAGAGCTAGGAAACTATCTTCTTCTGTAAGCGCTAAAACCTCAAAATCCCTAGTGAACTTGGCCCCTTATATAGTAATGGATGCATCTTTTAAAACTCCGATAGGAGTGGCCTTAGTTTGATTAGCCATAAATAATACATTAGAAGATGGTTATAATGAAGGTCTCCCCATCTATACCCATGCATCTAAAGTAAGCACATTTACCTCTGCTTGTGTCAATCAATATATTACTCAAGAGCCATCCATCAACAATAACATTCAGAGTGATCTCCTTGTCATAATCTAAGCTATGGGGGAATATTTACATGCAGGATCTGACGCCCATTCTCAATATTCACGTGTGGAGTGTTTCCCTTTAGCCAACTCCCTAGTAATGGAATGATATTCTCCTGGCACAACATTTTGCATACCTCCTTCAAGTCATCAATATCTGATTGGACCATCTCTATTGCCTTCTTTTGTTCCATCTTCTATGATTGCTCCTTTAAAAATTGTATTTCCCCTTGAAGGTCTTTGAGTACTTCCATGGTCTCCTGATAAACCTCCTTCTAGTGTGTAGGATCCAGATACCTTACATGCAAAATGTCCTCCTTAGTGATGGTAGGCTTCATTGTAACGCTTCTCTAGCACATGTAGCTTTAACGCATGTAGTGATCTTCACAGGTAATACCTTAGGTTCCGGTGCCAACTTTGGAATCCACTTGATTTTCCATAGCGCATTGTATCCTAACCATCCATGTGCCTTTGTTATCTTGTTTATGTTACTTGCTAAGATGTTCATATAGATTTGGGAATTCCTCATAGCTATGATTCTTCCCATAGAAAGAACATGTAATATTATGAGGACATTCATTCCTATAGTGGTCAGGTGATCCACATGTAAAGCATGTTTCGCATGAGGGAATTCACTTCATCCACCACCACAGCCTCGACCTCCGAATCCACCATGGTATCCTCAACCTCTTCCACGTCCTCCTTCATAGTTCCCCTCATTCCATCATAGTGTGCACTTGATTGTGATTCCGATCCTGGTGCTCACCTTTACCCTTAGAGTTATCTGATACTCTTGTCTAGTCACACACCAATATCTATAACATCATGGATCTGACCAATCAACCTATAGTCTTTTGTATCGTGAGTCATGGACCAAAAATATTACAATAACAAGATACATTCTTCCTTATCATGCATTGTAATAATGGGAAGTGGTTGGCGTCATGGTTCAGGTGACATATCTCATAGTCTAGCAATAATGAACGTACTGTTCTATGGGGAAAACTATCTTTGGTGTGCCCTTCCACTTCACAATTCTATACACCAAATCCTAGTGCATGTCTCATGTGCCAAATTCACTAATAGTTTCTCCAACTACTTTTCCATAGCTGTAATATATGCTTCCAAGAATGGGCTGACTCCAGTGTCTATACTCCCGACTGCCTCAACATGTAAAAGTTGCTTCAAGTGCTTCACAGTGGATTAGTGTATGTCTTATGTGACAATGCCCTTCTAAAAGTGTGATCAAACCTCCAAAACCATTGTGCATGTTGGCTTGCATGAATATCATAAGAAAGCTTAGATAAAAGTGTTTTGAAATGGACATCATACTCCCAACACTCTCACTAGTGCCCTACTTAATATCCTTGAGCATTCTTATACTCTTCTACTCAAATTCAGGATATAGAACTCTTTAAGGAATGCATCTTTGAATGTTGCATAATCTACGCAAGTTTGATCAGGGTCAAACTTCCTATATAAATGTGTGCACATCCTGTAATGTAGTTGTAAATTGACTTTCCTTGCACTCAGAATTTGTGATCCCTTTTGCATGCCATAGTATCTCACACATGTGCACATGTTCAACAACATCTTCTATGCCCCTATACTCTGGAAGATGAAGAGACATCTCCATGTAAATATTTTGGGGTTGGTGCGAGACCCTACCCACCTGATCCAGAACCTCATGTGTTGCCTTTGCCTCCAAAACCAGATCCACTAGAACTAGAGCCACCTATACCCCCTGATCCTCCACCTATTGTAGCTAAAAGTGGACTAGAAGATGTACTTCCTGTGTCCCAACAGTAGTACTGTATTGAACTCCTATAGTTTTGTGGTGGTACTACTCCCACAAGTGAGCCCCAAATTTTACACGCTCAAATTCATGCACCTAAGAAGTACCTCCAAACAACAATGAAGATGTATTCCTTATCATAAATGTACTTGTTATGTGACTTACTCATGCTTCCCTACTACCCAAATTATCTTGCTGACTATTGGATATACTAGATACTGGAAAACCAATTGTAAGGGCTAGGTTTTCAGGTAGATTCAAATGCACGCATGCGGCCCAGGTCATCTCTACTGGTGCGCTCCTAGAGAGGGTTCCCTGTCATGCTTTCCCAAATGGGGAGTTCCTAATGCTCTGGCTCCATGCCTTCTATATGAGCTCCAAATCCTTCACGATCCATCTCTCTCCTCAACGCCATCCACTCTACAATGTCATGTTACTTCTCTATCTCCCTCTCGTGTGCCTCATTGTACTTAAGCCACCTTTCTTCTCTCTGTTCCTCTCTGCCACTAGGTCTTCCATCTTTCACCAAACCTACTCATGCCCCACATGTGTGGGGTTTAGCTAGCCATCGGATTTTCCTCTAAGTTCAGGGTTACCATCAAGATCTTGATCGCCAGTGGAATGCCTTACAAGTAAGTTCCCCTGGGATACCATAAAAATTGGAACTTAACTACCTCTGAAAGAATAAGTGAAATTGAGTACTCCAAAATATAGCTATTCAAAACACCACGAACCAAGTATCCACAACGTGTGTCCAAATTAGATCAACATCATACAAGGCCTAAAATTCTTCCTACATCCAGACAAGTGTGTGATACCTCCAATTTCATTTAGACGCATAAGCAACCAACCACTCGTATAGTTCTACTAGGAAAATAACAAAGAAGATCTCATACAAAAATCATACATGATTATTTTCCACCCACTAGAAACTCAGATCCATCTTAACCTCCATGTGTACTCTTCTTCTATATCTTTTATCCACTCCTCAACACTTTAGGGTCAACCGATATGTCTTCATCATGAACCATCTTGAAAACAACTGAAAAAGAGGTCCCAACAACAAAACCAATGATGTAGCCTAGAATTTACCATGAATAACCAAGTGTGCTACACATCACCCATCCTGAGATGAGCACTCACCCAAAGTGTGCAAAGGTACCAGGCCCTCCTTAGAGTTTCTTGTGTAGATGTGAACATGATGAAGATATAATGCATTCAGATCCATAAATAGCATAAACATTCCACATAGCATATTCTAGATCTAGATCTTAAAGAATCATGAATCAAATGATAAACATAATGAAATAAACCATGTAAGAACCAATTACAGTCATGTTTAACACCATTATTCACCCAATATACTCCATTATATTAAACATAGTAAATACAAAAGCTTATTACAATAAGTAGTATCATAAGTTTATGCACGCATCAGATCTTGGAAGCATAACTCCACAATAGCTCATACACAATGTCTCTCTAACTACACAGATTAATACATATTTATAAGGGTGGGGAATTTCCCTTCACCACTTACGCACTTCCCAAAATAGGTCGCATGCTGAAAATAGTCACGCACCTTTACAATAACATGCACACATGTAAGTACGCTAATAATATATCTCTTATAGTTAATTGGTAGTAGTAATCCTATTATTAACTTGAACTCATGCATGGCACTTAGTAGATGCTCTTCCTAAAATATCATTTACATGTTGCGTAAGTCTCCATCCCATTGTGTGCTCCGTATGCTATCTCCAAAAATAGCCCGTAACCATGAAAATGGCTAAGTCCTAAATCAATCTATCTTTCACACATGTTTCCTTTCCTATCTTTCCATGCCTTCAAATATGCATTGCTCCCACATGTGAATCTTCTGTGTACCCTCTCCTTAGTGTCATATTATGTCTGCTCAACAATTACACTAACCACATCATCAAATTTTAAACCTTTAGAAGTAGACGTTGTATTACTTACAACCATTACCAAGTTATCCCAACTATCTGGAAAAGAGCATAAGAATAAAATTTCTTTCACTTCATCATCAAATAGAATTTCTACCGATTTTAATTGATTTACAATATACTAGAAATCATTCAAATGATTAGATACAGATCCACTTTCTTACGTCTATTAAACATTTTTTCATCAAATAAAACTTATTAGAAGCACTAGGAGTTTCATACAAATTTTCTATAGATTTCATCAACTCTCTTTGTGGTTTTTGCATTTGTAAAATTTGAAGCCATCAATGTTGTCCAGCTCAATCTTATAGATCCTAGAGCCTTTTTGTCAAGAACCTTCCATTATTCATCAGTCATTATGTCTGGATGTGCATGCTCATCCAATGGTAAGTATAGATCCTTCTGATACAAATAATCCTCCACCATCTTCCATAGTTGATAATTACGACTATCAAATTTCTCTACTTGGTATTTACTATCTTCTACCATTGCTCTGCTCCCACTCAATCAAAAAACCACACGTGAGTAAATCCTATCAACACACAAAACCTCCAAAAAAGCTCTAATACCAGTTGTTAGGGTTAAACCATATATCGAGTGTTGCACGAGATCTATAATCGATATAAAGCATGCAAGTAATGAATGTGGAAATAACCAAAAGATGAAATAAAACAAAGAGAAAGATGACACCAGATTTAATGTGGGCTACATCCACCAAGAAATGACCAATATTATTATTCATTACTTTATAGAGGAAATACAATGAAGATCTGTTGTCTTCCAACACCTCACAAGATGTTCAATGTTTTTCCCTCACTCAACTACTATTTCTTGATCACCATGAAAACTAACATGCAAAACAATTGCTATTTTCTTCTCTCATACCCTCATAAAACGCATATATATTCTGGGAAACTAACTATGCTTTTACAATTAAGAAATCATCTTTTAAAACAAAATATTTATTCTAATTCTCATTTAAAGAATAAATCACCATCGCATAGGTGACCGATGTCGGTCCCTTCCTAACTGATGTTGGTCACTTCTTAACCAATTTTGGTTACCTTCGATCAATTTCGATCACTTTCAAAACCAGAAACATGTAAAAGCAAGCTTCATGTGAAGCAATTAAGCTCCACACTAAAAAAGAATCACATAAAAGAAATTAATTGGAAATTCTCCTTTCAAACTTGTCTATGGTAGAGAGGTCGGTATTCCTTTGTCACTAGAGTTTCCTTCATTGGAGTTGGCCCAATAGTTGGAATTGGAAGGTGCATATCATAGATAAATTAGAATGGTGGAATTGATTGAGCTTGAATAACTAAGAAATTATTCCATGACCAAGTTAGAAAAGTACCAATTGTCAACCAAACAATGGTTTGAGAGGAGAGCTAAGCCACAAGTTTTCAAGGTAGGTGATATAGTCCTTAAATGGGACATAGACAAAGCCAAACCAAGCTAATAATCCAAGTTTGATGCACTTTGAAGTGGTCCATACATCATCATTACCTATAAAGAGGCCAACTCTTTTAAGTTGTCCAACCTTGATGGAGAAGTGTTGCAGATCACAGTCAATGGGATTTATCTTAAACATTCACGTTAAGTTTTTTCATTACATTTTGTACATATTTGTTGTTTTGTCCTTCCATATTTTGTTAGATGTGCTATCCTTTTTTTTGTGTGTTGATCACTAATTGAGTTCATTTTCCTCAATCCTTTTAGTGATCATCCTTTCTTGGAATAAGTGTTTGTGCATACTCTGCATGTTTCACTTGAGGCATGTGTGGACATAAAAAAATTACAATACTAATTGAAAGAAACTAACACCTAGTAGTTTCAAAGCAAAGCCAAATCTACTATAGAACCATCAAGATAAGAGCTTAAGGGAAAACAACTTCTTCAATGCATAAACATGATAAAACCATTAAATGCTAAGCCATTCCTACTCTTTGTGATTGTTACCTAAAGAATGAACCTAATTAGATCACCTAGAAATCAAATTGGTGTTGTTTTCCTCAAGAATTGAGGATGAGATCTCACCAAGAAATGGCTACAAGGCCATCTTTGGATCTTCCCATGCTCCTCAATTTGAGAGAATGGATGCAAGAGATGAAGAATTTATTCCAAAACAATGGATAACTCCTTTATCAAAATGCCTATAGGTTTCACTAATCAAAGTGTGGTGTGATAAGAAAGGGAAGGTGCGGGGTTCCTTATATAGCTTTCCTATTTGGGAAAGGCTAGCAATTTGATGGATGTGGGATAAATCCCAAAGAGGAAATGCAAAGGATATGTATGGTTAATAAATGATGTGCATTTTATGGGAATTGAAAGGGGTGTTTTAATTAATCATGTGTGATTAATTAATAGGTATATGTAAGCTTATAGAAGCTAATCATAGGAAAATTAGTATGATTCGAGGGATGTAAGAGGGGAATTTAACCAATAAAATGGGTTTATTGATTAAAATAGAAGGTGTAATTAACTAATAATGTTTAATTAATCACTTAGAAGTGGATTATAACTAACAAAAGGTCGTTAATTGGCATCTAGAATGGGGGAAGGGTTAATTAATTAACGAAAGGTTGTTAATTAACGAATAATAAGGGGAATGTTAGTTAATTAGCGAAAAAGTAATAATTATTATGGAAATGATGGGAAAGAGGATAATTAGTGCAATTTTAGTATTAAAAGAATGTAGGTGAATTTTAGGTGTCTACAACATGTACGATCTTCCCCTTTTTACATAGGTTTTGGAGGTCCATTACAATCATTCACAAACCTTCTTAGTTTCTTCCTTCCATAGCATAAATCAAGAGATTTTGGGATATTTCCAAGTTTTAATTAAATTCCCCAAAGGGTCAACTTTAGAGGAAAGATGCAAATTAGTGTTAAGTTCATGTGAATTCAGCAACAATTTAAATTCTAAGGATTAAGTTCAAGTTGCGAGGCTTGAATCCATACCCAATGGATACTTCAAGGATATTGAACCTCACATATAGTAGGCATATGCCCCATGGATGTCACCAAACTATTGCCCAAAATTTTACCCCATGCAATTTCAAGCAACTTATCTAAGTTAGGGACTTAGCCAATTTTACTCAAGAAATCCAAGAAACATTATTCTAATGTTCTATGGAGTGCAAGAAACTTAGTGTTTTATGGGTTATCCTAACTCATTGAACAAAGTAATGATCACTCACGACTTGGAAAATATTAAGGATAAAAAATTTGGAAGTCAAACTTTTTTCATCCGCATGAGATATCGTAAAACAATCATGTAGGCTTGAGATCAAAGTCAATGTTAGAACATGAATTTTGGGTTATTCATGATCTTGAGAATCTAGCATAAAGTAAGAGCAGGTTGAAGAACATGAGTCTAACTTGGGGATCTAACCTAAATTAAAATCAATTCAAGATCACATTTAGCACCAACATGAGGTTCTCTCTAGCTTCAAAGATAATTTGGAAATGACACAAAACCGTATGAAGCAACAAGTTGATCAACAACGTAGTGAGAAAATATTTGAATTTGGAAACTCTTTTTGTATAAGGGTATCCATATAAATAACTATATTTTAAATAACATAAAAAATATAATAATTTTTCACCTAGATCCTAAGGTCGTTAAAGAGTGTTTCAATAAATTGGTAGTGTGGCATATAAATTAGATCTTCCTCGGTCAATAAAAATACATCCAAATTTTCATATTTCTTGCTTTAAGAAGGTTGTTGGGAATAATTTGTCTTCACGGTCAGATTTACTAGAACATGATGAGAAGGGATGCATAAATTTGGAGATTGTAGTAGGCATGCACTAATAAGTTGAGGACAAGGGTCATTAGCAAGTATTTGATCAAGTGGAACAATTTGGACATTGAAGATGCAACATGTGTAGATGAATCATTCCAACAATAGCATCCATAGATTTCCAACATTAAGGACAATTTTTCTTTGTATGGGACAGAATGATATACCCTTAATCCTAGGTCATAGATCAAGATATGGATGGTCGCTTCTAGCTAACATAATATCTTATTATGTCATATCACATTCATTTATGATTTCATATGATTAATAGGTCATCCTTGGTGTTTTACATAACATAAAAGGGTATATGTATGATTTGATAACTACTAGATGAGGATCATATTGAGCACTTGAGTATTAGTGTATGGTGTGGAGGTTTCCCCTCGCAGTGGCTAAGTCATTATACTTGCATATTGTGATCATTTCTCTATATTTTGGTGTTTGTTAGAGTTGTAGTTTTTCTTATATATTGATATATCTAAGTAATTTCATTACATTTATCTACATTTTCAAGTATTTTTACACGTGGATTGAAGAATTATGTTGTTGGTAAGTTGTAGAATACATTTTTGTATTTTATTGAGCACACAATTATATTGTGTAATACATATGGAGTGTGTAGTTCCTATGCATAAAGTCGATATGTCACACAATAGTCTCTTTGTGCAACATTGTCCATATAATCTTTTTCAGTATGAAATTTTATAATAGTCAAGTGTTGAAAGGTGTGAAAGTAGAGAAGACATGGTGGCTTGTGACGTGTCTTGTGAAAGTGACCTTTTGTTGGGTTTCATGCCTTGTGAAATTTTATAATAGTCCCTTTTGTCCCTATCCCATGGGGACATAGGGGACAAGAAAATACACCCTCTCTTGCCCCTTGTGTGGTTTCTCATATTACCTTGTCTCAACCACTTTGAATTTCTAAGGTGTAAAGAGAAGGTAGTCAAAGCAGTACTGATCTTACTGCGGATGATTGTTGGAGATCTATAAGGAGTTAAGAGGTATAAAAATACTCATTGGAAATCTTTGAGAATTCTCTACATGATAAAATGTTCAAATCCTTCACAAGAGGTAGTGCTTCTTTCCACAACTAATTTTTGGCAGAACACCCTAGTGTCCCAAGAAATAAGGAGAAATTTGAGGGGTTTTAGGAATATTTATATATTGATACCAATCATATTTTCTTCATAAGTATCTTGGGAGTCAAAATCATATATGGGTTCATCAAAAATGACCTTCTGGAGCTCTGGAAAATTTTCTAACAAGTTTCTCTCTTATGAGGTATGTTTCTAGTACTTAATAAATTTTTAAAGAAAAAGTGCATGACACATTTTATTATCCCTTGTGACCTTGTCCCTTAGGGGAAAATGGGACAATAAATTGCTTCTAGCCCTAGTAATTCCCTATGGCTCATTATATGACCTTGTTGAATCTCCATGATGCATTTTAAGCTCTTTTCACCTCATTCTAGCCCTTCCGTTGACCAATACAACAACACCACTTGTCATCTCCAAGTGATGGCACATTTTATGTCCTTCTTGTCCCTTTTCCCTTGGGGATAGATGGGACAATAAAATTCACCCCCAAGTAATTAAAAATCCAAAGAAAAATCTAATTATTGCTTCTCTACCCATCTCTTAAAAAAAGTGCCAAAGGCTTTAAAGCTCAAAATTGAAGATTTTCACCTCATTCTTCCTCACACTTAGAAATTGCATTCATATTTGAAGTTGGATAACATAAAAATCCTGAAAATACATCCACCATACTATTTAAATATTTCCAAGACATCCATGGTTGCAAGGAACAAAGTTTTTCTCATCATTCTTCATCCAAAAATCAAGGCACGAGATCCCTATATGAGACAGAACGCAACTAGAATTCATTGTTGGTACTTGGATTAATTTTATAATTGTTAAATATTTAATACTCAATTAATTGCCACCATGATGCAACAGAAAAAGGTCAGCGAGGCTCATCTTTACTTCCCGAGATTCTAATTAGAATCACTTGAAAACTAGAGGAAACAATCCTCAAAAATATATCTTCATGTAAGCTAGTTTTGTGCCATGCCAAAGTCCCTATTTTTAGGTATATTTATTGATTTTTCATCAAAATTTTACCCTTCTTGAATAAAATTTCAATTTCTTGAAGATCTGACAGGTGAAAACATCTCGAAAATAAAAAAAGGATCTTTGAAATATCTAGTCTCATTGAAACTAAATTTTTGCACGATGAAGTTGCCAATTTTTTTAGATATAGAGGAATGATTTTTATTAGTATTATACCCCATATAATGAAAATTTTATTTTCCGGTTGTTTTGGTGAAGGACTCATTCAAATTTTGGAGTGGGGAATCCTGGAACAAAACCAATAATTTCAAGACCTCTTTCGTTGCAATTCGACACTCTAGAGTGAACTTACTAAAAATAACATGTGTCCATGGTGAATCATGACTAAAAGTATTAATATTTTGAATAAAGTGAGTTCTCGACATTCATGGTCCTCTAGTCGGGCAAGAAACGTCAAGGAATGAAAATAGGTGAAAATTTCCAAAAATAGTAGCTCGTGGGCCCACTGCTAAAAATATAAAGTCTCATTTCTAGGTACATAAAGTTGCAATTGTTTTTGATTTCACTCATCTCACTAATTTTTCCATCCTCACATATTCCTAAATTTATCTCAATCTCGAATCAAATATTCAACCTTTCACAAGAATTGAAGCCATCATCATCTCTACAATGAGTTGAGTTAGGTGAATTAGTTGCAGAACAAGCTGGTTGCGACAAGTTAAGCTTACTAAGTGATTTGAGTTGAAGTGATCTCATCAAGCTGGTTGGTTGGGTGAGTTTTAGTTAGACTGGTTGCAGTGGTGAGCTATTTAAGAACTCATCATTTTTCATGAAGAGATTATGCAAGTGAGTCAACTCAAGCAAGTTGGGTGAGCTACTCAAGTTGCACTGAGATGAGTTGCTAAACCGAACAAGCTTCGGAAATCTTGATGACATAGTTGGAGTTATCTCAATGAGCTCAGTGAGCTAAGGGATTTGATCAATCAAGCATCAAGAGGATCATCATGAGAAATTCATGTGGTCATCTTGAGCTTGCATCGAGATCTCTCAACAATGTTTCTAAACACTCATTCGATAGCTTGATGTGTCTCAGTACATCATGTAAAAGGAGGAGATTGTGATCATCATCAAAAAGTTCTTCATCAATAAGATCAATCAATCCCCTTCCCTTCTCCTCTTCTCTCCCTTTCTTCTAATTATTTATTATATGCAATCATGGTATTTTTTCCTATTCACTTAAGTGACAATATTTTTAATTTATAAACGTATTCTATCAAAATTATAAGAGAGATACTAAATTTTTCTCTTCTAGGAGAAATTTAAAGGTGACAAATGGAGTAGGAGAACAAAGATTCATGTGGGGGAGACAAATGGTGAATTCAAATGGATATAAATTGGGACGGTTTATCCATTCTAAAGGATCCTAGATTTTGAATATTTCTACTTTGTAGCAATTGTGAATTGTTGTTTGGATGTTGAAATTTGTATCACCAACACAAGGAATAAAAGGTACATTCTTCCATTTCTTTTCTCATGTATTTCTCTACTCTCTATATTTTCTAAAACATTGTAAGTATGTTGATCAAGAAGGAACTCGGTGTCCTTGATAAATTAATGTAAAAAATGTGTGTCTGGATTTGCTAGTCTCACTAGGTGCTTCATTGTTTCTTTCCTCCAATTAAATGTTGAACTACTTTGGTTATCAGTGTGAACTCTGCACTTTTCTACTCACAACGATAATTTACCCTCTCCTAATTCATCATATTTATCCCCCATCCTTGCAATTTCCTCCCTTTTACCCTATACAAGAACTTTTCCACAAGTTCGGTGAAGTGTGCCTATGTGATCTCAGCCTATTTGTCCACCACACAACAGGTTCTATATAATTAGGATAGTTACATTCAATAATGGGAGCCTCCCCATACAAAAGAAGGAGGGGTGTAGCCTGTGTGAGCATTGGTGGAAACCCATAATTTTCCATATGACATATTATTTCACCAATATTTTTGGCGACTCCACTAGGGAAAGATCTATCCTCATGCACCCGTAAAGATCTCTTTAAAATACAAAAATAAATAAAAATTACTTGAATGATCAAAAAACATTTTTGCAAACCTCTTGAGAAAACCTAGCTGAAAGAAGATATACTAGATTGAATAGGTTGAGAGGAATCATTGACCCTACTTTTTAAGCTTTGCAAAATCAGCAAGAGCGAGTCAAAGATAATCCATACTACTTCTCTCAAGCTTCATCCCCATCTGATTCATCAAGGGGTGCCCTTTGTAACGCTATGCTGAAAATCTTAGTGATACTCCTACAAATTATCCTATCTTTCACCCAATTTTGAATTTTAATTCCCAAGAGGAAGAAATAGATAAATAAGCTGGAAGAATAAAGAGAGGAAGAAATGGTAGCACAAGCACCTATGCTATGGGGACAAAACACTGCTTCATTGGCTTTGGCTCCACTACTCCATGAAGTTCCACAATGGTCAAGAAAAAACCTCCCTAACTTCTATGGAGATGTAAAGAAATGTCCTGATGATCATATCACGAGGTTCATCATAGCATGTGGCATCCTTGGAGTACAACATGAAGATGTTGTAGTGTTGTTGTTCATGGAAAAATTACAATATGTTTTGGTGGAATCATTCTACTATCTTCCTTCATGCTCAATTTTTGATTGGAAGGGTTTAAAAAATAAGTTTGAAGAAAGATTCAAGACCATTTTATATTCCCATTCACTCCTCACCCAAATCACTCGGATGAAGAAAGAGTCGTAAGATTCCATGAGATAATTTGTGGAAAAATTCAACAAGCTGATCAAAAATATTGTCATTGTATCTTTCTCTACTATAGATAATTTGAAGATGTCATTTATAAATGATCAATTTATTGAAGTGAGTTTCTATGGAGAGTTCAACCATGGGATTTTGACTACACTCAAGAAATTTTTGTTGAGGTGGAAGATGACCTTATCTTTTAGGCAAGATCGAGAATAATTTAACGAAGAATAAGGTCCAAGTTTCTAAAGATGAGATAGTTGATCAAATGTTGCAGAATTTGGAAAATGAATTGAAAATTTGGAAAAATGAAGTTTCTCCATGAGTTCCTCTTCCAAAATAGAATAGGAATTAGATTTCGGAGCACCCGTAAGGCTTGCCTTGGAGGCTCATCCATCAATGTAATATGTGATATCAATGAAGATGGAGAGAAAGATACTTTTGAATCGAATTTGAAAATGAAGATGAATAATAATGTGCTCGGACCATATTTTATGGAATAGTTACTCTATGTTATATTCACTTGATCACAAAAGGAGGAAGAATGTTATTCTTCTATTGCCCAAGTTAAGAAATTGAATCCTCAAATGGAGACTCTAGGAAAAACAACAACGAAAGGAGGATCATTGAATTTTGTTTCCATAGGGTTAGCTGAGAAGAAGCATGAGGCTACTTCAATCAAGAATCCTTCTACCTCTTCAAGTAAGTCTCCTCCAACTTCTCTTGAAAAATCAGTTTCTACAAATCCTAAGAACATCCATGTCAAATTTTCCACAACCCATGATGTTCCTACCACCTCTTCATCCTTTGATATCATTGACCATTTCAAAAAATCAAAATTCCAAAAAAATTAATTTGAATACTTGAGAACTCATCCCAAGCAACTTGAGAAACTTATTCAACATATCAAAGGAAGTATCTTTATTTCATGTCCTAAATATGCCACCACTAAAGAACCACCTCGTGTATCTCATACCACTCAATCTATGAACTATCTCACTTACACACTTTCCACCTCGAAGAAGGTAGAACCTTTCTACATAGCCTTGTTAGTCAACATGTATAAGTTAAATAATTACATCATTGATTCTGGTGCTTTGGATAATGGCATGCCTGTAAAATTTTCTAAATTTGTCCATCTCTCTCTCTCTCCTACCTCTAGTCATTTCCTCTCCATGGAATTAAAATGAGTACCTCTCGTTGGAAAAATAAAAAATGTTGTGGTAGTGTTGACGAACTTTCCTAACAAGAAATTCACTATGAGAATACTTATAGCAGACATGCCTACCACGTATGGTATGTTATTTGGCTGAAGATTTTGTCAAGATGTTGGAGGATATATACAACTAGATTGGTAAGACGCCACCATCTCGGTCAATGGTAAAATAAATAAACTACTTCCCATCATAAAAATGAAGTATAGCGTGCAAATATCAAATGACCCAATGACATACATCTCATGTCAAATTTCAAAATATTGTAAATTTTTCATGACCTTCGAGGATGATCTTGAGCTTCCCGCATTGGTGGAAAATTTTCCAAGCACCACAGAGCCAATCAAAGAACATTAGGATGATTTGATGAAATCAGAGTTTGAGAGTGTGCACTTTCCATGGGATGAGAGCCTAAATGAATTTTCTCTACTGGATATTGATGACGGTGATGAGAGCCTCAACTTGCAATAAATCATTATTGAAGTGAAGAGAAATTTTGATCAAAAACGAGTGATACTTAACAAATTCTCAATAGGTAAGCTCAATATTTCCAATCATGTTCTTGATGCTCGGTATGAGGTTCCATGTGATGAGTATTCTTGTGAGTATGAAGACTTCCCATACTCATTGAAAGAATGAGATAATAAGTATGAGAACGAAAATATGTTTCTACCTCAAGAATGGGAACCTATTCAAGGAGTCAATGATTTTATCAAGGAAATGGATTTCTTGGTTCTCAATGATTAAGAATGGGAAAATGATAATGACCCTTTTCATGAGGATGGAAACATTCTCAACAATAAAAGGAGAAAAGAAATGTTTCTTCATTGTATGGCTGATTTTGTTCAAAATGAAAACATTTTTAATGGACTTCAACCTTGCGTGCTCACTTTACTCAAGAGTAGGACTCTTTAGGCATAAAAATGGATGAAAAAGCTCAAAATGGATGGGGAAAACATGGTGACAGTTTCAATGTTGGATACCCAACCTTGATCTCATTCTCTTTGTAAGAGGATGATGTAATGCATGCAACACAATGTGTAAGGAAACATTTTACAAAATATTTGAGGTATGAGGAAGATGATTTCTTATTACAATTGAGAAATATTGGACATCAATAGATTGGTGATAATGTCAAGGATTCCTAAACATCTTCCGAGAATCAAATCATGAAGATAGTGTTCATGAAGCAAATAACAAGCAAAGAAAGAATAAATATCAATGAAGAACATAGACCTTGGCATGAAAATGATGAGGTAAGCATGATCGAGTTTTGTCTTCACAATAACAATGGAAAGTTAGCAAGTGAGAGAGACTTGGGAATCGGTGAGAAAATGTAAATTACATGTCAAAGCAATAGAGGCCATGAAATGAGTGAGTTGATCATAAATTATACTAAAAATCATGCCATATTTCTCAAGAAGCTAAGGATAGGTTCATACTTCAATGAACCTATCAAAATATTTGTGGAAGGATGGATTTTTGTGGTACCCATTTATGGGTAAGTACTCAGTTCAAATTTTTTCTTCAATGAAATCAATTTTTCCCCTGCATGTACATGGGTGACTTAGGATGTTTCCCTTTGTTTTTACATGTTTTATTTCCCATTTTTGTTCCCTTGTGTTGTGTGTTTACATTCTCATCTTGTGTTTCCTTTTAGTTTTGTGTGTTTGTCTCTTGTTGTGTGTGTGCTCAATAAAGGAAGTTATGTCGTATATCTCGTGGTGACTCGTATAGCCCAATGGGTAAGGCACTCGTCCGTGTGGTGTCTTGAGATTCTAGGATTCCTACTTTCCCTATCCTTGTTGCGCTCAATCTAAAACAAGTCCCCAAGTATGTAACGGCCTAACATACCGGATGTTTGTATTATCATATGGGAGGATTATTTACTATATAGATGTTATGTGTATACCACAGAAAAAGTAAATGGATGATGAATGTAAGGAATTTTACGGTGTATCATATGAGGGTCATATGATACAGTCTTGGATGTAAAGTAAATGATTAGGATGTAACACATAATGTGATTATGCATTATGTGACAAATGAAGCAAACATCGTAATAGGATATTGGTAGTCAAAATCTGTGGTATACACAAGATGTCACATTTGTTTGTAGATCTATTTTTGTCATGCAAATATGCAACATGAAAATTTCAAACTTTCAAACATGACAACTTAACCAAAACTGAAAATGTTACCCCGAGTCTTCTTGAAACCCTCTCTAATCGGTTTGTCGGTTTTTTCATGTCCAGCTTTTATGTTGTAAGTATTTCCAAGATTAATAAAATTTAAGTATAAATGGTTTTAATGATGTGGCAAGATCATCAATTTCATATGGTGAAGTGTTTCTAATGGCTAGTTTCTTAGCATGCCCGGAAAGGCTAATTTTGTCTATTCTAGGATAGATGTGCATCCTCCAAGATAGATGTGAAAGATTAAAATCATCCGGGATATGTGTCAATGATTTTATGATACAATGTAACTATTTTATTAATATTTAGGAAGGTTTCAGAGGTTTATGAACAAGAACAGTGAAAGTGGGTTTTTTAGGGTCAAGGAACTTACAGTCTGAAATAGTGCCTAAGATTTGGAAGGTGATTCTAGGAGCTATGTAAGGATTTAGAGGTAAAACAAGATATCAATAGAAATATAATTCAATCCTCTACATGATGGTACTTTCATATTTTACAGAAGACTTGGTCTATTTTTTCCACAACTCATTTTCAATAGACACACTTGATTATCCCAAGAAAAATGAGCTTTTGAGGGAGTTCCAGGAAGAATTGGATATTGATTTGAAACCAATTCATCTTGTAATGTTTTTTTGATTCAATTTAATACAAGAAAGAACAAAAAAAGTTTTCTTGGAGCTCGGGAAACTTTGTCTTCAAGGTCTTTCTCAAGGTAAGCTTTTGATACTTAGACATTTTCACAATAGGACACTTGTCACCTCTAGGTTGAGGTGTAATTTTGTGCCCCTTTTTCCTTTTCCCTTGGGGATATAGGGGACGAGAAAATTCTCCCAACCTCTTTTTTTCCTCTTGGACCATCATATGACCTTTTTAAGCACTCCATGCAAGCATTTTTAGTTGTTTTCAGCCCTCTCATCATCGAATGAGGATGCACCACTTGTCAAGCTCACATGAGGGCACATTTTTTTGTCCCTCCTGTCCCTATCCCATGGGGATAGAGGGGAAAATAATATCCTCTCTCTTTCCCCTTGTTTGGTTTCTCATAATCTATTATTAGTGAAACTTGCATGTTTCATAGTTGTCATTGTAGCGGTGTATGGCTATTTTGAGCATGTAGCCTATTTTGAGAGTGCATGGGCGGTAAATGAAAATTCCCCACCCCTATAATTATGTAGTGTATTTCACTATTTTGAGTACCACGTGAGTTTAGAGTCTTGGTATCACTGTATGTATTAGAGTTATGTTGCTAGTACGTTTTTACGCGCATGACTTTATGAAAGCTTGGTAATGTATTCATCTATTGATGGTGATGAGTTAATATAATGGATTTTTGTAGATGGATATTTTTCATTGATGTCTCTATTCATGGTTATTGCATTGTAAATCTGATATTAATTCTTATGTGATCACTATGCTTTCCTTATTATGGGTGTTTCCAAATTGAGCACATGGATCAAGATATTATGATGGAATATATACTTTGATTGTGGTTATTATGAAAATGCATGCTAACACCTTGGAAAGATAGTAACAAAGAGGGATCTAGTAGCTTCGTGTGATTTAGGTGAGCGTTCAAATCATCTATCTAGATGAATTGTTAGTGTGCCTAGGCATTTGGGTATAAAAATATATAGTACATTTTGGTTCCATTACTTTGGGACCTCTTTTTCAAAAATTATTTACCACAATGTTACATGATGATGGTGTATCGGTTGATTCTTGCGGTCATTGAAGATTGGGTATACAATGGACAAGATTAATTTGTGTAAAGATATGGTTCTGGATCTGATTTCAATGCATGCAAGTGGGTGGAAGATAATCTATATCATGAACTCTATGAAATGTTCTATTGGTGATTTCCTATATAATTGTATGAGTGGTTGTGAACATATGCATCAAAGGAAATTTAGAGTTACAGATCAAGGTTTTGGACACATGAAGAGTAACAGGATTTTTTTGATGGAGATTAACCTTGGACACATGTTGTAGATCATTGGTGGGTTGTTTTTGTGCATAGTTATACTATGGAGTACATTGTTTCTATGTATTATTGTCTGGAAGTTATTGAGTTTGAATTCTTGCGCAAGGCCAGAGGATCTTACATTCATACTATTCCTTTCGCATTAAGATCTTGATGGTGGTGTTGATTTTAGAGCACCTACCTATGGCTATCTAAACATACCACTATGCACGGGTGTGAGATTAGGTGTGGTGATAGATGGAGGACCTTGCGGTAGAAAGGTAGAGAGAAGAAAGGAAGCTTAATTAAAAGAAGTGCGGGAGAGGGAATTAGTAAAGCAATGTGATATTAAGGATTATGTGGAGTTGTAGAGGATGATGTCTTGAGAATGATTTGAGGCTCATGTGGAAGACATGGATCTGAAGCATCAGGATCTCCCCCACTTAGGAAAGCATAGTAGATAATCCCCTTCGGCTTCAGGTGAGAGCACATTTGAGGAGGAAATATTGAGGAATACATGTGGGCATATAATCCCACCTGTGACCTAGACCTTGTGCCTCCCTTAGGCTCCTTTTTCATGCACGCAACATTCTCTACTATCTTGGTGTCTCCACAATCTCAGCTTTCCTTTTCAGGTTTGTTGGCTAGATTTTCTGCATAGCTGAAAACCTAGGCGATCATGAGATAAATATCCCTCATTTACAGTGAGGATCCCATGTAATATTTTTTCAATTACATTTTATAATATCTATCTGTTGGTTTTACTTTAAGCGCGTAGCTCATGCACCATAGCTAGGTAGTTTTGCAAAAGCAAGTAAGCAGTGTAAGAAATTAATATATATATAAAAGAGGGAAATAGTTGAATGCGATCGAAAAAGAAAGAAGATGTGCAGCCTAACCAATAGTTGATAGAGTTGGTCACATGCACATAGACAAAACAAATAGATCTATAAATGTAGAATTAGCGTCAAAGGAAAGTTTCAAATCTAGATCTAAGATAACACAAAGTTTATGCAAATATCTATACAAAAACAAGAAATAAATGCACCGTCGACACAAAGTTCTTGGGAATCTATCTCCTTTCAATTCCTTAGCTTTCAAAAAGATATCAAGGGTTTCAGCTCAAAGTCTGGAACACAAGAATGCTGATTACAAATTTTGATTCTTTAACCCGTAGGTTCTTTATCTATTTATAGTGTATAGAGGGAAATTTACAAACAGGAAACTATAAGCGAATCTGGAACATGTGGAAGTTGCAAAGGCAACAAATTGAAATCTCCTTCCTGGAATTCCTCTTTGTATGACATGCATGATTTATAACTGAAAATAGAACCTTCTATTTTGCATGTCTGCCACCTATTTGCAAGTAATTGACTTCTTCAAGTAATGGATTCTAAACCGATCACTTAAGATTGCTCAATTAATTTGTTAGAGAAAATAAGAGAAAAAACAAGAAAGTGGAAAAGAAATTAGAAGAAAGTTGCAACACTCCCAGCCTTGTTCTTCTTCCATATTCTATATGTGGTTAACTCTTTTTCCTTTTATTCTCACCAAACTAGATCTCGAAAGTAGGCTGAATGTGATTTTGCTTATGGGTGTTGCCTCGACACGCCTTCCCTCTTATCCTTGAATATTTTGTAGTTATTCTCCATTACATGCACCAGTGTAATGTTTGCCATAAATAATTCAGACAAAACTCATCATTTTTTTTTTTTGATTGCATATGAGCAATTTTAAATTCTGGAAAGCACTCTGGGTGAATGAAAATATAAGTAAATTCAATGAAGGCTTCAACTAGAAGATTGGGAGCACATGCACAAAATCCTGGATGAAACTTTTCATGCATTGACTTCCACATGGGTTGTGCTAGAAACAAGAGAATGAATTTTTATTGGAAGCCTTTGCAATTATGAGATATGGATCTGTCAATTAAATCGGTGATATGTTCAAGGCCTATGTTTGCATCATTGACTTCAAAAAATCTAGAAGTTGTGCATGATTCAGCTGATCCTTCTCTTTCATCATGCTTCAACATGGTTGGAACAATCTCTATTTGATCTCTTTTTCTTTTAATTATGTTAGAATCCATTGTAATTAGATCAATTTGTGTAGATCTATTAATTTCTTCTAATTTGGAAGAAATATTCAATGTAACTGACATTGATTTGAACTTCCTTTCACTAATATGAGTTCCTGGGAACTTATACCAACATGCAGACAATTAGAATAACAAAAATCAGGCTATTCCAACCCAATGCGCTAAATCTAGAAGCTTCCCTGCAATGGAAAACACTCTTTAATGCAAAATCCTCCTTCCCTTGGCACCAAAACCTATTCGGGCTGAAAAATTCATCAAAAATAATTAATTGCTTCTCAATTATGGCGTCCCATGCTTATATAGCCATATGCATGCTATTTTTAATAATTTCCTTTCCCTATTTTTGGCAATTTAATTAATTAAAAGTCATGCTTCTTCATCCAATTTGGGCACCCAAGTTTGCATGCTTCGGTTGTTTTTTTATGAATTTATTTTATTTATTTTTAGCATGCATCCTTGACTTCTCTTTAGCTCATCCACTTGCATTGACCTTCTTTCTATTTATGGTGCCAAACTTAGCTAGAAATACCATTAATAAATATCATTAAATACATGTATTAATGCCAAGGTGGGTCACACTTTTTGGTAAGGGAAACTAAAAATAAGAAGTCAAAGCAATGGGAATTTCCACCCTACACTGCAGCTCCAAAAATCCCATCTTTCGCTTAAGTGATTTGAATTTCATAATGGGAATTTTTACCCTGCAAGGAAAGTAATAAATTATCGTTGGTGCTTTAAGTGATTTTTATTTTATAATGAGAATTTTTACCCTACAAGGCAGGTAATAAATTCTCATCTACCTGGCACCACTAATATTTCCATTGCAGCTTAAGTGATTTTGAATTCATGGGAAAAAGTAACCTACCATGTAGGCAAGACAATCCCACCTACCTACCACTACCAAAATTCCCACTAAAAACTCTAACCATTCCTTCCAAAAAGTGTGACTTGCATGGAAAATAGCTATTTTCCAAAAGTGTGACTTGCATTGTGACTTCTACATTAAAAATTGTGTGAAAATTCGTCACTTAAGGCAACGTGGAAATTGGACATGGAAGGCAGCCTTGAAAATTGCGACCGCATGAAGACATCATTTTTTCATTTTTGGATTTTTGGTGAAGAAAATTCAAGCATATAATAAAATTTGTCATTTTGGAAAGGGTCCGAGAAGATGTAGTAGCAAAAACTTGCATGTGCCATAAATTTCATTATGTGGCTCTGTTTGGTGTCGTTTTCTCTAAAAGTGCATATTTTCTCGAGCTCTACGCATTGATGGAAATATTTTTCTTATTTCCATAAAATCCATTTTTGCACCTTTTTGGACCAAGCAACTTCTTGCATTTTAAAAAGAATCCCAAGCTCACGATCACCTATAGATAGATTAGTAATTAAAAATATTGGATAACTTTTCAAAACCATAACCTTGGGGAAATATCTAGTAGGAAGAATGAATAGGCTACAAGAATTGCCAAAGAAAACAAACCAAAACATAGAAAAAAGAACTAAAACAAAACAAAAGAAGCTGCAGGCAATTGCTCAAAAGTTTCTCCGATTAGCTAATCTATAAAAATTCTTCCCCAAGTGAATGTTCTATGGTAATAATGATGGGGTAAAGTGATTTATATAACCTAAATCCTCCAATTTTAGCTCAATCTTTTTTAAAAGAACTTTAGTTATTTAATAAATAAATAAATAAAATTCTCTCGAGAAAAACTTGGCAAAGGGATAGAGTGAGTTTTAGCATGTGGTTACTTGGGAATTTGGCTTTTATGACTCACTAGGGATACCTTAGAGAAATGTAAATAATTACGGAAAAACAGACACAAAATGACCCATTACTTTGAAAAGAATGACTTTTTTTAAAAAGGGCATTCCCAGTTCAGGGTGAAATCTTAGGGACACAAGGTCCCTAAATGCCTATAATGGGAACATCCTCATTGAATGAATGTTACTCACCACATATCTCCTCATCCTATCATGCCTCCACTCCTCTTCATCACTATCCTTAAGCTGGAATATATCTTCGCCTTTCTTTCTTCCTTGACCTTCTTCATCGGCATTACACGCATTGACCTACTTAGCGCTTTGTGGGGCCAGCACCGAGTATCTTCACCGTACGCCTTCTGCGTAAGTGTCTACTCTCATGATTAACTACATTACTATTATCTTGTTCCTCTTCTGCTCTAGTACATTTTGCAAGACATCATATCCTTGTTCTTCCTACTACCTTAGGGGTGTTTATTCCACCGAATCCTTGTTCCCATAGTTTTTTTTCCTTTAGAGGACCAGTAAAGAAAATTCCTCTCTTGCAACCACCTTTCCATCCTTAAACCATGACCTCAGGTACACATACACGCGTATGGGCTCAATATTTCCCACAACCATGACTTTTGGAGTTATGTCAATATTGTCTATTTCCATCATCTCCACATACACCTCCTTATTGGGCCATACATATGTCTTATGCACAATATGAATGTATGCATCTACTTTGTTAGCATCAAACTATAGCTTCCATGCATTGTGTAACCTATTTACCAAATCCTTGAAATAATGTGTAGTGAAAGCAAAAGGTAACTTACACCAAGGGCTCTTCTCTCCCATCTTCATGAAGAATCTTCCTAGACAAAAATGTTGGTATCATACGAAATTTTCTTGTCCATTTAATACACTAGGCAACTCGTGCAGTATGTGCCTCTCTCCTTCAAATGCCCAGTTTAACCTCCTAAACCATTTCTCTTGGTACTCCTTATAAGTGTTTGAAATGGAACCATGACATGTGTACTTAGAAAAAAATTCCAAGTGATTTATTCTCCATGGGATATTCCCAAACTTTCTCCTTCAGTCCATCAAGCACGCCTATTTCACTAAAAACAATCAATAGTAAAATAGCACCCCAGGTTATCTTATCACCCTTATCAGCTTGGGTGTGTGCCTCTATCACTAGGCTCTCTGCAATGTAACCTGTTATATTATAGTAGGTCTTTTTTCCATTTTGTATGCCATATGCAACCAGTGCTTATTAACCTTTGTCCACCTTTCCGAGGTGCCCAATTTACATCCAACTAAATGTTTTTCTACCCTTTTGTTATGTCATCTATGAGAGTGACATTGAAGGCTTGTCCTCCCTTCTTGTAGTGGTATGTGGTGGCCATCACCTTGACCCATCATCATTTGATAAGTCTCTTACAATCTACGAACCTCGAGTCACGTAAACTGTGACTTTTTCGACCAAATTTTATATGATCGTCATCCTTCTACCCGTGAAGTAGAATAAATCTTCGTACATGTGATACATCAGCCACTTTGGTACAAGTGGTCATGCTTATAAAATAATGATAGCTCATAAAGTTGCATGACTCCTATGCTTTCCAGGTAACCTATGTATCGATGTGTCCGTAACCCTCTTCCCATATTTTTTCCTCCTTTTCATCTTCCGAACGGTCTCTACATTGATATCCTTTAGGTTTTCTCAATCCTATGGTTGAAGTCTCTAATCTTGCATTGTGTTAACTTCAACATCCATGACCTTCCTTTAATCACCCCCTCAGGGTCTGCATTTCTACAAACCACTCATACGATTCTTCCTTAGTTTCCCTCTCAACAACTGGAGCTCGCCTTGGTGTCATTACTCTTTTCAATTTACAAGTACGCTCTGTAACTTCAAATTTTCCTCTACCTAATCCTTTCACTCCTTAGAATCAAATCAAAACCTTCAATCTTCATGCCCTAGTTTTCCCTATCTGCAAGTATGTCTTCTTGAAACCCTAACCACAAAAAAATCCCAACTAGATCACTAACACTTCTCCATATAGTTTTATTATTGATGTGCCTCAAACGTGCTTGGTTCACTACTCCATAGATGGCTTGCTACAGTATTCTCTTCATCACACTTCACAACTCGATAGCTCAAAGTATGCAAGCTAAAAATAATGTTTCACTTAATGAATTTATTGCTCATTTCAAAATTTCCCACATTAATTGATCCTCAACTACCACTTTGTATACGTGGAATTAATTATGCTTATTTATTTTTATGTCTGTTGCATCATCTCCTTTCACACCTAACTCTTCCACACCTCATTCATAACCTTCTATCGCACCCACTACTTCTTGGCCACAGATTTCCTTACACGCACCTCTCGGCACCGAAGTACCTCTCTAATGAGCCTCATACCAAGTAACCTCCAATACTACATCCTACCTTTCATTACACTTTGAGTGTCCATCCCTCTACATGTGGTCTTAAATCCAAACAACCTTATTGGAATTTATTCTCAAGCCTATATTTGCTCACGAGCCCCAGCAATTTTACAATGTACTTCATACATAATGCACCAATATATTCTTCTCGATCCACCCAACACGAAAATTATGTGCAGGTCCTCTGCGGGATGAAGTCAATAGATAGTAATTATTATTTGGTGCACAAGCACGCTTATTACAAAAAAACACTAAACAAAATTGAAAAAGCATAGAACAACTAAAAGGAAACACATATAAAGTTAATGAATTAAGGGAAATATAATCTAAATGGAAATACTATCTTATTACAAACACCAAGAAGAATAATTTATAGTAGGGCTTCAACCATGTTCCATCCAACGCTTATAACTAAAACGTGCTTGAATCAATTATATAAGTCACAACATACGTTCCTAACCAATGCACTTGGAACTTTCCAAGAGGGTGTAAAAACTTTGAATCATACATAAGAACCATCTGTCCAACTTCAATCTGCTTATTTTTAATATGCCTATCATGTCATGCCTTCTATCCGCCCTTTCTATCTTTTGGCTCCAACAATTAATGGCACACCTCTTTTCCAACTGCATCAATTTATCTATACGCTCTTCAAGTTCTTTCTCATCATCCAATCCACCTATGTGCACAATATGCAAGGAAGGTAACATAAATTCCACTGGTAAAACAACCTCCACGTAAAACACCAATTGAAAGGGTGTGGCTTTGTTTAATATTTTATAAGTAGTCTGATATGCCCAAAGTACAACAAATACTTTATCATCCCAGTCTTACCTTCCAACATCACAAATCTTAGTCAATGTATGTCCCAATATTTTATTGAAATCCTCAGTAGTGTCATTAGCCTATGGGTGATAGGGTGTTTTTTATGGTGTGCCACCATAAATTATGCCAATAGTATCCTTGATGGTCTCATTAAGAAAATGAGTGCACCTATCACTTTTCAAACTCATTGGACATCCATACCGATAATTATATTCTCCCGTAAGAATCTCGCTGATGTAAGCGACATGCAATCCTTTGTAGGTGTTACTTTTTCCCACCTTGTAAGATAATATGTACAAGTTATAATGTAGCGTAATCTAGTCCTATGCGTAGGTGGGGAAATAGGACCCATAAAGTCAATTTCCCACTTTTCAAAAGGTTCTGCACTAGCAATAGGCCTCAAAGGCATTTCATCTCTATGCACAGGCTTTCCAAGTGCTAAAAATGGTCACAGTCTTACAATATTCTATACAATCTTTGTAAATCGTTTCCCACCAAATGCACGATAAAATAATCTTGCGCGTTATAGCATTTCCTTCATAATGTCCACTAGCAATCCCACCATGAGCTTCTTCCATAATGGCAGTACACTCGTGCTCAAGTACACACTAGTGCAAAACTTCATCCCGGACTAGATTGTATAAATATCCACTAATTAACATGTAAGGTGTGATGCGTATAACAATTTGTTTCTTCTCTAAGCTCTTCATCCCCTCAGGTGGCACACCAGTATGCAAAAACACAACAATATCTTCTAATTCAAATATCATGTGATTCAATCTAAAAATTTGGCAATCCGACATTATATCCACATTTCTCTCGATGTCCTCACCTGAGTTAATCCTTAATAAATGATTTGGTCCTGAGTTATTCTTGCCTAGCTTCACCACTACTATAAATTCAAATTATTGGAATAAGATAATCTACTTGCATATGCACCCTTGCAAAATTGTCTTATTAACCAAATACTTAAGTTCCATGCGATCTATATAAAATATGAGCGTAGTTGCCAATAAATATTTCCTAAACTTGTGCAATGCATAAATCATGGACAATGATTTACGCTCTGTAGTTGTATAATTTTGTTCGATCGGGTGGTCAATTTCACCTTGCAAAGAAAATAGGATGATAAACAATGCCCTCTCTAGGTGGGCTAATATTGTGTCAATGGTCATGCAAAATGTGTCACATGCACACTTTGAATGGTTTGATCTATGAAGGAAAGTGTAGAATAGGTGCAAAAGTAATCCTTTCCTTCAATGTCTCAAATGTGTGTTGTTGCACCTCACCCCAATGGAACTTTCCCTTACTCTTCAACAATTCCTCTAAGGGTGTGGCTATCCTAACATAACCCTTGATCAAATTCCTATAATAACTTGTGTACCCCAAGAATTTGTGCACCTCACTCTAGTTAGTAGGTTCCTCTAAGCCCAAAATGACAACAACCTTAGTAAGATCTACCAACAAGCCTTATTTACATATGATATATCCCAAAAAAATTCTAAAAGGTGTAGTAAAGATGCACTTCTTAATGTTTAGGGAGATGCTCAATTATCGGTACCTCTCAAACAGAAGTCTTAAATTATCAAAATAATCTTTTAATAGCCCATAAACTATCCAATCATCCAAATAAACTTGCAAAAACTTATGAATGAAGTCCTAAAATGATTGCACAACAATGCAAAAAAAGACTATAGGCACATTCTTCAATCCAAAAGGCATAACTTTGTATGCAAAACTTCCCCACTCATTAGTGAAGTTGTCTTTTCATGATCTTCCTCAGCAATCCTCACCTGATGATATCCAAAAAATTCATCTGTGAAAGAGTAGATCTCATGCCCTGTAACGCCTTCCAAAATTTCCTCTGTAAATGGTGTGGGAAAAGGATCTATTACACAAGCAGCATTTAAGTCCCTATAATCCACACAAATCCTTATCCTTCTATATTTATTTATGCTTATCACCATATGGCTAACCCACTCTGACTGCTCAATGGGCTCAATAATTCTAGACTTACACATCTTATCAATTTCTTCCTTTACCTTGACGTGCATATTAGGATTCATCTTATAAGGCCTCTTCCTAACCGGCGCACACCTTCCTTTAAATTTATCCTCATCTCACCCAAAGAGTGATGTACCCTTTCAACTCATGATATCCTCTAGAAATAATTCTTGGAATTCATGTAGTAGCTCAATTATTTTGGAAACCTCTAAGTTAGACCAATAATCACTAATGATGGCCTCCTTAAGTTTTGCATCTATTCCAATTTTAACCTTCTTCATTTTCATAGGCTCATCATACATACATTTCTACTCATCTCGTGCTATCTAAAACCTCATGCATACCCATAGTATGATCAAAATCTAGATTTTCCACTTCTTAATCATTAATCATGTAAACCAACTTTCCTTTTTCATTTTCTAGCAGAGCACCCAAGTTATTCTTCATCTATCTCTTCTTCTTCAAAGTGTGCCTCTAGATTTGAATCACTAATTCGTTCTTGAATAACCTCCTCACCTTTGTACCATCTCCCATGATCAAGCACTTCATAATCTGTAATTCCTCATTCATCGGTTGTCTAGTAAAAAAATAGTCAAAGTTTTAAATCATACCTGCAATCAATTCATTCCAATTCTCTATTTCTCTATTCAAATCTACATAAACATACCATGCGCACATAACCACACAAAGTACAATAGAGCTTATGTAGTCATAGTGAAGGTGGTAAGTCCTCTTGAGCCTCGATCCATAGTCTATCACACTCTTAAACGTGATGTGAAGCTTCGAGCCCCACATGAAATTCACATGTCTTGATAGGCACATTGTTCCTAAGAAATCTAGTAGAGAAGGTGATTCTCACCTCTCACCACTCTAAAATACTATCTCTGTGTGTAATCCACCAACATGTTGCTATCCCACACAATGTATATACTAGCATATTCCTTCTCTCTACTTGATATATCCACTAGGCTTCCATAACGTATTTAAATACACCACAATTTCCTTCTCCAATGTTCCTTGGTACCTATTACTACCCAAGAGCCTAACACAACGTGGCCTACTTACGCAAGTAATGCTTTGCACTTTCGTCTTATGCCTAACTCTTTCATAAGTCCCATGCACCCATTTTTCACAAGAAACATTGGTCACATCACTCATAGATTGTGCATCATCCCATTGAATGGAACCTTCCATTGATGGCTCAAGTACTTCAGGATCTATAATGGTGCACACATAAATTATATTAAGATCCTCCTCACTTAATGGCTCCACATAAGGTGTAACTTTTTTGTCTGCTAAAGGAATAATCACACTCTCCTCCTTGTTCTCAAAACTGATGTAACCTTTATTGAAGCGTGGATCAAAATTGTTCGCATAACACCAAGGGTTCCTAAGTAAATATGGAAAACTATCTACTTCTGCAAGCGCCAAGACCTCAAATTCCCCATTAAACTTGGCCCTTGTATAATAATAGTGGCATCCTTCAATACTCTAATGGGCTTGGCTTTAGTCATATTCCCCATATACAACACATTTTAAGATGGCTGTAATGGTGGCCTCCCCAATTGATTCCATGAGTCCAAAGTGAATACATTTACTTCTGCACCTATATCAATCAAGATGTTACTCAAAACCATCCATCAACAACTGCATTCAAAGTGATCTCTTTATCATACTCAAGATAGTGAGGTAGTAAGTTTGTATGTAATATTTATCTCTCGCGATCAACTCTAGCACACAGTACCATCTCCCTTAACCATTCCCATAATAAAAGAATAATGTTTTCTTTGTGTGGCATCTTACAAACCTCCTTTAAGTCATCAAAATATTTCTAAGGAAGCTAAAATGCCTTAGCTTGATCTAGCTTCCACAAATACTTTTTAAGCATTGCATCTCATGATGCAAGTTTCTAATAACATGCCTAGCTTCTTGATAGACTTCCTTCTAATGAGTAGAATTTGGATAATTTTCATGTAATACCTCCTATTTTGTAACAACATGTTTCGCTTGAGTCTCACGAGCATGTGTAACCTCAACGCATGTAGTTACAAACACGGGTATTATCTCGGGTCAAGTGCTAATTTTGGCAAGGGAAAGTCATCTTTCGGGCAAGTGAGGTTGAGGTCACAGAATTCTATGCAAATGTGGAGTCCCCCTGTTGCTTTAGTAACAGGGACAATTTTAGAAATCCAACAAGGATAATCAATCAGTAAGATGAAGGAAACCAAAAGAAGGTGCTAAAGTTCTTCTGTGACGAAAGTGTAATGTGAGGGTGCATTTTCCTCATCTTTTGTTTAATAGGTTTGGCATCAGGAATGATTACGATATTTTGGATGGTGCGGTTAATATCGGGCATTTTTGCGTAAGACCAAGCAAAAGCATGGTTATGATCTCAGAGAAAAGAAGTTATGGCTTCCTGTTCATCAACATCTAAAGATTGTCCGATCTTTAGGATGTGTGGGTCATCCTAAGTATGAATGTTGATCTCGATAGTCGATTCATTCAACATGGTTTGTATCTAAAGAGGTAATGACTAATGAATATATGAATCCTCTGTACCAAGGTAGGTGAGTATGGATTCATCATCCTAACATTAAATGACGTTAATTGTAGGTGTGTTGTCATCAATCATCTCAGGATACAAGAATGGGAGAGTGGAAGGGGCCTCGCCTTCATGTTGATAAGTCAAAGGCCCCAAGGAAATGGTGTTTATGAAAAAAAAAAAAGTTAGGGGGATAGATTCCATCGACTCTGCAGGTGAGGTGATGAAGGTGAAGGTGAAGGGGGCTAAGTTCATCAATGAGTTCAATGCGGGCCTGTTTGGTAGGAGGTTCGGGGAAGCCAATACCACTACGGTCATTATTTGTATGGGTGGTACATGGAATAACGGTATGGTGGCCTTGCTCGTAAAATCCAAAACCAAAACCCTTCCACACATAGTGGTGCAGAAGGTGTGGGTGAAATGATGATTGGTAAGTGATTGGAAGTCAGCGGAAAATGGGCGGGGTTGTGATGGTGGTTCAGGTGTGTAAGTGGTAGTATCAAGTCCCCCATAGGTGAGACTAGTACGAAGATGAGGAGGACCATAAATGAGGTGTTCTCCTATACAGTGATCATAGCGAGGGTGTTGGTGAAGGCTTCCATACTTGTGTGGAGTAGGGAATGTGTTGACACTATATATGTGATACTCCCCCAGAGTGAGGCATTGAAAAACAACTTCCAAGGGATCAGTGGTTGGTATGTAGGTCCCTAGTATGGATGATGTGTCGAGGTCGATGTGCAGGTCGAGTTAACGGATTAGGAAGCTAATGGGTCAGCCATGGAGTTTATAGCAGTAGTAGGAATAGAGGAGGTATGTGTGGTTGATGTAGTGGCTCATCTTGGTAGGTGGAGTTGTAGGTGAAGCGGTATTGGTTATAGAGGTAGACAGCGTGATGTATGAGCACATCATTGGGTCAGTAAAGCATGTTACATGTTTTGAAAGGTGATGGGTCAGCTAGAATGGTATAAGTGTGTCCTTCATGTTCAAACTTTACACAATGATGCAAAGTGGAAGGAATGTAACCCATGACATGGATTCAGGGTCTACCAAGTAACAAGTTATATTCGAATTCCCCTTCTAAAATGTAAAACAATTCTGGAACACAGTGGGGGCCCATGCAAATGTGGAGGATGACAGTGCCTAGTGTGGAGGTGATAGCGTCGTTGAAAGAACGCAACATGACCAGATGTTTATGCATGCAATTGTCAGGTATATGCATTTGAGAAAATTCATGGGATGAAATGATGTTAATGATAGTGCCTCCATTAATCATCACACAACGTACCCGTATATCATCAATGTGGACAGAGATGAAGAGGGCTAGATCTAGGTCATCGTTTTGGTGTGGCGTGATCTCCTCCTCTAAGAAGCTAAGGGAGGCCACTTGGTGAACAAGGTGAAGTGAGGATGGAGGTGGTAATTTGGTGAGAGAGGCTACATTATGGGGTGTGATAATGGAGGCTACGGGTGTAGGTTCATTGGGTAAAACCTCAATAGATTGAAGAAACTCCATAAGGGCTTGACGATGGGATTTTGAGGTTTGGATGAGGTCATATAAGGAGATTTTGAGGGAGATTGGTGTAATTTTTGAGCATGGTGCGATGTGTGACGCCATTAGAAATGGGGTATGTAGGGCGGTGATAGTGATTTTAGGTATGGTGCGAGATGGTATGTTGGGTATAGGATTGGTTGGTAGGTCGAGTTACCTTTTCTTTTCCCTTACAAGCGCACGTGTAGTGACATGTATCATGTTGATTTGAGGGAAGTTAGCAAATGGAGAAGGTGTAGGGTCAAGGTGGTATAATGACATGATAGGAAAAAACCTACCAAAGGAGAAAAACCCTGTGAGGTCACCGGGCGCAACGACATTTGGGTGATGGTGTGGCAAGTTCTCTAATGCGAGCCATGTTAATTTCAAATCTTAAGTGTGGCTCTAGGAGATGTGAGGATGGAGGTTGTGGTTTTTAGTGGGCCATGTGGGAGTGGGTTTCAGTGAATAAGGATCCTCATCGAGAAGGTCGTCATTGTCAAAGTTTGTTTCTGGTGGACACAATTGGATAAGGACGGTTTTCAAGGCCTTGCAGCTCTCCACATCATGCCCTGGAACACGATGGTATGCACAAATTTTAGTATCATCAAACCCTTTTGGCTTGGGTTTGAGGGGGTCATAAGGTTGGAGTGGCGGTAATGTGATAACAGAGGTCTTGAGGAGGTTGGTTAAAATTTTGGCATAGGACCCTGCTAGTGGATTACAATGGGAAGTGAACATGGGTTTGGGTGTAGGTGTGGTTGATTGTCGAGGGACTATTTTTGGAAGATTAGGAACGGGATGAGCTATGGGTTTAGGTGTTGGTGTAGTTTGAGGTATTGGTTGGGTTCATTTGGGTAGGGTACAATAGATGGATGGGTAGGAGGGTGTGGGTTTGTTTGACTACCTTGTTGTGGGTTAGTGGGGTTTTGTTTTTGGATTGCACCTTCTTGGGTAAAGGTGATGTAGGTGTACGAGGTCTAGAAGGAAAAGTAGATGGATGAAGAGGGTGAGTTACACATGGGGATAATAGGGCGCCTGTGAAGGTAAATGACGTGGGTCGTACTTGGGGTGTGAGGGACAATGACTGAAGTGTAGTGGGTAGTGAAGCAATAGTTGAAGGTATTGGAGGCATTAGTGGTAAAGAGACTACAGGTGTGGGTATAAGTCATGTTGTGTGCTTGGGTAGGTTAAATTTTGTGAGGAAGGAATAGGTTGTTGTGTTATTGGTTTATGGATGGGTGAAGGTTACTTGACCATGTTGGGCGATTGAGATCTTAAGGTAGATGGCACAAGTGAGGTGTGATTGGTGTGGTCGGGTATGAGGTCGATGAGTTTGTTTCTTTGGTTTGAGTGTCGGAGTAGGTGTGGTATTGACGTTGGATGATGTGGCTTAATCCAGGTTTAATAGGTGGATGAGTAAGGTGGTGGTCGGGGTGACCCCTAAAGTGGTAATAGGTTTAGTTGAGGAAAATGTTATGGGTGTGGGTTTGGGTTTAGATGTAAGTTAGGTTATGGGTAAGGGTGTGGTTTGAGTGCTAACAGGTATCATGGAAGGGGTTGTGACAAGTAGTGGTTATATTTGGTTTGATGGGTCAAAATGTGTTTGGGTAGATAGTGGAGGTATCAGCAAGGGATCTCTGCATCTGTGTTGAGACAGGGAGTAAGAGGCACCCCATAATAAAGCCCTATCCACATAATCTAAGTGATCGGCCAAACATGAGAACGGCACATCTATGGGTGGAGTTGGTGAGGACCTAATGGGAATTCCTATAAAATGCGTCTTAGAGATGGGGAATTGGTCAGCTTCAACTTCCGTGGGTAAGAGAGCCAAAAGTAGGTCTGTTGGATTTTGGGTAGCTGATGGAGAATGCTCGCCAAGAGGCAAAGGTATCTCAACTGGGTCTATGATAGGTGGAGGAGATGATGGGAGCTCCTCTATAAGTGAAGGGATGGATAGGTGCTCCTCTATGGGTGGAGGAGGTAATGGGAGCTCCTCTGGGCGGAGGAGGGAGGAGGTATGCAGTAGGTAAAGGTTCTCTTAGTGGAGAAGCCAGGGTGAAATGGTCTCGATGTTAGTAGAAAACCCTCCATAGGTGATGAAGGAGATGAAATGTGTTCCTCTCTGTTGGTGAAGGAATAGTGGAGGTTGATTCTAATGTGGAAGGAGAATTTCGAGCTAGGATTTCCTCTATGGAAGGGATGTGAGGCAATTGAGAGGCAACAGTACCTCGTTAAAGATAGCGTGAACCTCATGGGTATGGGTATCATGAGTTGATGTCTCACCGGTTTGATTGGATGAAGGGGCATGGTTGGGAAATGGTTTTTTGAATATTTGTAGATTTTGGTTGGGGGTGGCGTTGGGATTATCCACAGTTAACTCACCTTTCTTGAGCATTTCTTGGACAATATTCTTGAAAGTGATGCAGTTGCCATCACTATGACCCTTTACTCGATGATAGTTACAGAAATCATGTTCTTTATACCATGCGGGCATGGGGAAAGTAGGGTCAAAACTAGTGTGTGGTTTTATGGGTGGAAGGGTGATGGCTCCAACTTTGATAATATTTTGTAATACAGAAGAGTAAGGTTCCCCAATTGGGGTATATTTTAGCTACTCTTGTCTGAATCGAAAAGTCTGGACAGGTGAGAGATTAGATGAAGGTGTAGCCTGATTCAACGGATGATATGGCCGGCCTTGATTACCACTATGTTAGTAGTACCCTTAGCTTTTGATTAATTGGTTTGTGGTTTGGAAGAGGAAGAGGTATCATTCGACTTGAATGCCAAATTCTTATTTCGTAATTGAAATTTCTTCTCTTCGATGGCCCAAATCTCTAACTTTCGTGCCATAGTGAATGCCTCATTGAATGTTCGGAAGGTTTGGACTTGCAAGGTCGGGGAGATATGTCTAGCGCAAGCTCGTGTGAAGAGCTCGATGAGTTCAATTTGTGGCAGTTGGAAGGTAAGTTGATTGATCAGCCGTGCCAACGAGCGAAAAAAATCTGTGATAGATTCATCCTCATACTAACGTGTGGAATATAGATCGGTCATGGTAACCTTCTTGATGATATTGATAGAGAAATGATCCAAGAAGGCTTGGGCTACCTAATTGAATGAGAATATAGAGTGTTTAGGTAACCCACTATACCAATCTAATGCAGGTCTAGTGAGGGACATGGGAAAAGTTCTCAAAAGCAAGGCATCATCATGAGTGATCAGATAACACCCATGTTTGAATGACCACAAATGTTGTTGGGGTCTTCTTTGCTATTGAAATGATTGAATTTAGGAATTTCCTAATGCACAGGTATGAATGGATAGGAATGCATGGGTGAATAGGCTCATTGTAAATCTCGTCATAGGTGAGAGTGGTGCAGGAGCTGAAACTGATGCCTCCAATATCTACATCTTGTCCAACATCAATTTAATTAGGTCATTAGTGGGTTGTGATGATTGGATGGCTCTTGTAGCATGAGGAGGTTAGTTTTGGGCATATAATGGGGGTGGCAATCCAGTGTATGGGGCTGCCCTGTAAGGTGGTGGATAAGAAAGCGGTGAAATAGGGTTATGTACCCAAAATGAATAATAGATTAAAGAGGAGGCTATTGGTAATATGTATATGGGGGTGGAAGGGTCATGATAACCCTAGTGGCAATAGGGGCTAATGATTGTGGAATGGAAAGAACCATGTTCTAAAATGGGGTAGGGGTCACCGACACTGGAGGTTGGAATGTAGCTACAGGTATGTATGAGACAATAGGGGTGGATGAGGTTGTGTTTGGGGTAGTCGTTGAGGGTATGGTGGATGTGATGGGTACCACAGAGGTAACAGACGTGGCAGTCATAGCGGGTATAGAACCTAACTGCAAAATGACTAGGGGTAAAGTGGATGTGGGAAGCACAAAGCCGGATGGGGCCAATGCGGAAGTGGGTGCGAGAGTCGAGGGGATAGATATGGGCATGTCGTATATCAACTGACCCAAGGCGTCTCGAGGATGATGAGAAGGAAAGGTAAAACTGCAAGGTGGTAGGGTTACGTCAAGGAGTCATGCAAAATCCTCATCTCCGGTAGTGATAGTAGTAGGTTGGATGGGATCCATGGCTGGTGATAAAATAGAAGGTGGTGAAGGACTAGGAGGGAGTGGTTGGAAAATGGCATGGAATACAATGGTGCTTGTTTGTCTTCGGGTCAGCACCATGTGAACCTGTATTGATCAGGTAGGGCTACTTCTCTATAAATGATACAGAGAACAGCAAGAACAGGTGAATCTAGTGGTAAAAATGGATGAAGTAATAAATGGTGGTGGAATGTGAAACAGACTAACCGATGCCATTTAGGTAAAATTGACGTTAGTCGTGGGTAGTAGCCGTTGTCGGTCAACCTTTGTAAAAAAATGGACAAAGTGAGTAAACAAATAAGCGAGAAGGTAAAATCGACAAGTATGTCAAATATGAGGATGGTTAAAACATCAAAGGGAATATTGACAATGGATGGACCTTAAAAGTGGAAGAAAGTGAAGTAAAATGTCCTTTTGAGTAGGTTAGCAAAAGGACTGGAACCGACGTCACTTGGGTATAATCGATGGTGGTCAGGGGTAACCAACAAAAGTTATCTTGTAAAATTGAAATAGTGATGAAAGAAAGTGGTTGTGAATTAAAATCTGATGTAGAATTAGACCCGAGAATTAGGAATGATGATGATATGGCCTAGAACACTCAAGTAAAGTGGAATACACCAGCAATGATGAGGAGCATGCAAGGATGAACAAAAAAGTGATGAACATGATTTCTCACCTTAAAACATAAGCCAAGCAAAACACTAAGAAAATGTGATCCTAGGAGTGCCTTTTCTATTATTTTTGTTTATCTTATGCTATTTAGGGACTGACACATGAATTTTGAAATAGATTTTTTTGGTGAGGATGGATTCCTACAAAGAAGGAGATCTAAAAGGTGAGGTTTCAAGTATGTTATGGTGGGGGCGGGCTTTGCTCTTACGTATGACTCGACAAAGTAGTGAGTGGGTTCCCACTATGATGTGATTGTGTGATCACCTACACTTCTTCCGTAGGATGTTGTTTAAGAATGTATGTATTGTTAATTTTTGTGTGGTTTGGTAAGACTCGAGAAAGAGAGAAGGATAGAAGTGCTTTTCTTTGATTCGTTTGTCAACCATCAGCTAGTCATGACTTCCATCGTGTAGGTTTCCCTCAATTAATGTGATCTAATGCAATAAATCAAAATGGAATGCACTTGTTTTTAAACCCAAATCGAAAATGTGAAATTGGATGACACAATAAGATGAAGAGGAAGAGGGATGCTCTTTCACTATAATGCAGAAAACATGAAGAAATGATTCTTTTTAATTACACCAAAAGAAAAGTTTCCTTTAGAGAAAATAGAAAGAAGAGGTGGATTACCAGGGAAGAAAATTAGTGTGTACACTCTTTAGAAGGGAAACAAACACACAATTGTTTTCCTAGGAATTAATGAAATCCAAGGAACCTTGGATGGGTCCCACCGAGCGTGCCAAAATGTTTCACCTTTTTCTTAGATTGTTTCTTTGAAGTGTTCATGAAACAGATAGGGTAACTTACGTAGGAGGAATACCTGTTCAAATGTCAGTTGATGGGTTGAGCACGTGTATGACTTCCAAATACACAGCTGATCATGAGAGCTTCCCTTTGACTATGAGGAACTACCTATAATGAAAACAAGACCACCAAAAAGAATTAAAAATATGGGCAAAGAACTTCCTAACGTAAGCTAGATTCGAGAAGTATGATACTTCCTAGATGGCTATCACCTAATGTTTTAAACAATTCAATACTATAAACAAAGTAAATCCTATTGTTATTTTAAAATTATTTAGGTATCTCACTTAAAAACACAATAAGAAATAAATCTAATCTAACAGGCTAAGCAAGAATAGAGTCCAAAGGTCAAATGATTGGTTACTGGGTCTCTGCATGTCCGATAAAGGTCTTGGGTAGATCACAGTGAATGAGGGTGAGATAAAACTAGGTGGTTAGGTCTCTATTCGTATCGTGTGGGTAAACATGGAGATCGGTGTCGGTCGGGGGTGACCGATGTGATTAGAGTGTAACCTTTCTTTATTCTTGTGAGATTTGGAAATTTCACGAGAATAGGTCAGGTCTCCTTTGTGATTACACAAAGGAATTTGGTTAGTCGGGATGATGTATTGGGAGACTGGAGTAGGCTTTTGCAAGGTTTTAATGGGTATATTGAGGTGAAAATGTGGAGAAGGTCAATAGGGAGCAAGATAAACAATGGATGATACAATGATGATGAAAATGAAATAACCAGAAAATTATGATGTTGTACTTACTTGGATTTCATTTTGAAGGCTTGATGTGAGGTATGGAGGTGCTTGATGATGGGTTTGAAGGTTGCAAGTGATCACCAACTCGAAGAAAAGCTTCTCCATGGGCTGCATGTACACTTCTCTTTGCTTAGAGAGATCGAGATCATGGTTAGGATGGTTGTGCGGAGAAGATGCTCAATCTCCTTCCTTGGATGTGATTTTCACTGGAATTGGCTCTCTAAAGATGCGTTATCTCTCTGAGATGTGTTCTTGCTCATCAACTTTCTCCCAATGTTTTTCCAACTTCCAACCTCCAACCTTGAGAATAAGGTCGTTTTGGGGTTAAAATGGTAACCAATGGCGAGTTCTAGCTTAACTAATGATGGTTAGGGGTAACCGACGCGTCGGTCAAGGTGGGATTTCCTAGGATTACTAAACTTAGGGGGATCCTCCTAATTTTCTTGGATCTCATGTCATTATCCCATGGACTAGACTGGTGCCTCTTTTGAGCATGCGGGAATGTGGTTGAGGGAATGTAGGCATTGATTTTTAGGGTTTGGGTAAGTCTTAGTTAGTTATGGTAACTTACTAAGAATAGGTCTTAGGTTGAGTTGGCTTGGTGAGGTGTCTAAGTGAACTGTATGTGGGGATATTATTTAAATAATAAATATAGTGAGGATAATGCATTAATTGCATTTTAATTAATATTAGTGGGGTGAAGGGGGGTCATGGCTCGGTAAATGTAATAAAGGGTGCTTATATGTTGAGGGACAAAAGGGGAGTGTGACCTAATTTTAGTGTCTACATTTTACCCCTTTTTGTAGCGTAGCTTGTATTGGTAAGTGATGCTAACAAAAATAATATGTAGTTACCCCATGTGTGGGGAAGGTGATCCCCCTTAAACTAGGAACTGACGAGGTAGCAAGCTGAAGCAATGAGTGGTTTGATAAAAGGTAAATGTGAGGAGAGGGCAAGTGGGTACAGGAAAAAAGGGTGAAAGGTCTACTTGGGAAATCTAGGTAATGGGTTAGGGTCACAGGTAGCAACAATCAAATGCACACACACATATAAACTGCAGCATGCTACCGGGTTGAAGAGTAGGCAAACTCTACATCGTCTAAGGTTGATAGGTTTATCCAAACAAGGTTGAAGTGAATCGATATCCAAGGTATAGGATATGGTCAGGAAACAAAACATAGGTTAGGTGCAGGAACATTTTAGGTATGTTTTGGTACACCAAAGGTAGGGTCAGGATAAACAGTCATGGCAATAGGCTAGGTAAGGTCATTAGGTCAATCAACACAGGTAACAATGCTACAAGGTATAGCAAACACATGAGGTCAAAGGTCACTAGAAATGGTCCAGGTCCAAATATCTAGGTCACAAAGCAGGGGTAAGACGAAGGTAGGGGTAAAATAATGAGTCCCCAAAGGAGGACAAATGGAGGTATTAAATGATGAGGGCAAGAAAAGGTAAGGTAATGAGATGGGTAAAAGGTTGGATGGGGTAAAGGAGCAAGGAAAAGGGTGGGGTAAAATGGTAAAGTAAAGGCAATGTGTAGGTAAGGGTGACTGATGGCGGTCATGGATAACGACGTCGAGTATAGGAAAACCAACGATGGTGAGGTAGGGCACGAGACCGATGTCGGTCGAGGGGACCGACGTCGGTTAGGTCAGGTTTTGTATAAAAATAAAAAAATCCATGTTTTTATTATTCATTTGTGATTTACAAAGTGAAGAAATGACAAAAAGAGAGAAAAAGTGAGAAAAGTGTCCGGAGGAAATGGGATAGTGAGTTGGCAGTGTGATTTAATGGTGGTTGGGTTGGGGAGTAGCAGTCCATGAGATCGGGGTTAGAGAGTTGATTGGTGGAGGTTACCGGTAGATATTTAGGGATTGTAGAGGCCGGAGAGGGATCAGGGCGGCACCACAGACAAATGGCGGACATGCCACCGAGATGATGGCAGAGGCAAAGAGGTAAGTGCCTAACTCTATAGTGTTAATTAGATAGAGTAGGTTGTGGTTATTGTTATTTGCAGGGTTTGTGGGTTTTTTTTTTTTGTGGGGGAAAATTGAAATGTGGGTATGGGGGTAATAACAGGGGAAAAATAGAGGGAGGGGGTAGTAAAGTGTATAGGTGGGGTGTGTAGAGGTTCAGGGGTAGTTTAGGTCATTGTAGGTGGGGTAAAAGGGATAGGGGAGGTTTTTTAAAAAGGGGGTTTTTTAAAAAGGGGGCATGGTTGAGTTAGGTTGGTAGGTATGGTTGAGTTAGGTTGGTAGGCATGGTTGAGTCACGTTATAGGCATGGATCGAGTCAGGTTTGGTAGGCATGGATTGAGTTAGGTTATAGGCATGGTGGAGTTAGGTTAGTTTATGATTCATTATTGTTTGCAATGAATGATAGTATGGGTCATATGTGAAATGTTGTATAATCTATGCATAGTGATGATAGAGGGATGGTAGGTGTAATAAATGTATAAAATGGGAAGCAACGTGTTATGTATGTGGCTTAATTTCCAATTTTGTTATAAAAGGGGAACTAAGTGAAATGTGATGTAAATTGTGAGTTAGGTATGGTTGATGAATTGGTTTAGGGTAGAGAAATGTTTGAGCTAACCTCTAAGGGCCCCATGTCCTTAGAGTGCTGCCTACATTGTCCCAGTGAAAAGGGACCTCAAGCCGATGTAGTTCTCCCATGAGCTAGGAAAGAATATGAGAATGAGTTGGTAGGTTTTTATGCATGTAGTGGGTTTAGGTTGAATAGGTGTGGGTAGATTATAGGTAAAATGATGCAGGTGAAGGCGATTATGGTGAAAGGGGAGAACTACCCCAAAGGTAAGCATCAAGGACCAAGTCCTGTATAAGGTAATCAAAATGTAAACAAAGATTGTTAAATAATAAGTCAAATGGCAATAAAGCCACCTGATTGGGTAGGATCATACCGAGTAGATCATACCTTGGAGGGGGTGATGAACACAAGACCCAGAAGGCATTACACGGTTAACTATTCTATGGTAAAAGTAGTCACAGGATCACCAAATATCAAAATTCCAAGATGTCCCTTGAGGCGATTGAGGAAATGAGAGTGGAAATGGTAAGGTGGGTGAAAGGTAGGTAATTATATATGTTTGGAGTGACAGGGCTTTTGGACAGGAGGTCCGAGGTCACAATGAGCAAGTCCATGACTAAAATTTTTTTTGTTGAGATAGACTGATCGATGTGGGAAGCTTCGGTTTCTCTTTTATTTTTGAAAGATTCACATAGCTGTCCTTTGAGGGAGCAGTCTATTTATAGCAGCGATTTTGTCGAGAGGAATATGTCTTTTTGAGGGAGTCATATTTTTATTAGAAGTTTGAATCAAGGAGTTTGGTCCCATTGGAGATCTTTGAAATCATGGACAAGACCAAGGTGGAGGATAGGACTCTTATTCAAAAGGAAAGGTGAAATGACCATGGGATCTCATTTAAAATTAGACGAAAAGTATCCATGATAATAATGCTATGTGCGGTGCCATGGTACACATATTCAAGAGAAGATAACAAGTAATGGGTACTCACATGATTCTTGTTTAATTGTTAGGGAGGTGTATGGAGTGAATAGCGCTCAAGGGATGAGCATGGAGAGAGACAAAAGGTGAGGTAGGAAAATGAGTCAACAATAGAATGGTCAAAGATGCAATGCGTTAAGGGGCTCAGGTTCGGTTTACCCTCAAGCGAGGATAAATGATAGGCACCCGATCCATAGGTATGAGTTACGATGTATGGTCCAAGCCAATTAGGAGTGAATTTTCCCCGTTTAATTTTTTCTTCTTTGGTTACATGTTGATTTTCTTTCAAGACAAGGTCACCGACTTGGAAGGTTCATTCATGAACACGTTTGTCATAAGCACATTTGATACATTATTAGTAAACTTGAAGGTGATCCAGAGCATTAAGATGACGTTCGTCTAATAACTCTAGTTGTGCTAAGCGGTCCTGACGAAAGTCATCATCAATAAGCATTTCATGGAGAGAAATGTGGAGTGAGGGGATCTAGACTTTGAGAGGTAGAACAACCTCTATACCGTAGACCAGAGAAAATGGTGTGGCCATAATGGAAGTGCAAATATTAGTGTGGTATGCCCATAGGGCAAAAGGAATGTGTGTATGCCAATCCTTCCCAGTATCGTCAACTACTTTCATGAGAATTTTGTTGAGGGTTTTGTTAGTGGATTCAACTTGGCTGTTGGTTTGTGGGTAATAAGGTGATGAGAAACTAAGCGGAATGTCAAAGGCGTCGCAAAGTTTTTGTAATTTTTGTTTTTGAATTGTTTTCCATTATTAGTGATGAGGCGATGAGGACACCAAAGTGAAAAATGATGTGTTGGTTAATGAACTCACATATTTTCTCGGCATTTTTAGAGATGAGTGGTATGGCTTCCACCCATTTTGTGTAGTATTTGGTAGCAGCTTATGCTCCATTGATAGTGTTAGGAAGAATGAGGATTGATTTCTTTGACAAGATCCAAACCCCATTGAGAGAAGGGCCAAAGGTCACAAGCGACCTATAAGGCATGACCGGTGTGTGATGAAGGTTGGAATTTTGTTGACATTTCACACAATGTTTGACATAGTCACAATAATCATGATTAAGGGTTGGCTAGTAGTAGCCTAGGTGAAGAATACGCTTAGCAACAAGTAAGGCCACTAAAGTGACCTCCACATATACCATCTTGAACCTCCTAAATGGTATAAGGAATTTCATAACTTGTGAGGCATTGTAAGAGAATACCATCAAAGTTGCGTTTATAGAGAAGTCCCCTAGAATGATGAAACGGGAGACCTTTTTAAGGAAGGTGTGTTGTCCGTTACTGAGTGAGATCGGGAGGTAAGATGGAGAGGAAAGGTAGTCAAGTATTGTTTATACCAAATGTCACTCGGTCGTGGGTGTCGGTTCGATTGAGTAAACATCATGAGGTAAATAAGAAAGTGAATGGAGGCATTGTATGGTAATGCATATTTCGAATCGGTAAGGGAAGCGGGTATTTGGGAAGCTAAGCGAGGCCATGCTATCTCAGTAAATTTGTTGGTTGAACGTGGGATGGTTTGAAGGGTGTAACGATCAAAAGTGGTCAAAATTATGTCTACATGATGTTTATATTTTTGAAGTATCTCGTTACGACATTGGTACATACCATTGAATTGCTTTATGACCAATTGTGAATTGCCAAAGATGTGGATTGATTTGACATCTAGGGCATATGTGGCACTGAGACCTAGTATGAGTGCTTCGTACTCGGAAATATTGTTAGTGCATTCAAAGTATAGTTTGAAATACAAAGGCATGGGTTCTCCATCTAGAGGAATGAGGATAACACTAGCCCCGCCCCCACTGACACTTGGAACCATCGAAGAACAATGTCATTTGGTAAGGGGTTTTTCCAGGGAAAGAGTAGCAATTGACTCATCGGAAAGTCAAAATTAGAGGGTTGGTCCCCTGGAAATAGGTGTGTCAGCCAGTTGGTCGGTGATAGCCTAGCCCTTGATGGACTTTTGGTGAATGAATTCAAGGTCAAGATCAGCTAAAAGCATAAGCCATCGTGCAACGCACTAATTTTGATAAGGTTTGGTGTACATGAAATGTAAGGGATCAGTATTGGTCATGACATAGGTTTTTTGGTTGAGTAGGTAATGGCGGAGTTTGGTGGCAATGAAAACTAAGGCTAAGCAAAGTTTCGGATGGTTGTATCAAGTTTCATAGTCCAAAAGAGTATGGCTTATGTAATAAACCACCTACTCCCTGTGTTGTTCATCGCGATGAGCGAGCATGGCTCCCAAGGAATGATCGGTAGCTGATATGTATAGGTAAAAAGGTTGATTGTCTTTAGGTGGAATGAGTATGGGTGGTTGGAGAAGGTATTATTTTAGGGCCTCAAAAGCTTTGTGATAGTCATCATCCCATTTAAAGGAGACATCCTTCCTAAGCAGATGATGAAATGGTTGACACCGATCAGATAATTGTGAAATGAAATGGTGAATGGACTGTAATTTACCTTGCAAGCTACGAGTTGTTTAAGGTTAGTGGGTGGAGGCATTTCTAGAATGGCCTTGACCTTAGCAGGGTCAACTTCTATACCATGGAGGGAAATGATAAATCCCAGGAGCTTTCTGAGAGAACCGTGAAGACGCACTTTTTAGGTTGAAGGTGGACGCAATATTTAATGAGGCGGTCAAAGATGGTTTTGAGGACGGCGAGGTGCTCGGTGCAACATTTAGATTTGGCCAAGAGATCATCCACGTAATCTTCCAATATGTGATGCATAATATCATGGAAGATGTAAGTCATAGCATGTTGATATGTAGCACCAACATTTTTAAGGCCAAAAGGCATGACTCAATAGCAAAAGGTTCCCTAAGGGGTAATGAATGTGGTCTTGTGCTGATCTTCCGGGCAAGAAAAATTTGGTTATAACCCGAGAATCCATCCATGAGTGAGAGCATCTCGTGACCAGTGGTGAGGTCAACTAGTTGATCAATATTGGGCAAGGGAAATTCATCTTTCGGGCAAGCAAGGTTGAGGTCACGGAAGTCTCATGTAAATGTGGAATCCCCTTGTTGCTTTAGTAACTGAGGACAATGTTAGAAATCTAATGAGGATAATCAATGGGTAAGATGAAGGAAACTGAAAGAAGGCAATCTTGAAGTTATTATTTGTGAGAAGAACAACGCGAGGTGCATTTCCTCGGCTTTTGTTTGATAGGTTTGGCATCGATAATGGTTAGGATATTGTGGACCACTATGGTGGGGTCAATATCGAGCATGTTTGCGTAAGACCAAGTGAAAGCATGGTTATGATCTCAGAGAAAAGAAGTGATGGCTTCCTGTTCAATAGAATCTAAAGATTGTCTGATCTTTAGGAGGTGCGGGTCATCTTGAGTATGAATGTTGATCTCGATAGTCGATTCACTCAACATGGTTTACGTCTCGAGAGGGTAACGACTGATGAATATATGAATCCTTTGCACAAAGGTAGGTGAGTATGGATTCATCATCCTGAAATTGAATGACATTAATTATAGGTGTGTCATCATCGATCATCTCAGGATACAGGAATGGGAGAGTGGAAGGGCCTCGCATTCATGTTAATAAGTCAAAGGCCCCTAGGAAATGGTGTTATGAAAAAAAAAAAAGTTAGGGGGATAGATTTAGGATCCATCGACTCAGCGGTGAGGTGGTGATGAAGGTGAAGGTGGAGGAGGGCTAGGGTCATCAATGATTTCAATGCAGCCTATTTAATAGAAGGTTTGGGGAAGCCAATACCACTACAGTCATTATGTTTGCAGGTGGTACATGGAATAACAAAGTGTGGCAGCCTTGCTCGTAAAAAAAAAACCAAAACCATTCCACGCATAATGGTGCGGGAAGGTGTGGATCAAACGGAAATTGGTAAGTTATTGGAAGTGAGCAGAAAAATGGGCGAGGTTGTGATGGTGGTTCAGGTTTGTAAGTGGTAGTATCAAATCTACCATATGCGAGACTAGTACAAAGATGAGGAGAACCATAAAGGAGGCATTCTCCTATACGGTGATCATAACAAGGGTGTTGGTGAAGGCTTTCATACTCATGTGGAGTAGGGAATGTGTTGACACTATATATGTGATACTCCCCCAGAGTGAGGCAATGAAAAACACCTTCCAAAGGCTCGAGTGGATTTGGTATGTAGGTAGCCAGATATGGATGATGTGTCGAAGGTTGATGCGGAGGTGGATTTAATGGATTGAGAAGCTAATGGGTCAGTTATGGAGGTTATAGCAGTGGTGGGAATAGAGGAGGTATGTGTGGTTGAGGTAGCGACTATACTGGTAGGTGGAGGTGTAAGTGAAGTAGTATTGGTTCCGGAGGTAGATGGCGTGATTGGTATGAGCACATCATTGGGTCGATAAAGCATGTTGCATGTTTTGAAAGGTGATGGGTCAGCTAGAATGGTATAAGTGTGTCCTTCATGTTCAAACTTTACACAATGATGCAAAGTGGAAGGAACACAACCCATGACATGGATCCAGGGTCTACCAAGCAACAAGTTATATTGGAATTCCCCTTCCAAAACATAAAACAATTCTAGAACAATGCGGGGCCCACGCGAATGTGGAGGATAACAAAGGCTTACTGAGTGTGGAGGTGATAGCGTCATTGAATGAACGCAACATGACCCGGATGTTTATGCATGCAATTATCGTATGTGCATTTGAGAAAATGCATGGGATGAAATGATGTTAATGCTAGCACCTCCATCAATCATCACACGGTGTACCGTATGTCATCAATGTGGATAGAGATGAAGAGGTTTGGGTCCAGGTCATCGTTTTGATGTGGCGCAATCTCCTCCTCCGAGAAGCTAAGGAGGCCACTTGGTGAACAAGGTGAAGTGAGGATGGAGGTGGTAATTTAGTGAGAGAGGCTACATGATGGGGTGTGATAATGGAGGCTACGGGTGTAGGTTCATTGGGTAAAACCTCAATAGATCAAAGAACCTCCATAAGGGCTTGACGATGGGATTTTGAGGTTTGGATAAGGTCATATAAAGACATTTTGAGGGAGATTGGATAAGGTCATATAAGGTATAGAATTGAATGAAAGGGAATGGTTGGGAAATGGTTTTGAAGATTTGTAGATTTTGGTTGGGGGTGGTGTTAGGATTATCCACGGTTAACTCACCTTTCTCGAGCATTTTTGAACAATATTCTTGAAAGTGATGTAGTTGCCATCACTATGACCTAGTTACAAAAATCATGTTCTTTATACCATGCGGGTATGGGGCGGCAGGTCAAAACCGGTGTGTGGTTTTATGGGTGGAAGGGTGATGGCTCCGGCTTTGATAAGATTTTCTAAGACAGAAGAGTAAGGTTCCCCAATTGGGGTATATTTTCATTGCTCTTATCGAATCAAAAGTTTGGACAAGTGAGAGATTAGATGAAGGTGTAGCTTTGATTCGATGGATGAGTTTGGCGGCCTTGAGTACCACTGTGTTTGCAGGTGCCCTTAGCTTTTGAATAATTGGTTTGTGGTTTGGAAGAGGAAGAGGTATCATTCAACTTGAATGTCGAATTCTTATTGCGTAATTGAATTTTCTTCTCTTGATAGCCCGAATTTCTAACTTTTGTACCATAGTGAATGCCTCATCGAATGTTTGGAAGGTTTGGACTTACAAGGTCAGGGAGATATGTCTAGCACAAGCTCGTGTGAAGAGCTCGATGAGTTCAATTTGTGGTAGTTGGAAGGTAAGTTGATTGATCAGGCTGCGCCAGTGAGTGACAAAATCTACGATAGATTCATCCTCATACTGACGTGTGGAATATAGATCGGTCATGGTAACCTTCTTGACGATATTGATAGAGAAATGATCCAATAAGGCTTGGGCTACCTAATTGAATGAGAATATAGAGTGTTTAGGTAACCCACTATACCAATCTAATGCAGGTCTAGTGAGGGACATGGGAAAAGTTCTCAAAAGCAAGGCATCATCATGAGTGATCAGATAACACCCATGTTTGAATGACCGAAAAATGTTGTTGGGGGTCTTCTTTGCTATTGAAATGATTGAATTTAGGCATTTCCCAATGCATAGGGTATGAACGGATAGGAATGGATGGGTGAATAGGCTCGTTGCAAATCTCGTTGTAGGTGAGAGTGTTGTGGGAGTTGGAAACCGATGCCTCCATATGCGCATCTTGTCCAACATCAATTTAATTAGGTCATTGGTGGGTTTTGATGATTGGATGCCTCCCGTAGCATGAGGAGGTTGGTTTTGGGTATATAATGGGGTGACACTCTAGTATATGGGGCTTCCATGTAAGGTAGTGGAGAAGAAGGTAGTGAAATAGGGGGTACATACAGGAATGAATAATAGATGAAACAGAGGTTGTTGGTAATATGTATATGGGGGTGGAAGATTCATGGTAACCCTAGTGGCAATAGGGGCTAATGATTTTGGAATGGAAAGAACCACGTTACTCAAATGGGGTAGGGGTCACCGACACCGGAGGTGGGAATGTAGCTACTGATTATGTATGAGACAGTAGGGGCGAGATAAGGTTGTGTTTGGGGTAGTCGTGTTTGGGGTAGTCGTCAAGGGTATGGTGGATATCATCTTCTGGGTACCACAGAGGTAACTGATGCAGCAATCATACTTGAGTGCGAAACTTAACTACAAAATGGCCCAGGGCTAAAGTGGATGTGGGTAGCACAGAGCCAGATGGGGCTAATGCGGAAGTGGGTGTGAGAGTTGGGGGATAGATACGGGCATGTCGTATATCAACTGACCCGAGGCATCTTGAGTGGACGAGTGGGAAAGGTAAAACTATAAGGCGACAAGGTTCTGGTCAAGGATTCATGTGAACTCCTCATCTCTGGTAGCGATAGTAGTAGGTTGGATGGGATCCATGGCTGGTGATAAAATAGAAGGTGGTGAAGGACTAGGTGGGAGTGGTTGGCAACTTGCATGGAATGTAAGGGTGCTTTCTTGTCTTCGGATCAGCACCATGTGAACCAATATTGATCAGGTAGGGTTGATTCTCCTAAATGATCTGAGAGAATAATAGGAACAGGGGAATCTAGTGATAAAAATGGATGAAGTAATAAATGGTGGCTAGAATGTGAAACAGGCTAACTGATGCCGATTAGGGAAAACTGATGTTAGTCGGGGTAACCATTGCGGTCACTGTAAAAAAATGGACAAAGTGAGTAAATAGCAAGGTAGAAGGTAAAATTTGATAGGTATGTCAAATCTGAGGATGGTTAAAACATCAAAGGGAATAATGACAATGACAGAGACTGCAAAAAGTAGGTTAGAAAAAGAACCTCGAACCGACGTTAGTTGGGTATAACCTATGGCGGTCAGGGGTAACCGGCAGCGGTTACTATAAAATTAAAGCAGTTGATGAAAGAAAGTGGTTGTGAATTAAAATCGATGTAGAATCAAACCCGAGTGCAGGAATGATGATGATATGGCCCAGAACACTCGGTGAAGCGGAATACACCAGCTATGATGAGGAGCATGCGAGGATGAACAAAAAAAAGTGATGAACATGATTTCTCACCTGAAAATGTAAGCCAAGCGAAACACTAAGAAAATGTGATCCTAGGAGTGCCTTTTCTATTATTTTTGTTTACCTTATGCTATTTAGGGGCCGACACATGAATTTTGAAATAGATTTTTTTGGTGAGGATGGATTCCTACATAGAAGGAGATCTAAAAGGTGAGATTTCAAGTATGTTATGGTGGGGCGGGCTTTTCTCTTACGTATGACTCGTGACGAGCAATGAGTTGGGTTCCCACTATGTCGTGATTATGTGATCACCTATAACTTCTTCCGTGTAGGATGTTGTTTAAGAATGTATGTATTTTTAATTTTTATGTGGTTTGGTAAGACTCGAGAGAAGAGAGAAGGATAGAAGTGCTTTTCTTGATTCATTTGTCAACCATCGGCTGGTCATGACTTCCATCATGTAGGCTGCCCTCAATTAATGTGAGCTAATGCAATAAATCAAAATGGAATGCACTTGTTTTTAAACCCAAATCAAAATGTGAAATTGGATGACACAATAAGATGAAGAGGAAGAGGATGCTCTTTCACCACAATGTAGAAAACATGAAGAAATGATTCTTTTTAATTACACCAAAAGAAAAGTTTCCTTTAGAGCAAATAGAAAGAATAGGTGGATTACCAGGGAACAAAATTAGTGTGTACACTTTTTAAAAGGGAAACAAACACAATTTTTTTTCCTAGGAATGAATGAAATGCGAGGAACCCCGGATGGGTCCCACCGGGCATGCCAAAATGTTTCACCTTTTTTCTTAGATTGTTTCCTTGAAGTGTTGATGAAACACATAGGGTAATGGGCGTAGGAGGAATACCTGTTCAAATGTTGGTTGATGGGTTTTTACGTGCGTATTACTTCCAAATCCACAGCTGATCATGAGAGCTTCCCTTTGGTTAGGAGGAACTACATGTAATGAAAACAAGACCACCAGAAAGAATTAAACAATATGGGCAGTGAACTACCTAGCATAAGCTAGATCCGGGAAGTATGATACTTCCTAGATGGTTGTCAGTCCACTATTTTAAATAGTTCAATGCTTTAAACAAAGTAAATCTGTTTCACTCGGAAATGCTTCGTTCCTTATAGAAACAGATAAGGTTAGGGTTAGGAGGAATACCTGTAGAATGTCGAGATGATGTGCGCATACCGTAGAGAAAGATCAGGCTGACTGCGAAGAACTCCTTTTTGTCTTGGAAGGACTACCTGCAAATAAGAACACAAGACCACAAGATTTTGATTAGATAATAAATGAGGGAACTGCCTTGGGCCCAGGAAGTATGAAACTTCCTTTCGAAGGTGGTCAGTTCCCCTGCTAATATGAATTAACACAAAATACTGTAGAGTACCAATTAAATTGTTTCGTGGAACTGGGTAGGGAAAAGGCTGTTTTTCTTGGTTTTGATCAAAGGAACCGATGCCGGTTACCTATAACCGATGGCGGTCACTGATAACCGATACCGGTTGGTTCTAGGATCTTCTGGGCTGGTTGTGGTGTTTGTAATGGCTGGTTTTTGGATAGTATTGAGAAATGGGATGGTTAGAAGCTAAGGAATGATAGTTAGAGGCAATGGTACGTTAGATAATGGGTTCAGGAACGGATTTGGGAAGATTACAATTCCAAAAGCACAAGAAATGTTATAATGGAGGACATGCAAGATATAACTTACTGTTTTTTTTTTTTTATGAAGGTGCAAGTTGATCTCCTTTGCTGCCAACTCTTCTGGTTTCTTTACTCGTCTCTGCTTGGTCAAGTGAAGTTCTGGACTCTGCTGATCGCTTTGGACTCTCCTTTGATTAAAAATCCTTCGACTGATCTCCAAAGTGAAATTCCGATCCGTTGTTTTGGTTTGGGAAGCCCATTTACAGGGAACCGATGGCGGTTGCGTAACCGACGGCGGTCGAGTAGGAACCGGCATCGGTTAGGAAAAAGTAGGCTATTTTTAGTAAAATAGCCCACCTTCCCTGCTTTTCTCCCGAGAGATCAGTTGCGGGCTTGGTCAAGTGGCTAGAAGGTCGGCTTTGGGTGCGAGTAAGGAGGCATTAGTTATGGATGTGAGTCTAGACCAAGTCATGGGTCCTAATTAGGTTAGTTTAGGGTTAGGGCTAGGTCATGGTGAGGTGGCCAAGTGAGGTGGTAGGTAAGGCGATGTGGATTTATCAATTACAAGGTAATTAATAAATAATTGTGTGAAGTTTAGGTAATGAGGTTAGGTTGCGAAATGGGATGCGGGTCACAAGGGGTCGTGAGACACGAATTTGGTGTCTACATTAGCCCCTTATTGTCATGTAGCTTGTTACGTAAAGGCTGCGCGGACAATAATATGAAGTGGTTTCTCATGTTAAAGATATAGGTAATCCCCCTCAAATCTATCACGAGTGAGTGAGCAGGAAATCGGGGATAGGGTTGATAAAGGGTATATGTGGTAGAGAGGATGGTAAGGTGATGGTGTAGGTCCAGGAAGCGGACGCATGTTGAAATGCAATAAATACGACTAGGGTACATGATTTGTGAGCAAACCAAAGCAATGTATAGGCAAAGGTCGATAGTTTATCCAAACAAGGGTGATATAATCCTGGTATCGAAGGCATAGGAAGTAGCTCCGGGGTATATAACGGGTAAGGTACGAGCGTTTAGGCATGTTCGGCGTACGAAATGGTTGGTTTGGTTGAGATAAACGTCACGGTCTGGAGTCTAGGCAAAGTTGGTCGACGATCAAGTCAAGGACCCTAATCATGCTAAAACACGAACAAGTGAGCTCGATTGAACACAAGGTGCGGGATGGATGGATAAAATAAAACGTTGGTCGGGCCAAATGGGTAGGCGAGGCCTTGGGTCGGGCCGGTAGGTAGGGCGAGGCCTTGGGTCGGGCCGGTAGGGTAGGGCGAGGCCTTGGGTCGGGCCGGTTTGGTAGGGCGAGGCCTTGGGTCGGGCCAAATAAGTGGGCGAGGCCTTGGTGGTCGGGCCAAATAAGTGGGGGCGAGGCCTTGGGTCGGGCCAAATAGGTAGGTAGGTTGAGGCCTTGGGTCGGGCCAAATAGGTAGGGCGAGGCCTTGGGTCGGGCCAAGTGGTAGGTTGAGGCCTTAGGTCGGGCCAGTGGGTAGGGCGAGGCATTGGGTCGGGCGGGCCAATTGGGTCGGGCCAGGCGAGGCCTTAAGTGGGTCGAGGCCTTGGGCGGGCCAATAGGTAGGGGCGAGGCCTTGGGTCGGGCCAAATAGGTAGGCGAGGCCTTAGGTCGGGCCAGTGGGTAGGGCGAGGCCTTGGGTCGGGCCAGGGTAGGGCCTTGAGGCCTCGGGTCGGGCCAAATAGGTAGGCCTTGGGCCCAATGAGGCCCTTGGTCGGGCCAAATAGGTAGGCCTTGGTCGGGCCAATTGATTGGGTCGGCGAGCCTTGGGTCGGGCCAAATAAGTGGGCGAGGCCTTGGGTCGGGCAAATAAGTGGGGTGAGGCCTTGGGTCGGGCCAAATAGGTAGGTTGAGGCCTTGGGTCGGGCGAATTGGTAGAGCGAGGCCTTGGGTTGGGCCGAACCGAGGAACAAATGTTGTGCAACAAAGGTGGACGCGAGCGATATTGGTGAAAAAGAGGCAAGGAGTAAGGAACGGCAAAGAATGGGGTAAAAGAGGTATCAAACCGACGTCGATTCATCATGACCGATATCGGTTAAGGGACCGATACCGGTTTCCTAGGGCAAAAGGAAACCGACATCGGTTTAAGACGAAAAACCTATAAAAAGAAATATACGGCCTGTCATTGTCACTTTTGTTTTTTGTAATCCAAATTTTGACTTGTCTGACGTGGAGAGTTGATTTGGAGGGGTATTGAGTGAGGTGGAGCTATTTGATTGGCGGAGAGAGTTGATAGTGGGCCCGAATAGTTGAGGAGGCGGCAGGTGATTGGCCGGGGACCCAGCAGATCAGGATTGGAGCCATGGCACAGGCAGGAGGAGCTGGAGGGGCTGGACCAGCTGGACCGCCACCACCCATCCCACCACGACGACGTGTTGTCGTACCGGTAGGTTCTAAACTCTTTATTTTGGTGGTTTGGTTGAGTTATGTTGTTTTTGGGATTTGGGTAGGAATTGGTAGTTTGTAGGAAATAATGGGTAAATGGAGGTAATTTGAGAAAGGGGGAGGGTAGATAGGTTAGATATGCTAAGGCGGCTAGGTGTGTAAAATTTTAGGGTTTTTGGATGGGTAGATGGGTAGAAATAGGTAAAAAATGAGTTTTGGGGGCCGCGCGCGGGTTCGGCTCGGGCGATGCTTGAGACCGATGTCGGTCACTGGCAGCGGCATCGGTCGCAAAAACAGAGGCTGAGGTTTAATAGGGGGACCGGCATCGGTCTCGTATCGGCCGGTATCGGTGGGGGAGGGAGGGGTTGAGAGTGGTTTTTAGGGTGTATGGTGTTGGGGTGTTGGGTTGGGTGGGGAGTGGTTTTTAGGGTGTATGGTGTTGGGGTGAAGGTGGATAGGGTGACTTGGTGGGGTGGGTTGTGTTGGGTTGGGTAGGTAGAGAGTCGGGGTATGGGTGGGGTTTAGGGTGTTGGGTTGATAGGTTGGAAGGTGGATAGGGTGACTTGGTGGGGTGGGTTGTGTTGGGTTGGGTAGGTAGAGAGTCGGGGTATGGGTGGGGTTTAGGGTGTTGGGTTGATAGGTTGGAAGGTGGATAGGGTGACTTGGTGGGGTGGGTTGTGTTGGGTTGGGTAGGTAGAGTCGGGGTATGGGTGGGGTTTAGGGTGTTGGGTTGATAGGTTGGAAGGTGGATAGGGTGACTTGGTGGGGTGGGTTGTGTTGGGTTGGGTAGGTAGAGAGTCGGGGTATGGGTGGGGTTTAGGGTGTTGGGTTGATAGGTTGGAAGGTGGATAGGGTGACTTGGTGGGGTGGGTTGTGGGTTGGGTGTTGGGTTGGGTAGGTAGAGAGTCGGGGTATGGGTTGGGTGTAGGATGGGGTTTAGGGTTTTTAGGTTGGGTTTCGGGTGGGTAAGGTAGCGTGTTGGGGTGGGGTTGAGTTGGGTAGGTAGAGAGTCGGGGTATGGGTTGGGTTTAGGATGGGGTTTAGGGTTTTTAGGTTGGGTTTCGGGTGGGTAAGGTAGCGTGTTGGGGTGGGGTTAGATTTTGGGTGTTACAAAAAAAAGGGGGGTAGATGGGAAAGTAGATGTTATTAGAACGAGTGGGTCTAAGAATGTGGGTTGATTTTGCAGGCACGTCAGCAGTTGACGATGCGTGATAGGATGCCTCCACTATTGAGTCGGATGAGGCCACACATATCTGCGGCGCATTGGGCCATCATGCGCGAGGTGGGGCTTGGCGGGGTCCAGAGGTGCGAAGCGATCGACAGAGATCACAGCCTGATGGTCGCCCTCATCGAGAGATGGGATCCGGCGGCCAATGTGTTCCATCTCGCCGGCCGGGAGATGACCGTCACATTAGAGGATGTGTATCGCATCCTGCGGCTCTGCGTCGAGGAGAGGCCGTTTTCAGTGGATTCGAGAGACGCCATGGATAGCATCCTGCAGGTTTTTGGGGATGCAGCCGCGCTTCTTACATATCATAGCGCGAGCATTGGATATGGGGACATGTACCGCGCACGCAGACATGAGACACGGCTTGCCGTGTTGATGATGATAGGGTCACTGCCCGCCCTCCCGATTCGAGAGGAGGTCGCTTCCACCAGGGCATTGATGGGGTGCTTCTTTGGAGATGGTGGAGGAGCACACATTTTGCATGGGCACAGGTATATCCAGTGCAATTATCTGAGGAGTTATGGGGCTATCGCGGAGGAGGCGATTTGGTATTTGTTCGACCTTTTTGTTGCCTTTATTGGGCATACGAGCACATCGTATGCATCGAGGCCGTAGGGCTACCCAGGCGAGAGGCCACGAGATCGTATACCGATATGGCTTTGAGAGGTGGTTGGGGGTTGTGGGCCACCACGGCGGTTGTTGCAGTCGGGATGTGACCTACTATAGACATATGCTTTAGGGCCTTACCGCAGATGAGACATTATATGGAGACCCTACGAGAGGTCACCGGCTGGCGAGGAGCCCGCATACAGTGCGCTTGATCCAGTATACATTACAATAGCGGGGCGGGCCGGGAAAGTCGGCGGATACCCTTAGAGAAATGCAGCAGGCGAGATGGGGCTGCCACGGGGCGAGCCACCTCCCTTCCCTCGATGCACAGAGGGATGATGTAGAGGCCCCACCTGCCAAAGCACCACAACCTTGGGATCCAGGCCAGGTAGCGGAGAGACCAGCGGTGAGGTGTGGATGATGATGCCGGGTGCAGCGGCAGCATCTGAGTCACAGTAGGTTGGAGCGAGAGAGCGGCGAGGTATGCCACAGCCCGCACAGCCCAGACTTAGCGGCGTGGCTGAGAGAGATCAGCTCAAGGCGAGTGCAGCTATTACGAGAGACGATTAGGCTGCTGCGAGCAGCACGAATAGGGGTTTCTGAGGCAGCAGCTAGCTTGAGCTCGGAGTACGAGCACGGCGCACCACCACCAGCCACCGGCCACGAGTGCGAAATGCAGTACGAGCGGCCGTACAGCGTGCTGCATAGCCACGAGCCCCGAATACCACCACGGCCACGAGTGCGAGTACGAGCACGGCGGCACCTCCACAGCGCCACAGCCACGGAGTGCGAGTACGAGCTCGAGATAGATAGTGGTGTTAGGTGCGAGACCAGCCCCCAGATTCCTTGATGGCGCGAGATCGCTATATGGAGGTTAGAAGCGAGAGGCCCGTTATTATCGGGATATTCTTGATAAATCTGGAGTCGAGTATCGAGCATATGCGGCGCATAGAAGCGAGACCTCGCACGGCCCGAGAGATCTCGGGGAGGGCAGCCACAGCTGGCGTGTACATGTGACAGAGCGAGGGGCGAAGGCGCCACGAGGACCAGCGGGAGAGGTGCGGGGCGGTGGGGAGAGGCGATAGATCCCAGCGTGGTTTTGTATAGGGACACGGGCACCGTCTGCGAGCACCGTTGTATTGATAGAGGCTGCGTGCCTACATTTATTCATTGTTTTGATTTATTTATTTATTATATATGGCTGCGAGCCGAGCACGGGTTATACATTTGATACCGGCCTGCGAGCCGAGTATATTTTTGATATGAGAGACCGGCCTGCGAGCCGAGTCGAGATTTGTGGTAGGTATTGCGGCCTGCGTGCCGTCTTTGGTATGTTATGAGATCACAGAGGCCCCGATGTAGGGCACATTGTATTTTTGAAAATTTGTATATATATAGAGACGATGTTTTGATCCACATGCTGTGTTTAAAATGTGTTGAAATATGTGGTTAATGGCTGGTAATATATAGAATGTGTGATGAGTTTAATTGACATGTTGATAGATAGATGATGCTGATGTTTTTGTGCGTATATATGAATGACAGGTTATGTGATAAATTGGTGGTTTTGTGGCATGTGATATATGTAACTGATGAGTTGGATCCAAAATGATGTATAGATTGATAGTTTTTTGATATTTGTAGTTGATGGTTGTGTATTGGTATAAATGATGTTTAATGAAATTATAATGCTATGTGTGGTGGATGAACAAATGTGGTAAATTTTGTTGTTTATGCAGGCAAAGAGGCGGGCGCGACAAAAATTTAGAGGAGAAATGAAGAAAAGAAACCTGTTTCAAAAAGGAAGGTGTGTAACCGATATCGGTTAGGGAACCGATATCGGTAGTCATAGACCGATATCGGTTAAATAACCGATACCGGTTATTTAGGTATGAGCTTTTCTAAAAATAGAAAAGCTAGGGTGGCAACTTAAGTTTTAATTTTAGAGCCATGCGAGGTTAAATACGTGAGCGCGCGCTTTTTGGCCCGAGACGAGGATTTGCATGAGAGATTTGGGTGAGAAGAAGGAAAGAGACAAGGAAAGTGAATGTGATCCGAGGTTGAAGCGAGAAAGACAAAGTTGAAAAGGGTGGTGATCATGGCGAGCGAGGAGAAGCATCCAGCGAGCAGAGGGGAGGCGCGGCAAGGCCACCTCAGCTGCTGCAACTCAAGAGGTATTGTTTTTGTTTGTGATTTGATTACTGTATGTTTCGTGAGTAAGATGGGGGAGAGTAGGTGGGTAGATATGAGAGAGAAAACATGATAACAAGGGTTGCAGGTGAGCTAAGTGGTACAGGGTAGGCAATCAGGGGTTCCAGGTATGTTTATATGTATAAAAACGAAGAAACGAGCAAATTATTGTCGTAGGTGGTTGTTTTTAAGGAAGGTGTATAAAATTGATAGTGACCGGTAGCGGTTAGGTAGAACCGGTATCGGTTAAGCAACCGATATCGGTTACGTATAACCGGTACCGGTTACTGGAGAAATTTCCAGAATGTTTGAAGAAGACCCTAACGGGTTGAATGGTTGTTTGTTGTTTTGGTGTATGCAGGCAGAGACAGGGTTGAGGATGAATGATAGTGTGCAGCACTGTTGTCGCGAATCCGAGCGGATGTAACACCAGTGGAATGGACATTGATAAATCGTTTGGGGTTAAGTGGAATCCGTTATTATTCACGAATCGCACGTAACCATGGTATGTTACAGGCGCTGATTGAGAGATGGAATCCTGAGACAAATACCTTCTATCTGCCAACAGGTGAGATGACAGTAACATTGGAAGATGTGTTTCGGATTTTGAGACTCCCTATTACAGGAGAGCCAGTATATCAGGCACTACCTAGCGCGGCACGGGGAGCGATAACAGCAGTATTTGGTCCATACGCACGAGATTTGACACAGCGAGGTTTATCGTTTACATATGGGGTAATGTATGCAGCACACCCTGAGGAGACAAGGTTAGCAGTGATATTAATGATAGCAGTAGGGTATTATGCATTACCGAGGCGGAAGGAAAAAAATTTCAAAGGCATTGATGTGTGTTATCCGGGAGATGATAGAAAAGGAACGTTACGTTTGCATGGGGCACTGCATATTTGGCGGAGCTATACAGGGGTTTATGGGCTTGTAGGCGAAGTCACAGGACAACGTTGGATTGCTCATACTTATTACACTGTTGGGCCTATGAGCACATTGTTTGTGTGCGACCAATAGGCCCGATCTATCTGGCGAGAGAGGCAGATCGAGGTTGGGATTGACGATGGGTCGAGCAGAACAAGAAGCAAGATCTCGAGCCGTGCCGGGCGACATTGAGTATTACAGAGCGAGTATAGGAGAGAGTGACGATTTGCGGATATCATGTGGAGGCCCTACGGGAACTATATGGTAACCGAAATCATAGCTGAGGAGTTGAGAGGTGTAGAGCGATTGAGGTGGATCGCGGGGCACAGGCCAGGTGAATATGAGAGGATTCCTATAGATCGCGTGCGGCGACAATTTGGATTTGTGCAGGACATACCACAGGCTTATAGACCATATATGAGGATCGATGCCGAGGCAGCATTCTCACCACCCCGGCCAACACCTCCAGAAGGGCCTGAGGAGATAGCAGCCGATCGCAGGGTAATGGATGTAGGAATGACAGAGGCCTATAGATTATGGTGGGTAGCAGAACTGCGAGGTGTACGTGAGCGCCCTGACACAGTGGTGATTACAGCAGAGAGGGATCGTCTGCAGCGTTTGGTTCAGCAGCTCCAAACGCAGGTGAATGAGACAAGAGGATTGTTAGTGGTTGCGGAGTCACGGGCGGCGAGACTAGAGGCTGGAGTTCTCCATGCGAGAGGGCGTATTTATATGTTACGGGAGAGATTGCGGATCGGTGGCGGTACCAATAGCGCAGTACCTTTGAGGACAGAGAGGCCCGGGTGAGAGGGTCGACGATCACGAGCATCACCTAGTTCGGGATGAGTTGTGATGAGTGCAGTATATGTTAGCGAGGTATAAGAATAAGGATGCCGACTGCGTGTCGATGATAGAGAAGATGTATTTGTTTAACATCTAAATAAAACTGAATATGTATGTTGATTTGAGTTATGATAATAATAAGATTGTCGGTGTTTTGATTTTCGGTGTTTCGAAAAAGGATAAAGAGAAATGTGATTAAAATAAAAATACACAAAAATATTTATATTCACCACACAAGATAGGTTATGGTAGGGGATGGTCGAGCTAACCTTGGGAGACCCCATGTCTCCGAAGTGCTGCCTACATAGCCCATTGCACAAAGCAAGGAAGGGCCTCAGACCGATGTAGTTCTCCCTTAGGATCAGGGAGGGGTGATTTTAGGCAATTTGGTGTGGTTTAGGCAATTTGTCGTTTGGTAAAAAAAAAAAAAAAAAAAAAAATTGATGTTGGTAGGGTAATGTTGTTGGTGTAGGTAGGATAATATTGTTGGTGTAGGTATAGGTAAAGCAAAAGGTTAGCATACCCAAGTAGTAGGGAATAGTGTCCTGATTAAGATCAACACACAATTCTAGATGCGAGGCAAAGCGGAAAGAGTGCTCCGTAGGTGAAAAGAGCTAAACAAACCACACAACGTAGAAGCGAGCACAAGCCCTAAGTGCCGTGTATAGACGAGAAGTCCATAGTTGAAAAGAGTTGTATGATCACAATATATCAGGTGTACGTTACGTCCCTTGAGTTGAAACAAATGGTGAGGTGATGTGGATGATATAGCTGAGGTACAAAGAACTTGTTACAACGAAAGAGAACCTACCCTAAATAGACAAGTCCATGACCCAAAAAGTTCTTTTGTATGAGGCTTTTATTTTATTAAATGTAGACTGATCGATGCGGGAAGTCTATAAGGGATATTGATTGTATTATTCTTGAGGTCTTCACGAAGCTGATCAATGCGAGAAGCTTCGGATAAAAGCTGGTGTATAAATTTGTCCTTCGGGGAGTAGTCTATTTATAGTAGCGAGAGATGATTTTAGTGCATAGCTTGTCCTTGAGGGAGCGATCTATTTATAATGCTTGGCAATAGTTTGGCATATAGCTGTCCTTCGAGGGAGCAGTCTATATTTAATTTTAGATAACTAGATGTTCTTTTGGCGTGAAGCATCTAGTTTAGTAGGAAGTTTGACTCAAGAAAATCCCATAAGAATACGGCTTATTTTAATACTTTGAAGTCATGGACTAGACTAAGAAGGGGAAGGCATCGTAAGGGGAGGTGAGGGGTGAGCTTGATTTTATTCGGAGATATAGAAAACAAAGTGTATGTAGCGGTAAATGAGCTCAAGGGACGAGCAGTAGGTAGATAAGGAGTGATATAACACTAGATTCAACAGTAGAATGGTCGAAGATGCAAGGCATTAAGGGGTTCAGGCTCAGGTTTACCATTAAGCGAAGCTAAACGATAAGTGCCTGATCCATAGGTGTGAGTGATTATATAAGGCCCAATCCAATTGGGAGCAAATTTTCCACGTTTGCTCTTTTCTAGTTTGGTTACATGTTGATTCTCTTTGAGGACAAGATCACCAACCTTAAATGTACGCTCATGAAGTCGCTTATCATAAGCACGCTTGATGCGTTTTTGATAGATTTGGAGGTGATCGAGAGCTGTAAGACGTCGTTCGTCAAGAAGCTCTAATTGGGCTAACCGCTCTTGGCGGAAATCATCGTTGGTGAGAATATCTTGAAGAGATATTCTAAGGGAGGGTATTTGTATTTCGAGAGGCAAAACAGCCTCGGTCATGCGTATACCAAAGAAAAAGGTGTGGCATTAGTAGAAATGCGAATGCTTTGAATACGATAAGCCCAAAGGGCAAAGGGAATGTGATCGTGCCAATTTCTTCCAGAGATTCATTGGCGACTTTCATGAGGATTTTGGTTAGAGTTTTATTAGAAGATTCACTGACCATTGGCTGCGGATAGTAAGGCGATGAGAAGCTAAGTTTGATACCAAAGTTGTCACAAAGGTCTTATATAACAACTTATTTTTAAAAGATTTACCATTATCATTATTAGGCGATGAGGAATACCAAAGCGGCAGAGATAATGTGATGGTTAATGAATTCGACAATTTTTTCTTTTTTGATTGAAATGAGTGGAACGGCCTCCACCCATTTTGTGTAATATTCGGTCGCTGTGATTATCCAACGGTGACGTTGTGAAGAGGTCGGGTGAATCTCACCAATAAGGTCTAAACCCCATTGTGAGAAAGGCCAAAGATCTCGTGCGACCTGTAGCGGGTGGCTAGGAGTATGTTGAAGATTGGCATGTTGTTGACACATGACACAGCGCTTAACATATTTGTAGCAGTCGTTATTGAGAGTAGGCCAATAATAACCTAGGCGAAGGATTCGTTTAGCCATGGCAGGCCACTAAAATGTCCACCACAAATCCCATCATGGACTGTTGGATGGTATGAGTGGCCTCCATGCTAGTTAGGCAATGAAGGAGGATACCATCAAAGCCACGTTTATAGAGAGTCCCCCATGACAACATAACGCGAAACACTTTTAAGAAAAGCACGTTTGCCGTTACTAGTAAGATCAGTGTGAGGACGAGAGATTGTAAGGTAGTCATGAAATTGGTGGTACCAGGTATCCTGTGAATTAGTAGACACAGTATTTATCATGCAAACTACCGGGGTTGAATAGGATGGTGCAAAAAGTTGCTGGACCACAACGAATAATTCAGAGTCAGTTGGCGCGGCGGGAATTTGCGAGGCTAAGCAAGCCATAGTATCCGCAAATTTGTTAGTGGAGCGGGGAATGGTTTGTATAGAATAGTGGGTAAATAAAGCTAGAAGTGAATCCACATAGTGTTTGTATTTTTGAAGTTCCTCGTTTTTGCATTGGTAGATGCCCGTAACTTGATTGACTACCAATTGAGAGTCGCCAAAAATGTTGATAGATTTGATACCTAAGTGTAACGCAACTTGGAGACCTAGAACAAGGGCCTCGTATTCCATTTGTATTATTAGTGCAAGGAAATCAAGTCGGAATGAAAGAGGCATAGGTTCAAGCGTCAAGAGGATGAGAACAATGCTGGCTCCTCCGCCGCGCGCACTTAGATCCATCGAAGAAGAGGGTCATTTGATCGACACTTCTCCGGCGAAAGAGTGGCGATGAGTTCGTCGGGGAAGGTAAAATTGGTAAATTGTTCCCGGGTAGAGGGGGCCTCCATGAAGTTGATCTGCAAGAGTTTGTCCTTTGATTGATTTACATTGTATAAACTCAAGGTCGAGGTCGGCGAGGAGCATGAGCCATCGAGCGTGCGTTGGTTTAGGTGTGGTTTGGCGTACATATAATGAATGGGAGTGCATGTTGGTGATGACGAAAGTTTTGTGATTCGGGAGGTAATGTCGGAGTTTGGTGGCGGCGAATGATAGGGCCGAGCACAATTTTTCTACATGTGTATACCTAGTCTCGTAATCCACGAGTACGACTTATATAGTAAGCGGCTTTGCTCTCGGCGTGCGTGCAGGTCTCGATGGCGAGCATAGCTCCTATAGCATGGTCGATGGCGGAAAGATAAAGGTAGAAAGGACGGTCGTCACAGGGTGGGATAAGCACAGTGGCTGCAGAGATATGTTTTGAGAGCTTGAAGGCTTGGTGACACTCCTCACTCCATTGAAAGGCAACGTCCTTTTTAGAAGGTGATGAAAAGGGTGACATCGATCCGAGAGTTGGGAAATGAAACGCCGGATGGATTGAAGTTTACCTGCAAACTACGCAATTGTTTAAGGTTTTTGGTGGGGGCATTTCTAGGATAGCTTTTACTTTAGATGGATCGACCTCAATGCCACGTAAAGAGACGATAAAGCCCGAAGAAGTTTCCCGAAAGGACACAAAGACACATTTCTTTGGTTGAAGACGGACGAGAATATTGTAACAGCGATCAAAAATAATGGTTAAAACATCGAGATGTTCAACTGCGATGTTTAGACTTGCCAAGAAGATCATCGGCGTAATCTTCGAGGATAGTGTGCATAATGTCATGGAAAATGTAGGTCATAGCCGCCGATAGGTCGCACCAAAGCATTCTTAAGGCCAAACGGCATTACACGGTAAAAAGTTCCCGAGGAGTTATGAAGGCGATTTTGTGTTGATCGGCGAAGGGAACCAAAATTTGGTTATAACACGAAAAGCCATCCATGAGAGAAAGCATTTCATGACCATGATGAGATCAACAAGTTGATCAATACTTGGGAGAAGTCATCCTTAGGGCAAGCGAGGTTAAGATCCCGAAAATCCGTGCATATCAGAAGTCCCCGTCGCTTTAAGTGGCAGTGCGATGTTAGAAATCCATTGAGGATAGTCAATAGGCGAGAATGAAGGAAACGAAAAGGAGTCGTTGGAGCTCCTCTTTGACCAAGAGAGCAATGCGTGGATGCATTTTCTCAATTTACCTTGACTTGGTTTGGAATCGGGGTTTAGAGTGATGTTATGGGCCAGCGATGGTAGGATCAATTCTGGCATGTCGGCGTAAGACCATGCGAAAGCTTGGTTGCGAAACACGGAGAAAGGTGGTAAAGGCGGCTTGTTCTGATGTGTCAAGTGATTGTCCGATCTTCACTATGTGAGGATCTTCCTCCGTGTGGATGTTGATTTCTATAGTAGATTCGTTCAGCATGGTTTGAGTTTCAGATGGTAAGGCACGTTGAATATAAGAATCATCCGCACCTAGGTAAGTGAGGATGGAGTCGTCATCCTGGCATTCAACAACATTAATCAAAGGCGAATCCTCTTGATCATGTGCGGATACGAAGGGAAGAGAAGATGGGTCCTCATTATCGCGTTGATAAGTGAGAGGACCTATGAAGATAGCATTTATGAAAAAAAAAATTTATGAAAAAAGTTAGGAGGGATAGATTCGGGGTCCATCGATTACGTGGGAGATGATGGCAAAGTGGGTGATGATGGTTCGGTAGGGCAACGTCTTCTTCTTCGAGATACGGTGACGGGAGGTGTCTCTGCGTAGGTGTTCGGAAAAACCAAGACCCTGCGATCATTATGTTTGCGTGTGGTGATGGGGATGAGAGTATGTCGGCCTTGTTCGTAAAGGCCAAAACCAAAGCCTTTCCACGCCGCGCGAGTCAAGAAGGTGAGGGCGAAAGCAGCGATTTGTCAAGTATTGAAAATCGGATTGGAAGGGAACCACACCAAGAGGAGGTTCAGGGGTAATGGAGGATGCGTCAACACCCCCATACGTTAGGTTAGTGCGACAATGGGGTGGTCCGTAAGAGATTACCTCCCCCACGCGACGGTCGTAGGTGGGATGCGCATGTAATTGTCCGTACTCCTGCGGGGTAGGGAAAGAACTAACGTTATATAGGCGGTACTCCCCCAGCGTGAGGCGATGAAAAACATCTACTAAGGGGTCGGAGGTTGGGATGTTAGCTGCGGGAAGAGAAGTGGTTTGTGCGACGGTGGTTTCATCAGTTGAAGGCGTAGGTGCAGTTGAGGTGGATGGTTGAGGTACATTTGAAGAGGATGGTTGGGTTGAATGTATGGGTGTCTTAATTGGTATAAGCACATCGTTTGGGCGGTATAACATATTGCAAGTTTTGAAGGGGGGAGGATCAGCTTTTACAGTGTAGGACTTCCCCTCGTACTCAAATTTTATACATCGATGTAATGTTGAGGGAACGCATCCCATGGCCCGGATCCAAGGACGACCTAGCAATATATTATATTGGAACTCTCCTTCAAGGACATAGAAGAGTTCGGGTAAAGTACGTGGTCCTACGCGAATGTTGAGGATCACGGTGCCCAATGTAGAAGTAATAGCATCATTGAATGACCGCAACATGATGGGGTTGGCACACATGCAACTAGAAGGGATGTTCATTTGTTGGAAGGCTTTTGAAGAGATGATGTTTAAGCTAGCGCCCCCGTCAATCATAACCCGACGTACTCGAATGTCCCGGACGTAAGCGGAAATGAAAAGGGCAGGGTCAGGGTCTTCTATACCAAAGTCGATAATTTCATCTTAGAAACTAACTGCAGCGGCTTGTTGTTTTGAGACAGAAGTGGTGGGGGAGATGGATTGTTTGGTGAGAGAGGAAACGTGATTGGGTGTTAGAATGGAGGCCACGGGCAGGGTTTCATTGGGAAAAACCTCTATCCCTTGAAGGATCTCAACGAGAGCTTGTCGATGAGATTCAGAAGTCTGAATGAGATCATATAGTGTCATTTTTACGGGCGATTGATGAAGCTGTTTGATCATGGTTCGGTGGGCAACTCCATTAGAGACGGGATAGGCGGGTCCGCGAATAACCACTTTAGGTGGTGGTGTAATCGGGATGGTTGAAGGAGAAAGAGATGTCGTAGGTGTGTTTTCTTTTGCTTTCCCATTGTTTTTCTGTCCTCGAGTAGCGACACTAATCATATTAATCTCGTAGACCTGAGATGAAGAAGATGGTTGGGATAATTCATGGTCTTCAAGAGGTGGGGTTGTAATAATGATCGATCTTGGTGAGGCGGGGACAGATGGTATAGTAGAGGGAATTGACGCTAGAGGTCTCTCCCTTCGTAAGTTGTCTTTCTTAATCTTTCGATCCGGAAGAGGTGACTGGCGAAGGATGGTTTTTAGAGCTTTGCATCCTTCTACATCATGTCCAGGTGTGCGGTGATAGGCGCAGATTTTAGACTCATCATAATCCACAGGTCGGGGCTTAGACGGGTCATAAGGTCTAAGTGGGGGTAGGGAGATGGTCGCATTCTCCACCAACATAGCAAGGATTTTGGCGTAGGATCCTTTGAGTGGGTCAAAATCAGAAGAAGATGAGGGTATTGATTGTGTGGGTTGTGGTAATGTTTGGCGTGTTTAGTTCGTATGGGTGGTGGTTTAGTCGAGGGTGCTTGACACATGTTTTTCACTAAACGTGGTTTCTTGGACCGAGAAGTTACGTTGGTTTGGTTAGATGATGAGGCTACGAGATGGCATGGTAGCGGGAAACAACCACGGAGAAAGGAGTGAGCGAAAATAAATCCTTTGATGATGGGATTGGTTTAGGGTTGATAGGTGGACCGGATACGCGGGGTAACGATGTTGTGATACCCTTTGATCTCTGTATAGGTGTAAAAGGCGTAGGTCGTTTTGCGAAAAACAAAGGAGTATGATATATTGATGTAAGGTGGAGGGATGAGGTCCCAATATGGAAGGTGGGTGTGAAGATGAGGGTTTTGATAGAGGCCGGATTGCGTTTGTCTCCTAGGTGGCGGGCGGGTTTATTTTGGGATAAATCGAGTCGCTTAGGCGGGTGTGTTAGGCCCAGGCATTGGTGAGGTCCCAGCGTAGGGGAAGATCTGGTTAAGTTGATAGAAGTGGACGGGGAATTTGGTAGAGGTGAGGGGGTGAAGGCGAGAACGGGGGCATTTTAAGCACATGTAAGCACTTCGGGTAGATGGTGGAGACATCGGGATCGAGTCATTTACATTTGAGTAGAAAGCAGGAGTACTCAAACGTTCCCATAGGGCTGTCATCTTACCTGTGGAATGACAGAGTCTCAGTGTAATTTGTAATTTTGAGTACGAGAGGAAAAGTGAGTTGTAATTCCAATCCATTGCGGGTGTGACACAGGAGGCGGATGGGGCACTGTATCAGTAGATGCTAAGAGGTCGACGGGTTGTTGAAAAGATTTAGGTGATGAGGGACTAATAGGCAGAAGGGCATGTTGGAGGGGATCTGTCATGGCTAAAGAATTTAATGATGTCGGTGCGAGAGATTTCTCATCTAAGGATGTCAAAAGGAGTGGCGTACCCTCCTCTTGTGCGGCAAGAGTGGTAGAAGGAGACGTCTGGGAAATGGATAGATTAGACAACATCCGCTCGCAGTCTTGTAGGGATGTGGTGTAAGAAGACTCATTAATGGGAAGGGAAGCCTGGGCAGCTAACTCTTCTATGGGTAAAGGAATGATTTCGCTTTGGCTTGATGGTGGTAAAGGAGGTTCGGGCTCCTGTGTTAGTGAAGAGGCTTGATTCAAAATTTTCTCGATAGAGGCTTTTGGCTGGGTATCGAATACTGCATGGATCTCATGAACACTCTCCTCAGCTAAGATATCTTGGTTTACGTTGCTGCTGGACGAGTGATTCGGGAATGGCTTGTTGAAAATTTTCAGATTTCGGTTAGCAGGGGCGTTAGGATTATCGAGTGTTATATCCCCTGCATCAACCATTTCCTGCACTATGTTTTTCAACATCTTGCGATTTTCATGACTATGTCCTTTTACGCGGTGAAAGTTACAAAAGTCATTTTCTTTGTACCAGGGAAGGTATTGCGCGGGTGGAGTCAAACCCAGTGAGGTTTTCGAGGGGCAAGGTGATAGCCCCAGCTTTGAGCAATTTCTCTAGGATGACGCCATAAGTTTCTCCCAAGGGAGTGTAATTGGTGGGCTCAGCTTTGTATTTATAGGTGGTTTTTGGTGGAGTATTGGACGGTGGTTGGGATTTGACCATCACCGCGTGGACAGCTCCTTTTGATTTAGAAGAGGTTGACGCGTGAGGAGTGGTGGTATTTGGTTTATTGGTAGAATCAGGAGTTCGGAAAGTGGAGTTCTTGTTGCGCAACCGCAATTTCTCTTCCTCTAAGGCTCGAATTTCTAATTTTCGAGCCATAGTAAAGGCCTCGTCGAATGTACGGAAAGTTTGAATTTGGAGGGTAGGGGAGATGTGCTTAGCGCAGGCCCGCGTAAAGAGTTCGATAAGTTCGGTTTGAGGCAAGGCATCGTAAGTTGGTTGATAAGGCCCGCCATCGTCAGCGAAATCTGCGATAGATTCGTCTTGGTGTCGGATGGCATAGAGTCGATGATAGATACTTTCTTGGCATGTTAATGGAGAAATGATCCAAAAAGATTGGGCTAGTTGGTTAAAAGAGAAGATTGAGTCTTGGGTTAAAGCACTTGTACCACTCAAGCGAGGCCACGATAAGGACATGGGAAAGGTGCGGAGTAACAAGGCATCATCATGGGCAATCAAATAACAAGCATGTCTAAATGATCGCAAGTGTTGTTGAGGATCCTCTTTACTGTTAAAACGAGTAAACTTTGGCAACTCCCATTGAGGCGGATAAGAATGAAGGGGACGAGAAGGTGAATGGGCTCCCAACAAACTTGCTCGTATGTCAAGGCGCTACGACTTCTGGCGGAAGCCTCCGGGTTTTGCATTTTGTCCATCATTTGCTTGATGAAATCGTGGTTGGATGAGATGATGGTGCCACGAGAATAGGGGTGTCCCATATAAGGTGTTGAGGTCACTGGATACGTATATGGGAATGAAAAGGTAGGCGGAGCTTGAGAAGGAAAGCTCGTTTGAATAGGTGGCGAGAGAGTAAGTCATGAATGGAGTGGTCACGAAGAGAGATGAGATAGGGCGGTTGGTGGTAGCGATACGTGGGGTCAAGATTAACAAAAGGAAAGCTAATCGGGGTCGTATGAACCTCTGCCCATTTGTCGGATTGGGAGAGCAGGGCTAGCGATGCGAGAAGTAAGGTATTGTTATCGGGAGGAGTAGGAGCTAAATGAGCAGCTATACTAATAGGCATGCCCATAAGGAGGCCGCCATCGGGCGTACGGTCGGGGTATGAGACAAATAGTATTATGCAGTATGGGATTAGCATCCGAGAATTTGGCAAAGTCCTTGTCTCCTATAGGAATTTGGGGATCTCACTTTGGTGTCAGTAGGGTTTCTATAGAATGTGAAGGGGGTGATTCGAGGCAAAAAGCGAGCAATCGTGTGAAACCATGGCGGCGGCTTGCTTCCGAGTGATGACAACCATAGACCGAACACACGGAAAGTTTCAATCTATCAAGGACAAAAACAACCTCGAGAATGGTGAGTTTGGCAAGTTCTTTGGTTTGTCGAAAGTGAGAGGGACGATAACGATATCGGTTTGGTAACAGTGTCGGTCACGCGAGCAAAAAACAAATGCGTCGGTCCCTTAACCGATGCCGGTGTCAAAAATCTAGAATAAGAAGATACAAAGGGGCTGCTAATTTGATTTTTAGCAACGTTGAGTAGTTTAGCAACTTATTGATCACAGAAGACAAAGTATGACAGAGAAAACAGGATTTGAAAACAAGCAAGAGGCACACGCAAATGCAGAGATTAACCTTAGGGTTAATTTTAATTATTGTGGGCTTATGCCTTTAGACGTAGAATGATGTCAGAATCCTAAACAAGAGACTTAGGGGAAATGTCAAGTTGTTTTGGCTTATAAGGTTACCTCAATCGGGCGGAGGAATACCGCGGAAAAAAGGGGGGATGTTTGAGCTGTTGTGTTAATTGTGAAGTGATTCGGTACGTGTTGTGCAGTGAAACTAAGGTTAATTTCCTGTCAATACCGTGGATATCACCCCCACGTGTACGACACATTTACTTAATCTATGTTCACTAGAATTGAAAAACAACAGGCAGGAATGCAATGCATGTGTTTTAAAACCCAAATCGAAAGTGATATTCGATGAAGCAAAAGAGATGACTTTTACTAATGCAAGATGCAAAAACAAAGCAAGTTCTTTTACCAGAATAATAAAATACCTGTGAATATCTCTAGAAGAAGAAAACAACAAGTATGCTCCCTATAATAAAAGCAAGCAAGAAATAAAGAAAAACCCAAAATGGGTCCCACTAAGTGTGTGCCAAAATGTTTCACTCGGAAATGCTTCGTTCCTTATAGAAGCAGATAAGGTTAGGGTTAGGAGAAATACACCTGTAGAATGTCGAGATGATGTGCGCATACCGTAGAGAAAGATCAGGCTGACTGCGAAGAACTCCTTTTTGTCTTGGAAGGACTACCTGCAAATAAGAACACAAGACCACAAGATTTTGATTAGATAATAAATGAGGGAACTGCCTTGGGCCCAGGAAGTATGAAACTTCCTTTCGAAGGTGGTCAGTTCCCCTGCTAATATGAATTAACACAAAATACTGTAGAGTACCAATTAAATTGTTTCGTGGAACTGGGTAGGGAAAAGGCTGTTTTTCTTGGTTTTGATCAAAGGAACCGATGCCGGTTACCTATAACCGATGGCGGTCACTGATAACCGATACCGGTTGGTTCTAGGATCTTCTGGGCTGGTTGTGGTGTTTGTAATGGCTGGTTTTTGGATAGTATTGAGAAATGGGATGGTTAGAAGCTAAGGAATGATAGTTAGAGGCAATGGTACGTTAGATAATGGGTTCTGGAACGGATTTGGGAAGATTACAATTCCAAAAGCACAAGAAATGTTATAATGGAGGACATGCAAGATATAACTTACTGTTTTTTTTTATGAAGGTGCAAGTTGATCTCCTTTGCTGCCAACTCTTCTGGTTTCTTTACTCGTCTCTGCTTGGTCAAGTGAAGTTCTGGACTCTGCTGATCGCTTTGGACTCTCCTTTGATTAAAAATCCTTCGACTGATCTCCAAAGTGAAATTCCGATCCGTTGTTTTGGTTTGGGAAGCCCATTTACAGGGAACCGATTGCGGTTGCGTAACCGGCGGCGGTCAGTAGGAACCGGCATCGGTTAGCAAAAAGTAGGCTATTTTTAGTAAAATAGCCCACCTTCCCTAACTTTTCTCCGAGAGAGATCGATTGCGGGCTTGGTCAAGTGGCTAGAAGGTCGGCTTTGGGTGCGAGTAAGGAGGCATTAGTTATGGATGTGAGTCTAGACCAAGTCATGGGTCCTAATTAGGTTAGTTTAGGGTTAGGGCTAGGTCATGGTGAGGTGGCCAAGTGAGGTGGTAGGTAAGGCGATGTGGATTTATCAATTACAAGGTAATTAATAAATAATTGTGTGAAGTTTAGGTAATGAGGTTAGGTTGCGAAATGGGATGCGGGTCACAAGGGGTCGTGAGACACGAATTTGGTGTCTACAAAATCCTATTGTTATTTTAAAATGATTTAGGTATCTCACTTAAAAACACAATAAGAAATAAATCTAATCTAACATGCTAAGCTAGAATAGAGTCCAAAGGTTAAATGATTGGTTCTGGGTCTCTGCACGTCTAATAAAGGTCTCGAGTAGATCACAGGTGAATGAGGGTGAGATAAAATTAGGTGGGTAAGTCTCTGTCTGTTAGGTGTGTGGGCAAACACCGAGACCCGTGTCGATTAGGGGTGACTAACAATTTAGGTGTAACCGGTGCCGGTTATTGTGAGATCTCGAAATGTCACAGAATAGGTCGGGGTCTCCTTTGTGATTGCACAAAGGACTTTGGTTAGTCGAGATGATGTATTGGGAGACTAGAGTATGATTTTTCAAGGTTTTAATGGGTATATTGAGGTGAAAATGTGGAGAAGGTCAATAGGAGCAAGCTAAACAATGGATGATAAAATGATGATGAAATGAAATTACCGGAAAGTATGATGTTGTACTTACTTGTATTTCCTTTCTAAAGGCTTGTATGTGAGGTGTTGATGATGGGTTTGAAGGTTACAAGTGATCACCAACTGAAGAAAAGCTTCTGCATGGGCTACATGTACACTCCTCTTTGCTTGGATAGATCAGATCATGGTTGGGATGGCTATGCAGGAGAAGATGCTCAATATCCTTCCTTGGATGTGATTTTTCATTGGAATTGGCTCTCTAAAGATGTGTTATCTCTCGAGATGTGTTCTTGTTCATCAGCTTTCTCCCAATGTTTTTCCAACTTCCAACCTCCAACCTTGAGAATAAGGTCATTTTGGGGTTAAAATGGTAACCAATGGTAGTTCTGGCTTAACCGGCGACGGTTAGGGTAGCCCAGCGTCGATCAAGGCGGGATTTCCAAGGATTACTAAACTTAGGGAGATCCTCCTGATTTTCTTGGATCTCATGTCGTTATCCTGCAGATTAGACTAGGAGCCTCTTGTGAGCATGTGGGAATGTGGTTAGAGGGAATGTAGGCATTGATTTTTAGGGTTTGGGTAAGTCTTAGTTAGTTATGGTAACTTACTAAGAATAAGTCTTAGGTTGAGTTGGCTTGGTGAGGTGTCTAAGTGAACTGTATGTGGGGATATTATTTAAATAAGATATTTAAATAATAAATATAGTGAGGATAATGCATTAACTTAATTAAATTAATATTAGTGGGGTGAAGGGGATCATGGCTAGGTAAATGTAATAAAGGGTGCTTATATGTTGAGGGACAAAAGGGGAGTGTGACCTAATTTTAGTGTCTACACTCACAATCTAACAACATGGCACACACAAATTTATGAGGGAAACTATCTTTAGTATGTCATTCCACCTCACAATCAATGCACAAAATACCACTGCACGTCTCATGGGCTGAATTAGCTGATAATTTTTCCAATTTTTTTGCCATAGATGCAATCTGAGCTTCCAAAAATGGACCGACTCCAGTGTCTACGCTTCTAACTTCCTCAGCGCATAGATCTTCCTCCAAATCCTCATGCAGGTATGTAAAAGTATTATGATAAAGTACCCTTACGAAAGTGTGATCAAACCACCAAAAAACCATTGTGCATGTTGGCTAGGGTGAATATCATAAGACAACTTTGATAGTAAAGTTTTAAAGCATGCATCATACTCCCTTACACTCTCAGTCATACCCTGTTTAATTTCCTTCAATGTGTTGATTCTTTTCTATTCAAAGTCCAAAGATATGGAACTCAACTAAGAAAGTATCTTGCAATGCGGTATAGTCTACATAAGTATGCTTTGGATCATACTTTTTGTACTAACTATGTGCGCACCCTTGCAAAAGTAGTAACAAACTCACTTTCCTTACGCATGGGATATGATCCCCTTAGTGCACCATAGTATCTCACACATGTGTACATGTTTAGTTGCATCTTTAATTCCTCTATATTCTGGTAGGCAAAGAGACATCTCATAATTCACTTGTTGGCGTTGGTGTGGACCGTGCCCACCAGATCCAAAACCTATATTATTCTAGTATTCCCTCCACCTCCAAATCCACCGTTCCATTACATTCCAAACCACCCGATCCTCCTAATCCTCCTCCCGTGTAGTGGTCACCGGACCACGGATGTTCTTCCTTGTGTCCCAATTGTTGTGCTAAATTGAATGCCCATAGTACGTAAAGTTGTGCTACTTTCAAGTATTGCCAATGTTCTTCATGCCCAATCCTTGTGTAGATGATTCACTAGAAAATATACTACCAATAGGACCACAAAACAAAGATGACTACGTAGCCATCTGAAAAAATCTTATATTCAAAGGAAAATGAAAGCTACCTATCACTACGGAAGTACCTACACTAGCTTGATTCTCAACAAGTGTTTCATGAAATGGAACACCAAGCACAAAGGCTAGGTCATCAAGGTAGATCCGATGTGCACCCATGGCTCGTAATCATTCTTCCTTAGACATTCTCTCATCTGAAGTTAAAGAGAGTTCTCTTCCATGCTTACCTAAATGGGGGAGTGCTAGATGCTTTGGATCCACGTCTTCCATGTGAGCTCCAAATCCTTCCCGAGCCATCTCTCTCCGCAACTCCAAAGACTCCTCAATGTTACATCTCTTCATCAATTCCCTCTCGCACACTTCATTATACTTAAGCCACATTTCTTCACTCTACCTTTCTACCACCAGTTCTTCCATATTTCACCACACCTGCTCTTTTCCCCGTGTGGTTGGATTTAGCTAGCCATAGGTAACTCTTCTAGATCCAAAGTTACAATCAAGATCTTAATCACTAAAGGGATAACATGTAAATAAGATCCTCTGGGTTCACACAAGAACTAAAACTCAACAACCTCTAGATAGGAATAAGTTGAAACAACATACTCCAATGTGTTACTGTTCAAAACACTTCTTTACCAATGATCTATAATGTGTGTCCAAGACAAATCAGTATCATGCACGATCTGGTAATCTTCTTAAGTCCATACAATTTTTTATACCTCCAATTTCTCTTCGATGCATATGCTACCAGCCACTCATACAACTTTATAGGAAAAAACAAAACAACATCTCATATAGTTCATGATAAAGATGTTCTTCAACCCACATACGAGCATCAAAATATGTACCATTGTTAATTATATGAGTAAAATCTTCCTCTAAATTCTCTACCCAACTCTCAATATTGGCCAAAGTCAACCAATACATCTTCATCATGCAACATCCTTGCAATAACTTGAAAATAGGTCCCATAAATGGAACCAAAATGTAGTATTTTATTTTACCAAGAACAACCCAAGGCACGTTGGCACATCACTTAGATAGATTTGAGCACTCACCCGAAGCGCACAAGGGTACCAGGTCCCTATTTTATGGCATATTTTTCAAGGAGTTAGCATGAAGAGACATATAATCCATAATCATAACAACCAGACCCATAACAACCATGCAAAGATAAACCACAACTAGATCTAGATCTTCAACCATAGAGCATAAAGAATCAAACAAGAACTAGTATCATATTTACTACATAAGATCCATCAACAACAACATCAATAACAAGAATCCATCCACAACGATCCATTGTATTAATCCATAGAAAAACCAATAGTTGAATACATCATAATAGTCATTACTAAGTCAAGCATACAAGTTTACCAACAACATAACTCTAACATAACCTAATCAATATTTTTCAACCGTGTAAATCAATACATATATAAGGGTAGGGATTTTCCCTTCACCACTTATGCATCCTCAAAATAGGTTGTATGTTAAGAATAACCATGCATCACTATAATATATCCATGGAAGCATGTAAGCTCCTCTAATAATATATCTCCTATAGTTAACCCCTAGTTTAGATCCTATTATTAGCTCAAAAAAATGCATGTCGCTTGATCTTCCACTCGTCCCAAAATAGTTTGGCGTGTCTTCCAAATCTTCCAAGTCTTCCAACAAGACATGCTCTGCACTCAATACATTCTTATCCCATCCATGAAAAATGACTAAGTATTTGAACACTGAATTTCCTTGGCACACCCTCCTTCTCTTGGACTTCGTGCACACCTACATGCCCATTATCCGTGCACCCTGATCTTATGCATCTTTCATACTTAGGCATAAAATATCTCCATCCAATAGGATGTAAGGAAGCACATCCACTAGTCCAAAGGTGCCTACTTTTGTAGGATTAGGTGGATCGGAAGGTCAAGATCAAGTGGATCATGTGGTTTCATTGGTGGAGGAAATACTAGTGGTGATTCTAGTTATGGATCCGGAGGATAAGGCCCACATCAACCTCAAAAGTTTTAATATGAGATGTCCCTCTACTTTCTAGAAAATAGAGGTATTGAAGATGTTGCGAGAGAATGTGCACAAGTGTGAGTTATTATTGTGCACAAAGGAATCACCACTCTAGATAGGAAGGTGATTCAGTTTGCTACTACTCTTCAAGGGTGCGTACATAGTTGGTATAGAAAATATAGCCCGCATTAGACTGCGTGGAATATGATGCTTTGACTATGTGTTTCGGTTGAGTTCCATATTCCAAAGTTTGAAAAAAAAGTATCATGGTGCTTAAGAACATTAAGCGGGGCTTATCGAAAGCTTTTGGGAATATGACGTGTGTTTTAAAATTTACAATCAAAATTATCTTATGACATATATACTAGTCAACATGCACAATGGTTTTTTGATGGATTTTCAACTCTGTTTGAAGGGAGCTATTTCATAATAACTTTGTGGATCCACACAATGCTTTAGAGGTATCTCTACGTACTAAATAATTTGGGAGTGTAGACATCAAAGTGAGTCTATTTTTAGAGGTGCAGATTTTAGTTATGGCAAAATAGTTGGAGAAGCTCTCTACTAATTCAGGTCATGAGGCGTGTAGTGGGATATGGTGTCACGACTACGACCATGAAGGACATACCAAGGATATTTTCCTCACAATTTGGTGTGTGTCATGTTGTTGGATTGTGATATTTTTCATTTGGACCATGATGTGAGTATATTTCCCCTTTTATAGCGCGCGATCCAGAAGAATGTATCTATGTATTGTAAAATTTGTAAAACCCAAACTCATGACATTGTTAATTATATAGTGTTTGATCATATTCATGAGGCAATTGAGATGGGTTTGTGCAATAATAGTGTAGCAAGTGGATCTAAGGAACAAGGAGAACAACATAATGAAGGGTGCAATAATGGGGATAATAGGAGTAGAGGCTTTCGTGGAGCATATAGAGCTTGAGGTCGATGGTGGAAGAGGAGAATTTCCTAGAGGAACTTTTTTACTTGTGGATCTCCTGATCATTATTAATGTGAATACTCTCATAATTATATTTTCTAATGGTGTGGAAAACAATACAAATTTTAATAATGTCCATACTTCTATGAGCATATGAGCAAGCAACATAAGCAAGATAAGGGAGTAGCTATGATTAAGATACAACACACAGATGGATATCAATGGATGTTGAAGGTAATACTTAGTTATGAATTATAACCCATTTTAGTCACTACTACACACTAAGGTTATGCATGCTCATTAAACTATGAAGTATAAGCCAAATATAACAAAGCAATAAGTGATTAATGTCAAGTACCCGATGTTTCCCATCGAAATAAGTATACCAGAAACTATGGATGTTAATAGGGATCTGCAAGGAGAAATTCGAGTTTGAAGGATCAGTGCATGTGATAGAGTGAGAAAAGAAGGTTGAACTCCCACAAAAGGACGTTGATGATTTAAAGGTCTATCAAATGTTGTGCTAGGAGAACATAATCCCCTTGTTAAGAGTGTGATTGAGATAAAAATTACCATTATCCAATAATGAGCATTAGAGGCGATTCTTCATGTCAACATGCCTCCCCATAATCATGAGTATGATAAGGAGATTACGTTGAATGCAGTCATAAATGGATGGCTCATGAGAAATATTTTGATAGATACATGTGTGGAAGTTAATTTAATCACGTTGGATGCTTGAAATCAGATGGGGAGACCACCCTTGTATCCTTCTTTGAATCCTTTATATATGTCAAATAGAATGAGAGCCACGTCGTTTGGATTGTTAAAGGATGTGAATATTACAATTCGAGGGAGCCAAGTTTACTTGGGGTACTTTGAAGTGTTGGAGATAGGTAAAGCGATAATTTCCCATCATTACTTGGGTGCCCCTAGTGTTATACGAATACTACATATCTGCGCTTCAAAGAGGGTGCATTAGCTTTATGGATAAATAAGAGCACGTAATTATACTATTGATAAATGCAAAGGTTACTTTGTATGTTGATACTTTGAGTGAAGAAGACTTGAACAAGATATACGTGCCAACAATAAAAGACCATGTGGTAATTGAGCCATCTAAGGAAAGAAGTGATATAGTGGGATGATGTTCATTCATTAGTGATGCTACAAGTATTGCTTATGGAAATTGGGCACATAGAACGTATGAATTAGTTGGGTGAGAATTTAAGAACACATTTACTCGTATGATCAAGTCGTGCATGTTTAGGTGCTTAATCTATAATCAAGTACCTCGGTACACTGGTGAAGGGAACCTTGATGTATTTGTGCACACCATGGAGGCCCAAAGGAAGTATGAAGGAGATAGAATAAATATGTTGGTTTATGCCCTACACAGAACAAAAACGTGTTGATGGGCCACACACAAATACAAATTATTAGAATGGTGAGAGGTGAGAATTTTCTTTTCTACTAGGTTTCTAAGGAGAAATGTACCTTCTCAAATATGTGAATTCCATAGGAAGTCCCTTGCTTCACACCACATCCGGGAATGTGAGAGACTTTGGATGGAGGGATAGGATGCCTTACCATCATCACTCTAGGTACATAAGTTCTATGCCACCATAGGAGGATGCATGCGCATGGTATATTCATACAGAGTTAACAAGAATGACAATTAATTGGCAAGAGATGACCTCGGATATGATCCATACTTTTGATTATTTTTCTAATAAACCTTCATCAATGAATCACTATAGATTATGAAGTGCCTTACTTGGGTTATTGTAAAGAGGTTGAGGAACTTCATTAGATATGTTTAGAGAACTAGATTTAGAGGTGTGCCTTGACCTTGAAGAGACTAAGGAAGAAGAAATAGTCGGGGCTTGGGAAAGGAAAGAAAAGGGTAAGTTTGTATGCATGATAGATGGTGAGGATGATGAGGATAATAATCTATATTTTAACCATACGAGGGTATGTGTGAGGTAATGGACACAAAAATGAGAAGGCACACGCGTATCATGAGCCTATGAAAAAAAAAGGTTAACATTGGAACATATGCAGAACCTAAGGAAGCCATTATTGGTGACTATTGGTTGGAGCAAGAAGTGGCTAAGATTATTGAACTCTTGCATAACTTTCAATACTTGTTTCTAAGGGGCTATCATGAATTGAAAAGAGTACACCCTTCTTTAGGTGAGATGAGAATCAAACTTAAAGAAGGTGTGTGCCCAATTAGGAAGAGGCCTTACAGGATGAATCCTAATCTGTACGTTAAGGTAAAGGAAGAAATTGATAAAATGCTCAAGTCTGGTATAATTGAGCCCATTGAGGAATCTGAGTAGGTAAGTCCCATGGTCATCAGTATTAAGAAATATGGGAGGATAAGGATCTGTGTGGACTACAAAGAGTTAAATTCTTCATGTGTCATTGATCCTTTTCTCATCCCATTCATAGAAGATATTCTTGAGGGAGTTGCAGGGCATGAGATCTACTCTTTTACTGATGGATTTTCAGGTTATCATCAAGTGCACATAGAGAAGGAAGATTGGGAAAATACAACTTTTTCCATTGAATGGGGAAGTTTTACATACACAGTTATGCCCTTTGGATTGAAGAATGCGTCAATTATGTTCTCATGCATTGTTGTGCAGGATTTTAAGGACTTCATTCATAAGTTGTTACATTTATATCGAGATGATTGGACAATTTAAGGTTTGGTTAAGGATCATATTCACAATTTTAGGCTTATGTTTGAGAGGTGCAGGCAGTTGAGCATATCTCTGAACATTAAGAAATGTATCTTTGCAACACCTTTTGGAACTTTGTTGGGGAATATTATTTGTAAGGAAGGGTTGTTGGTAGACCCAACCAAGGTCGTTGTGATCTTGGGATTGGAAGAACCTAAAAATGAAAGTGAAGTGCGCAAATTTCTTGGACATACATGGTATTACAAGAAATTCATTAAAGGCTATGCAAATATTTTCGTGACCCTAGAGGAAATGTTGAAGGCTAAAGGAAAAATCTATTCGGGTGATGCAACATCAAGCCTTTGAAGCAATTGAAGGAAATGTTAACTCTGCTCGCACCTATTTTTCACTTTCCTTCATGGGAAAAACCATTTCATATTCATTTGGATGCTTCTGGGATGGTAATTGGCATATTTTTGGTACAACCAGGTGAAGGAATTGTAGACCACCCTTTTTTTTGCAAGTAGGAAGTTGACACCAACTGAATAGAATTATAAAACTACTGAGCACAAGGATTTTCCATGATCTACACATTACACAAGTTCATATAATACGTATTAGTGACATCATTTACCTTATTCACAGATCATATAACACTTAAGTATTTGGTCAATAAGTCTGTTTTACAAGGGCACATATGTAGGTGGATACTACTATTTCAAGAGTTTCAGTTTACAGTTATTGTAAAACCAGGGAAAAGTAACTCAGACCTGACCATTTTTCAAGAATCAATTCTAGCAAAGACACCCAGAGCATTAAGGACACAATATCAAATGCATAGATCTTTAGATTAAACCACGTCGACCGAAATAGAGGAAATTACCATATTTTTAAGCACTAGACGAGGCATATAAGGGAATGAATACATTAAAGAAGAAACAACTTGTAATATTTATGGCGGCACCTTACCAGTTGATAGGTGGAGATTTGTATAAGCTAGGTCATGATGAAGTTTTGTGTCGGTGTGTTCTGGAGCATGAACGTGAGGCTATTATGGAAGAAGCTCATGGGGAATTGCAGGGAGGTCATTATGCGGTGATGCTACTGCGTGTGCAAGATTATGATGGTTGGCCTCGGTGGGAAACTTTATACAAGGATATCAAAGAATATGTCAAGTTATGTGATAATTTCTAGCACCTTCTAAGCCTAGAACCAAATATGATATTCCTTTGAGGCCTATTGCAAGTGTTGAACCTTTTAAGAAATGGGCGATTGAATTTGTAGGTCCTATTTCCCCACCCATGCATAGGACTAGTATGTGATATATTATAACTTGTACAAAATATCCGACAAGGTGGCGAAGCAACACCTACAAAGGATTACACAACAAAGTGACATCAAGTAAGGTTTCTATAGGAAAACATTATCATTCAAGATGGATGTCCATTGAGTCTAACAAGTGATAGGGGCACACATTTTTGAATTAGACTATCGTGGATTTTATTGCCTCTCATTTACGGTGGCACGCCCTAAGAGAACACTATATCATCCACAAAGAAATGGTATTGTTGAAGCCTTCAAAATATTCTAGGACAAACATTGATAAAAATTTGTGATGTTAGAAGGAAATGTTGGGATGAAAAATCATTTGTTGTACTTTGAGCATATGGGACCACTTATAAGAGGTTGAATAAGGCCACACCATTTCAGCCGGTGTTTTGTGCAAAGGTTGTATTGTCTCAGGAATTTATGTTTCACTCCCCGCATATTGTGCACATGGGAGGACTCGATGATGAACAATTCATTGAGGAGCACATAGACAAACTAATGTAGTTGGATGAGTGGCCCGCTATTTTCTCGATGGAGCCAAAAGATAAAAAGTGAGACAAAAAGCATGGAATGATAGGCATATCAAGAATAAATCATTTGAGGTGGGAAAGATGGTTCTTTTGTATGATTCAAAGTTCTTACGCCACCCTAGGAAGTTGAAATTTCATTGTTTAAGACCCTTTGTCATAATAAATATATTGGAATCGAGCACTTATTAGTTACATACACTTGATGGAAATTTATTACCTGGTTACTTCAATGGGAGTAAGCTGAATCCCCACTATAAATAATTCTTCTTGGTGCTTGTAATAAGGTAGTATTTCCACTTAGATTATATTTCCTTTTAAAGCATTTCCTTTATTATTTTTCCTTTCATCATTGTTATGCTTTTCCAACTTAGTTCATTATTTTTGTAATAAGCGTGTTTGCCCGTTAAGAGCTTAATACTATCTATTGGCTTCATGCATAGATGACCACGCATACTTTTAGTGTGGGGTAGATCAGAAAGAAAAATTTATTGGTGCTTTGATATATGTTGGTGCACATGGGGAAAATATCATAGGTTCTCGGAGTGAAGATGATTCTAATAGAGTTTTAACAAAATTTTCTCAGATTGAAGACCACGAATGGATGGAAAGACACGCAAAGATAACACGAGGTAGGTAGTAGCATGAGAAACTACTTGGTATGAGGTGCGGTGGTTAGTTACTTCACCGTAGGGAAGCACACGTAAGAAGGTATGTGGTGAGAAGTAGTGGGCGCACTAGAAGGTTACAAATAAGGCATGGAAGAATACGACATGACGTGAATAAGAGTTGAATTAATGTCAAGTACAAAGGTAGTTGAGGAGGAATTAATGCTGAAAATTTTGAAATTTATATAAAATGAGCACATGTGACCCTATTCCTTACCTTGCATGTGTTGAGTTCTCGAGTTGTGGAGTGTGAACGAAGGTGCGACGAATTGCGAAGTGCAAAGAGAAATTGACTGAGCAATGAACTAGGTGATTTTGGGACACTACATTACCGTGAGCTCCATGTAGAAAGGTGTTTGAGCTATTTGGGCATGTGTGGAAGGAAATTTCACAAGGTTATGGTTTCAAGGAGATGAATTTATAGCTAGGTCACGCTAGCACACAGAGTATTTGAAGCAACAGAGGATATCAAAGAGTACAAGAATAAGGTAGTTAAACATCTATAGTTTTCAAAGCACATTATTACTTAAGTAGAATAATGGCACCAAAGAGATTCGTGCTTAAGGAACTGTGATAGAGGAGGCATCACATGAGTGGTTCACGAAGATGTAATACCCTGAGGAGGTGATTGAAGGAAGGTCATGGACGTCCCAATTGACAAAATGCAAGATAAGTGACATCAACCACCACACTGAGCAAACCCTAAAGGACATAAAAGATGATACCATCTTGAAGACAAATAGGACTGCAGATGGGAAAAGAGTAATGGATAATTTGATCTACAAACTACTGGAGAGTTTTGGTATGATACAATTATAAGAGGTGTAATTCTTTAGCAAACCGAGTGATTGTACTAGTGGCTTATGTCACATGTACATGAGGATTACTTCTACTTTGCGGGTAGAAGGATGAGAATTACAACAAAATTAATTGGAAAGGTTACATGATTGTGTGACTCTAGTGTGGAAATTGCATGCGACCTTTATGATGATGATGGAGTAGAGGAAATGGCCGTCACATTTAAATATCACAAGGGAGGTCGAGCCTTTAATGTCACAAACATAGAAGACCGAGCTACAAGGGTAGATGTACGACTGGTTAGTTGCAATCTAGGTTCCTCAAAGAGGTGGAAGGAGGTGAAAAGGTGTTGATTATACATAATGTATAAAATGGTGAACAAAACTTACTACAACATTCCAGGATACATTACATAAAGCATAGTGGAAGAGGTGCATATCTAGGTGATAACGGTGAGAAGATAACTTGGGGTGTTATCTTACTTTTGATTATGTTTAATGAAATTAGTGTGCCCGATGGGCTAAATGATAAGATCTGGGTGTACCCTTTGGAGAATTAGTCACTTGCAAATAATTTTTTGAGGTTCACATGTCATAGCATGATTTAAAACACTTATAAGAAACACATAGAAAATTGGTACAGGAGGATGTGCAATGCCTTAGAAGGAGAGTGATGTATCTCACGAGAGTTTCCTGATGTATTGGAGAGACAAGAAGAGCTTGCAATGTATCAAAACTTCTGTTTGGGCCATTTTTACATGAAGACCGACAAGATAATATCTTGGTGTAAGTTTCCCTTTGCCTTTACTACTCATTACGTTAAATATTCAAAGTGAATTAGCTACATAAAGTGGAATTTTCGTTTTGATACCAATAAGGTAGATGCAGACATCCAAATTATGTGCAAAACATATGAATACCCTTACAAGAAGGCATATGTGGAGAAAATGGAGTTAGATAACATTGATATCACTCTAGAGGTCATGGTTGTGGGGTAGATACAGACTGTGCATGTGTATGTGTATGTGAGGCCGAGGTTAAAATATGGGAAGTACATTGTTGGTGAGGACATATCACTTCCAAGTCCTCTGAAGAACAAACAAACTATGGGCACAAAAATAAAGCTTGAGGATATACCCCCAAGGTAGGAAAATTAGGACATAGATAATTTCCTCGAGTGAGAATAGGAAGAGAAACAATATAGTATTGTGCTTGATCATGGTAAGAGAAAACTTCACAAGAAGCACAAGAATGCAGATGAGGGTGTCGGACCTCATAGACAGTGATGGTGTCGGGACCTCACGGCCCGGTGAGGAGGTCACCGCACATGACGCATATGAAGAAGAGCTAAGAGGATAAAAATAAAAGGTGCAAGTATGTTCATGTCAAAGACAAAGTGATGAGAAAAAGTCATCAAATAGGGCCGCACACAAAGATGTTTCCACACCTATCCTTGAAGTTCGAGAAGATGAGGGGATCGCGATAAGAAACTAAAGTTTGATGTATAATTCCCCAACATGAGTATACATTAGCATGAAGAAGAAATATATGTTGAAGGAGATACATAAAAGGAATATAGTGTTTGAAAGCCAACCGATGGACTCAAGGTGGAATGGGAAAGGAGAATCCATAAGGCACTAGAACATAGGGAAATATAGGTGGACATGCTAGTAGATAGAGGGAATAAGAGATTGTGCAACCACCTGATTTAGGGTACATCAACGACCCTACAAAGATTATTCGTGCAAGGTTCTAGAGCACTCTTAGGATGGAACAATTATATGGATGGGGGCTAATGGACCTGAGATGGAAAACACGTGCACAATGAAACAATTTTCATCGAATATACAAATTCACATGGATTATCCCAATTTCGATGTGTGTGAGGATTCATGTGCTACCAGATGAATGAAGAAGGCTCTGCATTCTAATCATGTGACAATCGATCAAGCCTATAAAGTTCTCTCGATGAGCACGTGAGCAATGCATTGACAAATATAGTGGCAGAGGTCAGTGTGCAGGAATGTTGATAAAGTGACTACCTTGAGAACTTTTTTTGAGGATAAAAAGGACAAGGAAGAGGAAATAGAGAGCTTGAAGAAATCAAAGGAGATAGTAGAGAATAGAGCGGATACTTTCCTTGAGATGGCCGAGGAGATTGGAGAGGAAATTTTAAAGAAATTGTCATATTATGAAGAAAAGGTAACTAGAAACTTTCCATCAACCCTGCATTATTTACAAACCTTAGTGCATTTGTTGTTGGAGAAGGGAACCAGTGTGCATGGCTGAAGTACAAAAGAAATAGTTGCTCAAAAGGAAAAATAAGCTGCAGCTGAAAAGGAGAGAACCAAGAAGCATATCGCACACAAGATAGTTGGGTATGACTCCATACTCCAAACTTTGAAGGATGAATTAAAGAAAGCAAACTTGGCATTGAACATGTGTGAAGACCCAAAGCCAATAATAAAAAAGGACGTTGATAGAATAAAATGAATTCCTTGTCACCAAAAAGAATGATACTTTGGGATGTGAGGAAAGGCTGAAGTTACTAACATAGAAGCATGATGTGCTTAAGGCAGCCCGGTACCCTCATGATGACCAAATAAAGGATTTGGGGAAGTTGATAGCGCATCGAATGGATGTAATGGATGGCATGGTGTCGGGTTAGAAAATGTAGTATGGGAATTAAAGTACAAGGGTGAGAATATGACCTTGGAAGAAATGGATGCAATACTTGGAAATATTCTTGCAAAGGTAAAGAAGGGACTCAATAACTAGAACGATTTGGAAGCATACATCAAGAATGAGTACCTTGAGCTACTATTACCTGTGGAATAATAGTGCACTAATTGTTGAGCCATTCTTATATTCTTTCATTCTTTTTGTAAATTCATTATTTATTCTTCATTCCATGGAGATATAAGGTGGGAATACCCATTGTTGAGGGTGGAAATGATATTAGTGTGGGGTAATGTTGGCCTTGTGAAATAATGAATAAGTATCAAAATCACATATGATAGTGGCATGAAAGAAGAGGGTGTATGGATAGGCGCGGAAGGTTGACAGATTTGCAGCTTGAGGATTCACGCCGATAGGAAAGAGTTAGAGACTTAGTTGTTTTACATCGCATGGGAAAAGAATAGGAGCATGCAAGGATAAGAACAAGAAGACTTCAAGTATAAGCAAGGGCTATTTTGAGAGCAATTGGAAGATCAAGGGACATGCAGAGTTCGAGCTAATAATAGGATTAGATCGAGATTTAAGTATAGAGATAATCTATTATCAGCAAAGTAAATATAGAGATAATTTATTAATAGCAAAGTAAATATATAGATAATCTATTATTAGCGAAACTTGCATGTTTCATAGTTTTCATTGTATTGGTGCATGGCTATTTTGAGCATGCAGCCTATTTTGAGATTACATGGGCGGTGAAGGGAAATTCCCTACCCCTATAAGTATGTAATGTATTTCATTGTTTTGGGTACCACGTGAGTTGAGAGTCTTGGTATCATTGTATGTATTAGAGTTATGTTTTTGGTATGTTTTTGTGTGCATGACTTTATGACAATTTGGTGATGTATTCAACACGATGGTGATGAGTTAATATAATGGATCTTTGTGGATGGATATTGGTCATTGATGTCTTTATTCATGGTTATTATATGGTAAATATAATATTAATTCTTATGTGATCACTATGCTTTCCTTATTATGTGTATTTCCAAATTGAGCTCATGGATCTAGTTATTATGATGGAATATATACTTTGATTGTGGTTATTATGAACATGCATGCTAACACCTTGGCAAGATAGTAACAAAGAGGGACCTGGTAGCTTTGCACGCTTTGGGTGAGCAGTTCGATCTATCTGGATGAAGTGCCCGTGTGCCTAGGCATTTGGGTCTAAAAATAAAGACTAAAAATTCATTTTCCCACTTGTTTGGGTGAAGGAATCATCCAAAATTTGGAGTGGGGAATCCTAGAACAAAACCCAAAATTTCAAGACCTCTTTTGTTGCAATTCGACAACCTATAGTGTGCTTACTCAAAATAACATGTGTCTATGGCAGAGCATGACTAAAAATATTAATCACGAATTAAGTGATTTCTTGACATTTATGATCCTCTACTCACACAAGAAACGTCCAAAGAATGAAAACATGTGAAAATAACCAAAAATAGAAGCTTATGAGGCCCCACTTGCTAAAAATAGAAAGTCTCATTTCCAAGCATAAAAATTTGTAGTTGGATTTGATTTCACTCATTTCGATAATTTTTTCCATCCTCACATAGCCATAAAGTTATCTCGTAGCTTGAATCAGATATTCAACCTTCTGCAAGGATCCTAAACCCATCATCATCTCTGCAATGAGCTAAGTTAGGTGATTTGGTTGTAGTGAGCTGGTTGCAATGAGTTGAGCTGAATGAATGAGTTGAGTTGACATGATCTCATTGAGTTGGTTGGCTAGGCGAGTTTGAGTTTGGCTAGTTCAGCAATGGTGAGCTAGAATAACTCATCCTTTTTCATGAAGATCATATGCAAGTGAGTGAGGTCAAGCAAGTCGGTGAGCTAGTCAATTTGTAGTGAGATGAGTTGGTAAACCAAATGAGATTCAGAAATATTGATGAGCCGCTAGAGGAAGCTTAGAGATCTCAATTAACTCAATGAGCTAAGGGATTTTATCAATCAAGAATCAACATGATCATCATGAGCAATGTTTGCGGTCATCTTGAGCTCACGTCAAGGGATCTCTCAATATTATTTCTAAACACTCATTCAACAACCCAAGGTGTCTATGTATCATGCAAAAGGAGGATATTGTGATCATCATCATCAATTTCTTAATCAATAATATCCATAAATCTCCTTCCCTTCTCCTCTTCTCTCCATTCCTTCTAATTATTCGTTATACGTAATCATGGTATTTTGTCCTATGCACTTAAGTGAGAATATTTTTAATTTATAAATGTATTCTCTCAAGATTATAAGAGAGATACTAAATTTTTCTCTTCTAGGGGAAATTTAAAGGTGAAAAATGGAGTAGGAGCACAAAGATTCATGTGGGGAAATAAATGGTAAATTCACAAGGATATAAATTGGGATGGCTTCTCCATTCTAAAGGATCCTAGATTTTGAAGATTTCTACTTTGTAGCAATTGTGAATTGTTGTTTGGATGTTGAAATTTTTATCACCAACACAAGGAATAAAATCTACATTATTCCATTCCTTTGCTCATGTTTTCCTCTACTCTCTTTTCTACAAATTTGCAAGTATGGTGATCAAGAAGGAACTTGGTGTCCTTGATAAATGAATCTAAAGAACTGTGTGTCTAGATTTGTTAGTCTCACTAGGTGCTTCATTGTTTCTTTCCTCCAATTAAATGTTGAACTACTTATTATGTGTGAACTTTGCACTTGTCTACTCACAATGATAACCTCCCCTCTCCTAATTCCTCTTCTTTATCCCTCATTGCTACAATTTCCTCCCTTGTACCCCATACAAGCACTTTTCCATAGGTTCAGTGAAGTGTGCTTGTGTGATCCCTAGCCTATTTGGCCACCCCAAAATAGTTAGATAGAATTAGGATAGTTACATTCAATAATGGGAGCCTCCATACACAAGAAGGAAGTGTGTAGCCCCATGAGCATTGGTGGAAACCCATATTTTTCTTTACGATAAAATATTTCACCAACACATTCCAAACTCATCTTGAATCACAATACACAATCCATTCATATACTTGGAGACATTCTTTGTGTCACCCTTTACATTTTCTACTTAAATAGCGAGTTGATAAAACTCTTTAGTGTATTCCTTCACACTAAGCTCCCTCTTTCATGAATTCAACTTCTTAAAAAAACCAAGCTAGTAATCTGCAAGAAATAATTTCACCTTCGACTTCACAACCATCCTATCCCATGTCTTGATCTTTTGTTTGTCTTTTTGCATGTTGTTTTTTTAGATATGTTCCCACCATAGAGATGCATGACCCTTAAACTTCATGCATGTGAATTTAAATTTCTTAAAATATTTCATGTCTTATACTCAAGATATTTTTTGAGTTCCATTATCTATTCAATGGTCTTTGTTGGTTTCAAACTACTAGGATAACATGGGGTATCCAATTCGAGCATACTCCCGTTCTACCGATTGTGTGTAACATCATGTCCTCTAGGCCATCGGTTTATCATTATTTTTCCTCATTTACATTTATGGCATGTACACTTTTTTGACAGGGCCTCCTCCATTGTTGTGTTCTTCCACTACACCACCTGCGTGGTGGTGTGTAATTTTCATGGCCTCCAAACAAGCTTCCATAGTCTACATTAACTCGTCCAAATCCTCAACTCTCACTTCTTGATTTATGCTAGCTCCCATAACATTTATCCTTTATTCCAATATGTATCCTCAAACAAATGTGACCTCCACACCCCTTTACACCTACCCAAAAATATCTCGTTGGAAGATGTTCGTAATGATTTTCAACCCACCTTCGCAAAAAATAGAAAATCATCAATGTTTGTTGTGTAATTCTCACACCTTCTACCCAACAATTATCCAATACAAAATGTTCACAATAATTTTATACCCACACTTGGAAATGTGTAAAACCACAAATACTTATTTTTCCACCACTCACAAGGAAAAAAACCTCACTCGATACCAATTTAATACGGACGCGGTTAGGGTGCTCAATGAAGATTTATTGTAGACCACAGAACCCTTGGAATCATCCATGGAAAATATACACATATAAATTAAATAACATATAAATTGAATCTAATGTTAGGATAGAACATTACAACAAGCCTTATTCACATAATGAGGTATAACATGCACACAAACCAATCACTAATGAGGTAATCTCAACAAATCAGGCTCAACTTACTTACACCTTCATTTACTTGATTTTGAGCTTTAAGTTCACTTCATTTATTGATTTTTTCTTAAAAGTAACTCGCTATGTATGTTGTCCTTTGTTTATGTATCTAATCAATACCACAACTCAATTCCTGAAACTAATATGAAATTATGGTCCAAAGGACCCATTACAAAAAAATTGGCCTTTCTCGAACTTTTACAACTTCAAATGATATTTCTCCAATGCTTCACAACTTCCAAATGACGACATAGTGTTTTTGCTCCAAAAATTACTTCACAAATTCAAATTCAAAATTTTCACTATTGAATGACATGTCTAATTTTACATGGCTATCGGTAGACTTGCGTGACTTCCTTAGTGTTCTGTGGCATCCATCAATCCCTCAATGCATGAAAGACATACTTATAACCATTTGTGTGGCTTGTGTAAATACTCCACATACCTACATGGACTACACAATGATTGATCATTATGCGATGGGATTACACACAACACTGACATTACACAATAGCTTGCACACTCCACATAATGCAATGGGATTGCGCACTCCACATAATGCAAAATAATACTATGTAACTCACGAAAAAAAAAATTACAATGAGGCCCTCTAACAACACAAAATGTAAATAAAAACTCAAATGTTTCAAACAATTTTTTAGTTGATATAGGATTTACGATGAACCCAGATGCTCCTACATCAAGATGGAATGAGAAATTGACACAATAATTATTAAGAAGACACAATACATATAAAAAATATCTAGTCATGTGGAAGAAACAAGAGATTGAAGATTGAACTTGGATAAACACATTCAAAGTTACAAAACATGGAATAACATTAGCAAATCCATAAGAAAGAGCTTATGGTTTTCTTTTTTACCCAAAGTGTATGATGTAAGAGCATTTAGGTTCATTTGAAATCCTAAATCAACCAAAAACATCATAGTTTAAGAAAATAAGTTATCTAGTAGATCTTAATTGCACTCAATGTGTTTGTAAGTTTGCACTATGCAAGTTTTGTTTTGCACATAGGTTTTTTTAATATTTTGCAGAAGTTTTGATTTACACATTTATTTTTAATGTTTTGCACAAAGTGTGAGCACGTAAGTGTCTATGTAATATTTTTTGCCATCTACAAACACCCAAATTTTATGTTGTGTTTTGCACCCAATTTACTAGTGCGCCTTATGATTGTAGCACCCAATGCGAGTGCATAATTGTGTTTATTGGTACTATCCATATATTTTTGTGGCATATCCAAAGTATTTCATTAATGTTGCAATATCTTTGAGTCAATATTCCAAGAAAAACACTCGTGTGGTTTACTCATTTGGCACAAGAATTAGAAATTTCATATTCATGCAAAATCTCATGTGCAAGAGTGCAATAGTGGTGTGTTAACTTTTACAACATCAAATACAATAGTATTCAAGAAGGAACCAATATGATCTCACCAAACTCATAACTATTACGTTGAATTATTGTATCATGTTATTATTTGATGTTTATTATTACATAGAGAATTGAGATGAATTTTATGTCATATAGGTCACTTGTTGTTTCGAGGTAATTGTTGTCCAAAATAGAACCCCATGTTATTTTCAAATTCATCCAATTTTTAAACTTAGGAGGCTCCATATTTAGGACCATGAAATGAATAAGTCATGGGATCATTAAAACGGGACACCACTCTAAGTTTGAGATATTTTAGAGTGGGTCATACATCATCATTGCATGCAGCAAGCCTACTCTTTTGAGTTGTCTAAACTTGATGGGGAGGCACTTAAAATACCAATCAATGTGATCTATCTCAAATTTTCCCTTTAAGTTAGTTTATTGCATCTTGTACATAGTTGTTTTATTTCCTTTCCTTTTTTTGTTTGGAGGTTCCCTCATTCTATTGTGTGATGATAAATAATTGATTTCATTTTCTTTAATCTTTGTGGTGATCATCTAAATAAGTTATTGTGCACACTCTACATGTTTCACTTGGAGCATGTATGATCTTTATATTTTGTATACAGGTTTTGGAATTCCACAAAAATTATACATAGGCAATTTTAGTTTCTTCCTCTCATAGTAGAAAATCAGAAGATTTCGGGGTAGTTTCAAAGTGACTCATCCAAATATCTTAAATATTAGTTTCAAAATAGAGTTTCACAGACTGTTCTAAAAATTTTAAATCAATTTTCAGGTTCATATTTGATTCCATGCCTAATGTATGCTTCAAGGCTATGGGTCTTTACATATAACATGCAAATGTTCGTTGAAATTCATGAAATTATTGTCCAAAATAACGCCCCATGTTATTTTGAACAACTCATCCAAGTTTGAGACTTAGTTATCTCTAGATTAAAGAGCCGTAGAATGAAGAAGTGAAAGGGTCACTACCATATGGCAAGTGTGAAAGTCTTAATGATTCATTGTATAAAAATTCAGTATTATGCGGACTTAGAAAATATGGAATTATGCAAAGTCAGTTAGTTCCACAAAAAAAAGTATATAGTCTACTAAGGAAATGTTGCGATGCAAGTAAAAAGTGTCTTTGGATATTATGAGGAAAAACGAAAATAATTGAATGTGACTAAGGTTGGAATCCACAAAACAAGAATCATGTGTTCTCTAGGTTCTCAAGGAAAAAAGGGACATTTTTGTAAAGATAAAAGTTGCAGAGGTGAAGAAATGGAGCACCGCGGCATGTGGATAAGGAAAGTTAAATGTGGAATACATTGAGGTTATAGGCATTAGAAGAAAATGAAGCCACATAGTATAAAAATTTGCTAATTAAGGAGAAGGCCACGATCAAAGAAAAATCATCTAAATTCCACGAGGGATAAAAAAGTCACGCCTATTTTAAACCAAACACTCAACCACTTCACTAACCTGAATTTAATTTTTGATCGACGTCATCCTCTTGTACTAGTGATCGATGGCATGTTATTAAAACGATGTTAGGCACCCATACCCGACTTGAAAATCTATGGTGATTGGTCCTTGGTGTTGGTAGGTGGTTGATTTCATTAATCACTAGATGTGATCACCTCTTCTCCTCTCTCTCTCAAATTCTATAAATGTATATGTAAATGCCATTCTTGTATATATCTCCCCCTGTAAATATAGTCAACAAGCACAAAGTGTCGACATGTGAAAATTTGTGCCCAAGGTGCAAGCAGGGGGCACACAGCACAAAGTGTCGACATGCGAAAATTCGAGACCAAGCGCAGCGCGGCGGGGGCACAAAGACACAAAGTGTCGATAAGTGAAAATTCACACCCAAGGTGCAAGCGGGGGTACACAAAGACAAAGTGTCGACATGCAAAAATTTGTGCCCAAGGCGCAAGCGGGCGCATAGCACAAAATGTCGACATGTGAAAATTCACGCCCAAGGTGCAGGCAGGGAGCGCACAGCACAAAGTTTCGACACCACATTTTAAGTGCCTATGGTGCACTTAAAAGTAGGTTAACATGAGGATGGATGCACCGAGGTGCATCTTCAGAGGCGCATCTTTAGGAGGTGCAACATTTTGAGCGTTGACACCCCGATAGAAAGCAAACCCTGACGCAGATATTCAAATGGCCATAACTTTTCACAGGGAGCTCGGATTCATGCAAGGTTGGACTTTTCGGAAAGCTTACAAGGTCCTTTGTCTAAATATGAATAGATATATTTAATTAGGTGAGAAAAATTTCTTCAAAAATGCAAAATACAATTCGCCATTTTTTGGGTTTGCTAGGGTTCTCACCTACCGCCATAATGAGATGAATTAAATGCAACCTAGAGGTGGTTGGGGTAGATTTGGAATTCCTCTCTTTTTCTCTCTCATTATTCCTATAAATTGTAAGGAGGGGCTTCTTTCTAAAGGTTGGACATTCTTGTTTTTCCCCTCCCTTCTTCTCTTTGGCAGGTGAATTTGTGGAGTTCAAACCTCCCATCTAAAACTGTAATGTAACTTTGTCTCTTGGCATTTTGTAGTGTATTGTGTCAATATTTGGAGCAAATAATGCATGTCTGTGGATGATTATCAACCCTCTTTGTGTTCATTTGCATCCTCTTGATCTTTCACTGCAAATCTGGTTATCTATGCATGATTTTGCATTGCATTTTAATGGTTTGTGTTTATTGGCAAGACAAGTGTTCTTCATTCTTTGGTGCATCACCTTTGTTAGTTTAAGTTTATTTTATGCATCTTCTTACCTTGTTTCCTTGGCAAGTTAGATTATGTTTTTAGTAAACCCTCTGCATTTTTATGTGTGCATCTGAACAGAGGAATAGGAACCGGCCTTCATCCAGAGCTTTCCCGATTCGTAAGGTCCCACACTTGGGAAAAGCTCCATGTTATGCAATCACACTGAGAGTCTCAACCCATCGACAGCAGTGATTCGCCATCAACAGTTTTGGCATGTCCGGTGGGACCAAGAAGTCATTCCACAAGATTTGAAGGAATTTTCAAGAAATTTGGACTTAGAAATTGTAGGTTTTACAATTTCATATTTTTTCACCTTCCAGGATAAACTTTAAAATCAATTTTCAAGGACTTAACTTGCTCAAAACAAGTCAAAATTTCACCAGTTGATAGATTGGGGGATAATCTTCAAAAGGGTATTCTTAGATTTTTGAGATTTTGACTTTCAAAATTTCATAGTTTTTAGTATTTCGGGTTTTCCCAGGTGTTGAGCATGTCCCAAGTTCCGACACAGTGTGTTTCAGGTTTTGTAAGTTGCCTTGCATGACCTAAGTTTCACCTATACCTTTCAGGGATTAGTAGCTGCACAACAAGACCCGATAACCGAATTGAAGAACTGTATCTTTCGGGTCCTTCAAAGTTTTAAATTCTATTTTTAATATTGTCAGGTTTGGTGTGTAACTTGGCAGAATCTAGCCTTTTGAGGCTCATTATCTAACACATCTGGCGACTCCGAAGGGATAGAATTTAGTGGTGTAGTAGCAAAATTTTCCCAGGCGCATGAGAAGAATTCGAACCAGGTCTGATACTCAAGAAGAGGGGTTATTTGTCCACTTACAGCTATCACTAGGCAAAGGAAGGAGAGGAAGAAGACCAAAAAGATCACCATCTCCACCTAACAGGACTTTATCAACCCCTCCACCTGGTAGACCTTTCATCCAATCAACAAGGGTTCTCAGGCCAATCAGAATGGCACAACAAAACCCTTTTGTCAACTTCACTGGCAGCAGCCCACTTGCCCTCAATGCACAGAATCCAGCCCAATTACAATTGATTGAACATTCCATTTTTTACTGGAGAAAATCATACCACTCCTGGTGATCATGTCAAAGACATTGCTAACGTTTGTGCAATCCATGAGATAAATGAAATGGATGTTGCTGTCAAATTGTTGGCATCTTCGTTCAAAGGGAAGGCATTGCAATGGTTTAGGAGCCTTGGAGCTAGTTCTATCCAAAATTGGAATCAGTTATGCATAGTTCTCCATGAGCAGTTTGGAGAAAAGGGAGACAATTTGTCTCTACTAGAACAATTGACAACTATCAAGAGAGCTCCCAATGAGCAGCTAACTGACTTCAACTTCATATTTCAAAGGTCTTGGGATAGGATTCCAAAGGGCCGCTAGACCAACAAATTGAAGGTGATTTTCTATATTATCTTAAGGCTCTAAATTTTGATATTTCTATGTTAATTCAATCTATGGGAGGCACAACCTTACCTACTGCTTATAGCATTGCCATTAGGGCTGAAAACTGTCTTATTCAAGCTGGTAAGCTGGCTCCTAGGCCTCCCATGCCCTTGTATCCAAACTTAGAAAATCCAAGCACTAGTCAAGCACCCACTTTGGCTCCTATTCCCACTCCTAGAAATCAATGTTCAAATGAAACTTCTACTTCATCCTCTAGTGCTTCAAATGAACTATAAGAGGTCATGAAACAATTGCAAAATTTGGGGAATGAGTTCGTTACACTCAAGAGGCAGCAAGCCCAAGGCTTTAGACCTTCTTATCAGCCTCAAGGTCAACCTAATAGGCAACCATACCAGCCCAATAGGCCACCAAATCCAGCTGCAAATCAAAGCCAAGTAAGGCCTCCCGCCAATAGACCATTTCAACCCTATAACCCCAATGTTGCATCTGCTTCTAAAGAATTAGTGCCAGTGTAAAACAACATAGCTCAAGAGTATGATTGGTGTTTCCCATGCAATGAACCTCACAACCAATCTATGTGCTTCAATGGTGCTTTGAACCAAGCCTTGATGATGACAACTACCGGTGTAAAGGGTGAAGTGAGTCAAGAAGAAAATTAGTAACAAGGGACATCTCAACAAAACATAGCTCCAAATGATACCGCACTTGTGAATTGGCAAGCTAAGGATTTTTGTGGCATGAATCAAACAATTTCTTAGAGTGTAGCAGCTAACACAAGATCAAAGAAGAGGAATATTGGTGAAGGGCAGTCATTGGCTCCAAGTGATCTACAACCTTTCATCACTCCACAAGGTGTTGGTAAGTAAAATATAGTTCCAAACACGCAAGGACAGCCCAAACCACCTTCTAAGCCAACTCAAATGCTAGTTGTTGCTGCCCATGCACAAGAAAGGAATGTGTAGCCTAAAGGATAGCAAAGAGATCTTTCATCCCCATTTAGCATCATTGATCAAATGAAGAATACAAATTTGAATATATCAATGTGGGAATTTTTATCCATCCCAGGCCAAAGAGATCTTCTACAAGTTGCCATGAAGAATTGGTCAACTTCGAACCAGCAGGTCCATATGCGAGAGAATGTCCTCACAAATGTTTCTCACACCAAGTGAATCATGGAGGACAACAAGGTAAATTTTTGAAGCCCCTCCATTCTATGTTTCATTAATCATTGGCAATAAACTAGTACACAATTGCATGATTGATTCTGGGGCAAGTAGTTATGTCATGCCCAAGCAAATAGCTGATCAGCTGGGTCTCCAATATGAAGTCATATCAAAGGGGGTAGTGCAATTGGATGGGACAGCAGTAGCAATGGTGGGAGTGATTAAAGGTTTGAATCTTACCTTGCATGCATGCCCCAACGTTACCGTTTTGCAAGATGTGTCAGTGATAGATTTGCCACCACTCTTTTCCCTATGCTTATCAAGGGATTTCACAGCTAGAATTGGAGGCTACTTATCTGCTGACTTGGTCACACATGTTTTTCAGAACAAGATATGGTACTAAGGTCACAATCAGATCTGAACCAATTGCAAACTTTCATATTGAGCCTCATACTCCAAGCCAAATCAATGCCAACTATTTAGCATTTGATCAAGAAGATTATCAAAGCACAGATGAAGCTGACACCAAAGTTGGAAGCATCCCAGATTTGACTCTTGATGAATGGGTGAGCAAGGTACATGCTTTTGATCCCTACCAAGAAGTAGAAGAATCTAAACTAGGAGTCTATTGCATACATGAAGAAAATCGACCTATTCCTAGCATCACCAAAGCAGACCATAAGGATGACAATGAGGTATGGCAGTTATTTTTCGATGGATCAAGGAGTAGGCAAGGTGCAGGAGGAGGAGTTATGCTTGTTTCACCTCAAGGCATCAAATATTATTCAGCTTTCCATTTCCAGTTTTCCTGTTCAAACAACACGGCTGAATACGAAGCATTGATTCATGGACTTCATTAGGCCAGGAAAAAGGGCATAAAGAACATGCAGGTGTTTGGAGATAGCGAGCTAATCGTCAACCAAGTTAGGGGACAACATGCTACAAAGAATGACCTACTGAGGAACTACAAGAACAGGGTATGGGACCTCATTGAGGATTTCAAGCTTTCAACATCGTGTCCATACCCAGGAAGAAAAATGAAGCCGTAGATAGGCTCGCAGCAGTTGGAGAAATGTTTGATGTGGTTGACAACATCAGAAGGGGAAAAACACAACCACATATGCATGTGATTGTGAGGCCAGCAGTTCCAGATAATAACACAAGCTGGCAGGTGTTTGAGAATGATCAATAGATCGTCAATTTTTTACAAGAAGAGGCTGAATTCTCAGCTAGGAATCAGGACAGACTAGAGCAAAGAATGCGACAGGGATCAAGTAGTGCGGTTGCGAAAAAAACAAGCTTCCTAAGGGTTTAGTAATGTTGGAGTCTATCTTCAACCCTAACAACCAGTTCCGTAAGGAAAAGGCTAACATACAGGTCAAGAGAGAAGATTCAGAGCCAATTCTAGTTGGGGAAGGCAAAACACTTCAAATTGGTAAAGTGGCCATTGAGCAGGAGAAATCAGATTTCATACAACTTTTCCAAGAATTTCCAGATGTCTTTGCTTGGAGCTATGAAGACTTGAGAGGATTCAATCCGAAGTTGGCACAACATACCATAGAATTGGATCTAGATGCTAAGCCCATCAGGCAGAAGCAGAGACCAGTCAACCCTCACATTGAGCCTCTAATGAAGAAAGAGCTAAACAAGATAATAGAGGCAAGCATTATATTCCCGATCAAGCACTCAAGTTGGGTTGCAAACTTGGTTCCGGTCAGAAAGAAGAGTGGAGAAATTAGGTTGTGTGTGGACTTCCGAGACCTAAACAGGGCATCTCTCAAAGACCATTACCCACTTCCTTCAATGGAACAAATATTGCAAGTGGTGTCCGGTTCGGAGAGATTCTCTCTCCTAGATGGCTATTCAGGGTATAATCAAATAATGGTGAAAGAAGATGACCAATTCAAGACAACTTTCACCACCAAATGGGGCACCTATGCCTACAAGAAGATGTCATTTGGGCTATCAAATGCTGGAGCCACTTTCCAAAGGGCAATGGATATGGCATTCAAGGGATTGATCAATAAAATAGTTCTGATATATCTTGACAACATCACTGTATTCTCAAAAATGCAGCGGATCACCTCTTTCATTTGAGGCAGGTATTTCAGAGGTGTAGAAGATTTGGGGTATCATTGAATCCCAAAAAATGCATATTCTTGGCTCACGAAGGAAAACTTCTAGGCCATATTGTTTCAAAGGAGGGGTTGATGATTGACCCAGAAAGAGTTGAAGCAATTCGAGCGTTGCCATTGCCAAGTCACAAGAAGGCTCTTCAAAGCTTCTTGGGAAGGATCAATTTTGTCCGCAGGTTTGTTCCAAACTTTGCAGCTCTCGTAAAGCCAATAACGCTGATGTTGAAGAAGAGCATGGCATTTAAGTGGACATCTAAAGGCAAGGCAAGTTTTGAGGCAATAAAAGAGGCTATATCTCAAGCTCTGACTCTCGTCAATCCAGACTTCTCCAAGGACTTCATGCTATATGCCTTCGGTGGTGGAGACACCATTTCGTAATCCTGGTACAAAAACAAAGAAGGATTAGAACAACCAGTTGCTTTCTTCAGTCAAGGCTTGGAGGAATACGAAAATAGGTACTCTTTCATTGAAAATCATGTCCTTGTAGTGATCAAGAGCTTAAAGAAATTCAAGCACCTAGTCTCAAATAACAAGATCCAATTATTGGTCTCTCATGCGGGAGTCAAGGAATTCCTTCTAAACAAGGATTTGAATGAGAAACGTGCAGGATGGATAACCCGTGTCATGGAATATGACATCGAGATCAAGGTCACAAAACTAGTACGTGGAAAAGGACTATGTGAACAGCTAGCTTTGAGTCGGTAAGTCAAGCAGGTGATGAAAAAGAGACTGTCTTGGTACTACAGGATGGTCAAGAACAGGAAAATGATGATGTGCCCGCTCCTTGTTGGACTCAGAATATGATACACTTCCTACAAGTAGGCCTATGCCCTCTAGAAATGAGCAAAGAAAAGAGGAGATACTTCATATTACAAGCCATTCCATATGTGCTTGTTGATGGTGTTTTGTTTAAAAAAGACATCAATGGAGTTCTATTGAGGTGCATTGGGACAGGTCAAATTGAGAGGGTGTTACGAGATTTTCACAATGGAGATTCCGGATGACATTTCACCCCACGAGTAATAGCTCTCAAGATAATGAAGGAAGGGTATTATTGGCTGACAGTGTTTAGTGACTATTATACATGGATAAGAAAGTGCAAGAAATGTGTGCTTTTCACGGGAAAAGAAAGACTAGCGAAATCTTCCATTGCACCCAATTTTGGTTGACCAACCATTTATGTAATGGGGATTGGACTTCATCGGGGTCATCAATCCAAACTCAAGCCAAAGCCATAAGTGGATTCTCACTAACGGACTATTTCACCAAGTGGACTAAAGCAGTAGCGCTCAAAGAAGTAAATGAGTCTAACATACTAGACTTTTATGAAGGAATAGTGACTAGGTTCAAGGTGCCACTACCACTATCATATCCGACAATGCATTGGCATTCATAAGTTCCAAGATTACGGAATGGGCTGTCAAGAATGGAATCTATTTGAGCACCTCTTCAAATTATTGGCCGACAAAGTGTTTAGTGATCGTTATACATGGATAAGAAAGTGCAAGAAATTTGCTCTTTTCACGGAAAAGAAAGACTAGCGGCCTTCCATCGCACCCAATTTTGGTTGACCAACCATTTATGTAATGGGGATTGGACTTCGTCGGGGTCATCAATCCAAACTCAAGCCAAGGCCACAAGTGGATTCTCACGACAACGGACTATTTCACCAAGTGGACTGAAGTAATAGCGCTCAAAGAAGTAAATGAGTCTAACATACTAGACTTTTATGAAGGAATAGTGACCAGGTTCAGTGTGCCAGCCACTATCATATCTGACAATGCATTGGCATTCATAAGTTCCAAGATTACGAAATGGGTTGTCAAGAATGGAATCTATTTGAGCACCTCTTCAAATTATTACCCATAGGGTAATGGATAGGCAGAGTCCACGAACAAGAATTTGCTAAGAATCATCAGAAGAACTCTGGATGAAAACCAAAGGACATGGCATACCAAGCTAAAATCAGCATTATGGGCTGACAGATAACGCCAAAGAGGTCTACAAGTAATTCTCCCTAAAAGTTGGTCTATGGGAAAGAGGATTGCCTATATCATTAGAATTACCAGCATTGGAGCTCATGAAGCACTTGGAGTTGTCTGAGTTCGAACCAATGGAAGCTAGGTATGCGAGTTGATGGAATTGGAAGAAATAAGAGAACATGTAGTTTATATGATTGAGAAGGATCATGCCTTAGTAAAAAGATGGTTTGATAAGAAGGCGAGAGCAAAGACCTTCCAGAAGGGGACCTAGTTCAAATGGGATGTAGATCGGGCAAAACCAAGAAGGCATTCCAAGTTTAATGCCATTTGGAGTGGCCCCTACATGGTCACGGGATGTAAAAGTAGTAATGCCTTCCAATTGTCTACATTGGATGGAGAAGAACTCCCACCTTCAAGTTAATGTAATCTATCTTAAACATTGCTACTAAAAGGAAAAGGTTTACCCTTGTAAATATTAGCCTAGATTTTAATTCCTCTAAGTGCAAATGCACATTGTCTTGTTGTAGTTAGCTTTCAATTTCCCTAAGTGCTTTGGCATAGGTTTTTTTTCTCTCAAGTTGAATTTCTATAGTTCAACGTGCTCTCGGAGAAGGAATTGCAGGTATCGTGCTCGAGATCGAGATCAAGTTGGTTTCAGGTTATTGCTTATGACTCCATGCCCAATGGATTACTAAAAGGCCACTGATCTTCTACCTAGCAGGTAGGCGACCCTGTTGAGCCACCAAATTGTTGTATATATCTCCCCCCTGGGTAAATATAGTCAACAGCACAAAGTGTCGACATGCGAAAATTCGTACCCAAGGCGCAAGCAGGGGGCGACAAGATAAAGTGTCGACATGAAAAAATTTGCACCCAAGGTGCAAGTAGGGGGTGCACAGCACAAAGTGTCGACATGCAAAAATTCACTCACAAGGCGCAAGCAGGGGGCACACAGCACAAAGTGTCGACATGCAAAAATTCGCACCCAAGGCGCAAGCTAGGGCGCACAACACAAAGTGTCAACATGCGAAAATTCGTGCCCAAGGTGCAGGCTGGGGGCGCACAGCACAAAGTGTTGACACCACATTTTCAGTGCCTATGGTGCACTTAAAAGTAGGTTAACATGAGGATGGATGCGCCGAGGCGCATCTTCAGGAGGTGCAACATTTTGAGCGTTGACACCCGACAAAAAGCAAACCCTGACGCAGATATTCAAATGGCCATAACTTTTCACAGGAGCTCAGATTCATGCAAGGTTGGAATTTTCGAAATCTTACAAGGTCCTCTATCCAACTACGACTAGATATATTTAATTGGGTGAGAAAATGTTCTTAAAAATTCAAAATACAATTTGTCATCTTTTGGGTTTGTTAGGGTTCTCACCTACCGCCATAATGAGATGAATTAAATGCAACCTAGAGGTGGTTGGGGTAGATTTGGAATTCCTCTCTATTTTCTCTCTCATTCTTCCTATAAATGGTAACGAGTGGATTCTTTCTAAAGGTTGAACATTCTTGTTTTGCCCCTCCCTTCTTCTCTTTGGCAGGTGAATTTGTGGAGTTCAAACCTCCCATCTAAAATTGTAATGCAACTTTGCCTCTTGGCATTTTGTAGTGTATTGTGTCAATATTTGGAGCAAATAATGCATGTCTGTGGATGATTCTCAACCCTCTCTGTGTTCATTTTCATCCTCTTGATCTTTCACTACAAATCTGGTTATCTATGCATGATTTTGCATTGCATTTTAATGGTTTGTGTTTATTGGCAAGACAGGTGTTCTTCATTCCTCGGTGCATCACCTTTGTTAGTTTAAGTTTATTTTATGCATCTTCTTACCTTGTTTCCTTGGCAAGTTAGATTAGGTTTTTGAGTAAACCCTCTACATTTTTATGTGTGCATCTGAACAGAGGAATAGGAACCGGCCTTCATCCGGAGAGCTTTCCCGATTCGCAAGGTCCCACACTTGGGAAAAGCTCCATGTTATGCAATTGCACTGAGAGTCTCAACCCATCGAGTTGCAGACATTTAGGGGTGTTGTGATTCACCATCAATAGGCATAATATGGGTTTGATTTCTACAAGTCTAGAGATCTACCTTTGAGCTTGAAAACTCTTTCTCGTGACCGTTGTAACTCATGCATGGATATTTCCTACCTCATCTTTGTGTTTGTAAATGGTCAAGATTTGATATTAATGTAAGTGTGGCTTTGTTAACAATGTTTTCCTCTTGCACACCTTCATTATTTTCCAGTTTATTTCCTTCAAAAAAATTATCATCTCTTCAAGATTTATTTGCGGGTTCACCTTTGTGTCTTTTAGATCCGGAATCAATCCATTTTCCAGTTTGGAGCATCACCTCCCCTTTTATTTTTAGTTTTCTCTCTCTCCCTAACTTCTTAGATTATTAGTTTAGGAATTAGATAGTGTTAGAGTAGAATTTGGTTAGTTTAGTGGCATAAAATCGGGTGAGAGGATCCATTCCTTTCATTTGAGGATATAGATCTTGATTGAACCCGTCTTGTCAAGGTCCCTCGTTTTTTTGAAATGTTGAATTCCTAATTCAAAAGGGTGAAAATTTCAGTGACAATAGTTTTGTCACACTCAGTGGGACAATTTTGATGATATTTACACCATTTTTACTAAGATTGGTGCATATATTAGCGGATTCTATCCTTTAGAGGCACTTTTCTACACATCCTGGGAATCCCAAGTTTTAATATTTTTCCATGACTGATCCATTCTTTCATGAGAAGAATACAAACAAGGAAAAGTGTGTCTCGTAGGTGAATATTTTGAGTATTTATAACTCTCACTAAGAAGAAGAAGAGGAAGAAAAAATATTAGTTCAAGATTTTTTTTTTTACCTTCAAATGTAAGTCTTTCCATTCCTCCTCCCCTAGTATGTCCTTCTCTTTCTCTCCTATAAATTTAAGGCCCATTTTTTCATGATGCATCAGATAAATCTCCCCTTTGTAATTTTTAATGGTGGTATTCCCTTAGCTCTAAATTCCCAACATGACATACCAATGTCTTGCTTTGAAAATTATTCCTTTCTTCACTGGTGAAAACCGTGCAAACCCTTCAGAGATCATATCCATGATGTTGCAAAAATGTATGTTCATTCATATTTATTACTAAAGATGATGCTACGGTTAGGATTCTTGCATCTTCACTAAAGGAAAGGCAATTCAATTGTATAGGAGTTTGAGACCTACTTCCATTCACACATGGGATGAGTTTGGAATAGCCCTTTCTTTAGTAGTTTGAGGAGAAAGAAGACAACATATCTTTTTGGAACAACGAACAACCATCAAGAGAGTCCACCATAAAATCATGGCGTATTTTAACTTTATATTTTGGAAAACATGGGACAAAATTCCAATTCTTTTAAGACCAACTTCACAAGGTGTTTTCCTTTATTTCTTAAGAGTTGTAAATTCTGATATAACTATAATGATACAATTTGGGGGTATTATCCAATAGCCATTAGGGATGAGAATTGTTTGATTCAAGCTGGAAAAATAGCCCCTAGATTGCATATGCCTCTATTTCCTGAACTACCTCAAAATATTCAGCCTTCTCTTTCTCCCATTCCCGAGCCAAATTCTTCTCCTTCAACATCCACTTCATATTCTTCCCAAAAAGAATGATGATGATGACCTTAGAACCCTAGTTAAAAACTTGTCTAATGAAATTATCTCTCTAAAGAGGCAAAAAAATCAATCATCTAGAAGTTACCCAAGTTTTAACCAAGGGAAATCTTTAAGCCAAAATTTTAATCAAGGTTATCAACAAAAACCCAATATCCAAATTAGAGATATGGCCAAAATCAACAAATTGATAGATTACAAGGCCAAAACCCACATCTACCTCTTCAAACAAACGCTTGTTCCCGCACAATTGCTTCCTACAAACAACATAATAAAAATGTGTATCCAGTGTAAAATAATGTAATATAGGAAGTTGAATGATGTTTTCCATGTAGTCAGCCACATAATAGGAATACTTGTGTTGATGGCATGAAATTATAGACCCTCCTAGTGTAAAATTATTTCAATCAACAAGAATCTTTGATGGAAATGGAAATTACTAGCGCAAAAGTAGCACAAGAGGCCACCCCAAGCCTAACTTCATGTTTTTGGGTTTAATGATTTTTGTGTGGTTAACCAAGCCGCGTATAACTTAAAAAGGCCGCAGCTTCATGTGGTAGATCGCACAAGGTCAAAGAGGAGGAAAATTGAAATGGCCACTCCATCCCCTTCATTGCAAAGTCCCCATTTTAAATATAGGTCATCTACGGACTTAAGAGGAAATATGGATTCATCTAGTAATCCGTAGAATGCAAAACACTACGGGTCCTCAAAACAAAGAAATTTTTCCAACCAAATAAATTTTGTGGGTGGAGAAAACAAGAAAGGATGATTCCACACATTTGATGCACAACTTCACGAGTATCCCCTTCAACATTGTTAAGCGGCAAGAGGATTTGAAGTAGCCTCCCAAATCTAAACCAGCTGTTAAGAAAGAAAATTTCACCATCCACATATGTTAGCCAAATGAGAAACAAGTAAGTGAGGTTAAGAAGCTCCTACTACACTTTTACATGTCTCTAATTGTAGGCAAACACCTAGTGCATAATTACATGATTTACTTAGGTGTTAGCACCTCTATAATGCCCAAGAAAATTGTTGATGTTTTAGGCATTGAATATAATCTAGTTTCTAAAGGTGTCCTATAACTTGATGGCTCAATTGTCAACATTTTAGGAGTGATCAAAGATATTGAGTTAACCCTCCATGTTTGTTCAATTCTAACTGAACTCAAGATATATCAATTATTGATGTGCCTCCTTAGTTTACCATTTGTCTCATCGAGATTTTATAGCTAATGTGGGTGGATATTTATCTTCCGATTGATCTCACATGCTCTTAAGAACTAGATATGGTACAAGATTCACCATTAGAGTTGATCCAATCTCTTCTTATCATGTTGAATCTTATGACCCTACTCCTCTCTAATCTAATTGCATGATACATGAAGATCAAGAGCATGAATCAATGTCAATACAACAACTTAATCCTCCTATCTCAATATATGACCTCCTGTTAGATGAATGGGCCAAGGAACATTATGAGTTTGATCTTCATGATACAATTATGGAGATTGGTTATGACACCTACTACATTCAGAAAAAATAATTTACAACCCCATGCCACATAAAGAAGAAGAAGATAATGATGCTTCTGGTCTATGGAAGATGTTTTTTGATGGTTCAAGAATCGAAATGGAGTTGGGGTGCGTGTAGTTCTTGTTTCTCTATTGACAATAAATCTTCCTTTGCTCATAAAATACAATTTGTTTGTTCAAACCAATGTGGAAGAATACAAGGCATTGATCCATGGATTACTTCTAGATGAGAAAAGACATATTAAGGCCTTGCAGGTGTTTGGGGATACTGAATTAGTTATTCACCAAGTTAGAGCAAGATACATAGCCAAAAGTAAGCTTTTAAAAGCTTATAGACATAGAGTTTAGGACCTCTTAGAAATTTTTGACGTCATCAACTTGCAAGTAGTGCCAAGGAAGCTAAACAAAGAAGCAGATCGAATGGTGTCCATTGTATCAAAAGTTTTCACCACCAAGACCTTATCCAAGGTAATGAGTGGCATGTTAGGATGGTCATAATACCATCAATCCCATACAATGAATTTGGTTGGCATATATTTAATAGTGATGAACAAATTGTTCAGTTCATCCAAAATGAAGTTGAGTTCTCTTCAAAATTGTAATTTGATTTGCATGATGGTTATGGTGATCGATCATTCAGCTAAGAACAAATAAATTTCCTAAAGGGTTTTTCACTCTTGAATACATATTCAACCTTGATGATGAATACAAAGGGGAAAGAAATAATATAAGATAAGGAGCTATTGCTTGAAAGGTATGTGATAAATCTAAAAACAAGCTTTTATCTCCTTATGTCATAAATTTAATGATGTCTTCTCATGGAATTATGAATATCTTAAGGGTTTTGACCCCAACATTTCTCAACACACCATAGATATTGATCCTAGTGCCAAGACAACCAAATAGAAACAAAGGCATGTCAATCCCAAAACAGAGCCCTTGTGATAAAAGAGTTAACCAAACTCATTGAGGCCAAAATTATATTCCCCATCAAATACTCCTCTTGGGTGGCTAACTTGGTCCCTATTAGGAAGAAAATGGATAAATTAGGTTGTGTGTGGATTTCAGGGACTTGAACAGAGCCTCCTTAAAGGATCATTATCCTCTTCCCTCTATGGAACAAATTTTGTAGACAGTAGCAGGAGCTGAAAGGTTTTCTATGTTTGATGGATACTTAGGTTTTAATCAGATCAGTTTATGGAATAGGATCGACATAAGACTATGTTTACAACCAAGTGGTAAACATGTGAATATGATAATATGCCTTTCATTTTTTCAAATTTAGGTGCCACATTTCAAAGAGCCATGGATATTGCATTCAAGGGCTATATAAATAACTTCATCCTCATCTATTTGGATGATATCATTGTTTTCTCAAAAGAGAGTAGTGATCATATTAGTCATCTTGAAAGTATTTGAAAGATGAAGAGAATTTGGGGTGTCCTTTAATCCCAAGAAGTGCATTTTCACAGTTCAACAGGGAAGGCTTTTAGGTCATGTGGTTTAAAAGAACTGGTATTGCTATCGACCCTGAAAGAAGTTTTGTTATCATTTCTCTCTCCTTGTCAACTCGCAAGAAGGCTCTGTAATCTTTCCTTGGTAAGATTAATTTTGTTAGGAATTCATTCTTAACTTTGTTGGACTTATTAATCCCATTACCTTGATGCTAAAGAAGGATGTGGTTTTCAAATGGACTGCGGAAAGAAAAAATCTTTACCAAAATCAAACAAGTAATTTTTCAACCTCCCGTGCTTATCAACCCTAACTATTTAAAGGATTTAATCGTTTATGCATATGGGGATGAGGCCAGCATTGTTGCAATGTTGATACAACAAAATGATAAGTGTTTAGAGCAACCAATGACCTTCTTCACTCAAAAATTGAACAATTATGAGATAAAATACAACCATGTAGAAAAGAATGTATCAGACGATCATGAGATCTCTCAAGAAATTCAAGATCATGTTTGTTGCTAGCCACATTAAATTTTTAGTCTCACACCCCTATGTGAGAAACTTCATTATGGGAGCAAAAATCAATAAAAGGAGAGATGGATGGGTGACCAAGATTATGGAGTATGATGTGACCATCAAGGCCACAAAACTGGTAAAAGGTAGAGCATTTTTGAGCATCTTGTTTTGGATGTTGAGGATAATCAAGAAACCTCCTTCATGGAAGAAGAGTAGGGACAAAAGACAAAATACCCAAGGGATAAGACAAGTCCGTAGAATAAAGAGGATCCATGAAATTGAGGAGATCAACATAGCATCCACATATGGATTGATAACATGGCTATATTTTTATCCACTGGTGTATATCCTCCTAGTTTAAACAAAGCAAAGAGGCAAAGACTTGAGATTGCAATTTGTTCCTTACCCATTGATTAGCGAGGTTCTTTTCATAAAGAATCTTGATGGAGTGTTGCTAAGGTGCATTGAGGGTGAACAAGTGAACAAGGTTTTGGTGGAGTTTCATAATGGTTTCTCCAATGGACACTTCTCAACCGGACTATAAATGACGAAAAATTATAAATACGGGATACTTCTGCCCATATTGTTCGTGGATGCTCATCAATGGGTCAAAAATGTAAGGAATGTGATCTCTTCACTGGTAAAAATAATATGGCAACCCTCCCACTTCATCTCATTCAAGTGGATGAACTCTTTTCTCAATGGGGACTTGATTTTATTAATACGATTAATCATGTGTCAATTATAGGTCATAAGTGGGTCTTAACAACAATTGATTACTTTACCAGGTGGATGGAAGTTATGGCACTCAAAGAAGCTAATGAATTAAAGTTATCCTTGATTTTATTGAGAACATTGTGACAAGGTTTGGGGTTCCTCAAACCATCATTTCTGATAATGCAAAAAGCCTTCCTAGGCTCTAAAATATTTGATTGGGCTCTTAAACATGGAATATACTCATAGACCTCTTCCAATTATTATCCTTAGGGTAATTGATTTATAGAATCTACCAACAAGAGCCTCATCATAATCATGGAAAGATCAAGGGAGATCAATCAAAGGCAATGGCACACCAAAGTGAAAAATGCTTTGTGGACTAAAAAGATTATGTCGAAAAGAGCAATTGGCAATTCTCCTTTTGTCCTTGTGTATGGTAAAGAGGCCAAGCTTACATTATCTTTGGGGTTACCCTCATTGAGTTAGCTTAGCAGTTTGAATTTGACAAAGTGAAATCAAATAACAATCGAATAGTAGAATTGGTTGAGTTTGAGGAATTGAGGCAATCTCCTACTCATATTAGAAGAGCACCAAAGGTCGACCAAGAAATGGTTTGACAAGAAATCCAAATCATAGGCTTTCAAAAAAGGAGATCCAATCCTAAAATGGGACGTAGAAAAAGCTAAACCAAGGCACCACTCTAAGTTTGACGCACTTTATAGTGGTTCATACATCATCATTGCATGTAGGTAGGCCTACTCTTTTGATTTGTCTAAACTTGATGGGGAGGCACTTAAAATCCTAGTCGATAAGATCTATCTCAAAACTTCCCTTTAAGTTGATTTATTGCATCTTGTACATATTTTTTTTTTTTTCCTTTGTTGTGTTTGAGGTTCCCTCCTTTTGTTATGTGATGATCACTAATTAAGTATCTTTTTCTTAATCTTTGTGGTGATCATATGAATAAGTTCTTGTACACACTCTGCATGTTTCACTTGGAGCATGTATGATCTTCATCTTTTGTATATAGGGTTTAGAATTCCACTACGCTTATACGCGAGGACATTTCAATTTCCTCCCTCCATCAAATAAACTCAAAAGATTTTGGGCGCTTCAAAGTGACACATCCAAAGCTCCCAAAGATTAGCTTCAAAATAGAGTTTCAGGGACAATTGTAAAAGTTTCAAATTAGTTTTTGGGTTCATATTTGACTCTATGCTTAATGGATGCTTCAAGGCTACTGATCTTTACATCTAGTAGGAAAATGTCCCCTAAAAGTCACTAATTTGTTGTCCGAATAACACCCCACGTTATTTTGAACAACTCATCCAAGTTTCAAACTTAAGCGGCCCCCGATTGAAGACCCACGGAGAATGAAGAAGTCAAAGGGCGAGTCTCACCGCAAAGCATGTGTGAAAAGCTTAGTGCTTCGTGAAATTGAAAACGCAATATTATGTGGACTAAAAAATATAGAATTTTACGAAGTTGGTTAGTTTTGTGCCGCAAAGTATATAGTCCGCTAAGGAAAGGTCGCAATGCAAGGAAAAAGTGTTGTGGGACACTGTGAGGTAAAAGAAAGCAAGTTTGAATGTAACTAAGGTTAGAAGCCACGGAACAAGAATAATGTGTTCCATGGATTCTGAAGGAACAAAGGGACATTGTCGCAAGGAAAAAAGCCGTGAGTCGATGAAATGGAGCATCGCAACATGTAGATAAGGAAAGTTAAATGTGGAATACATTGAGGCCGTGGGTCATCAAAAGCAAACAAAGGCTGCAAAACATAAAAAGTTGCTAACGAAGGAGAAATTCGGGATGAAAGAAAAATCATCTAAAGTTTATGAGGGATGAAAAAAGTCGCACTTGTTTTAAACCAGATACTCAACCATTTCAAGAACCCGAATTTAATTTTGAGTGACGTCTATCCTCCTACACTCGCGATCTCATTGTGTGCAATTGAAGCAATGTTAGCGCCCATACTTGATCTATGAAATATATGGAAATTGGTCCTCGGGGTTGGTAGGTGGTTGATTTCATTAATCACTGGATGTGATCAACCTCTTCTCCCATCTCTCTCTCAAATTATATAAATGTAAATGCAAATGGCATAATACGGGTTTGATTTATGCAAGTGTAGAGCTTTGCCTTTGAGCTTAAAAACTCTTGCTTGTGACCTCTATAACTTGTATGTGGAGATTTCTTGCCTCGGCTCAGTGTCTATAAATGGTCAAGATTTGATATTAATGCAAGTGTAGCTTCGTTCCTTTGAATGCATTGTGTTTAATGTGAACATTTTTGTCCTTTTACACCTCTTCATTCTTTTCCAATTTATTTCCTTCAAAGTTGTGTGCATCTCTTCAAGCTTTATTCGTGGGTTCACATCTGTGTCTTTTAGATCCAGAATCAATCCATTTTCTAGTTTGGAGCATCACCTCCCCTTTTATTTTTAGTTCTCTCTCCCCGTATCTCCTTGGATTATTAGTTTAGGAATTTGATAGTGTTAGAGAAGACGTTGGTTAGTGTAGTGGCATCAAACTCGGATGAGAGGATCCAGTCCTTTCATATGAGGATAGACCTTGATTGAACCCACAGCTTAAAATCCCTCATTATTTCATTGAAATGTTGAATACCTGATAGGCTCGAGCTTGTAATTTTGATCAGGGGGCAATTATAGTGTATCTTTGTCCCGAGTAATGGTTTTATATTAAATTTGTTTCTAGATTTTTTCATTCGGGGCAAAAGGAGAAATCATTCCAAGTAGCAGATCTTCACTTTTGTCCATAGATAGAGGAAACCGATTTCAGTGGTAAATGCAACTGAGATGGATCCGTGATAGGCTCGAGTCTGAGCAGATCTGAATCGGCTTCATCCAACATTCGTCTATTGCTAAACCGTGCATATCTGGTCAACAATCGATATTTGCACAATTATGAGATGGGTATGCGGAATTCACCTCTTCTCTGAGCCGAGCATTTTCAACCTCAAGTTTTGTGTTCTTATAATTCCAACAACATACAGTTTAACGCCAACTCAACAGGGATTTTGGTTTATCTCGACTCCCACGAGAGACGTGGTGGATTTTAAAAGCATTGATAACAATCGGTACATATTTTGCTAAGCTTGGAATGTGATATTGCAATTCTTTGATCAATCCTTTTTAATTCAATTGCAAAACAAACACATTCAAGTCTGCTGATCTATTCTGTTGTGCACGAGTAATATCAACTTTGCACAGTTGTAGCTAGCTACCCAATCTTATAAATCAATGCATGCATTCTCCGTACATGTTTGTGACGTATCCTAATATGTATCATTGATTCTTTACTTCCATGCAACACGTGCTCTTTCTCTCTCCACCTCCTTCAAGCATTCAACCATTGGAATTTCAAATTATCTGTGCCTGTCAAAGAAAAATTTGTTGACGGTTTAGCTCTTTCATGTGGCTGTAATTTCAAGAAATTTTATATATATATATATAATCTATATATATATATATATAGGTATTATGTTTTTAAATAAACCCTTAAAAAAATTGACGGTTTTCAAAATTTTCAGCCTGTTATTGTCTACGGTTTCTAAAAAATTTATCTGTAAAATACAGTTAAAATCACAAAAATAGTGTACAGCCTGTCAATTTCCAACCCCGATTCCCAATCAAATACATATGCAAGCAAAACGTGTCATAGGCTTGAAAGAATAACAAAGCCCTTAGATTTCTCATCTTTAACATGCTTATAGATCACGTGGGAATGAACAATCGGAGAAAGAGGTAACAGTCAATAAGATTCGAATGCTACACACACCTGTCCCGCATACGTGTTCCCTTTCAAAAGCTTCACTCACTTATTAGCAATTGTACACGTGGATGTTTAGTATTATTCATTTCTCTAGTAGTGTTTGTGAAGTCGATTCATTATTACGAGTTTTTAGTTTCTTTGACATCTCCATGCTAAAGTTTGTTAGATACTTAGTCCGAAGGGCCATATAAAAGAGCCAAAAGTCAAGTGTCCTCGTACATTGTTATCAAATAGAGTCAATTGTGTAAGTCTCAAAATTCATTTTTAATTGTAATGTTGAGTCATTAAATTTTCATCGTATAGTCAATGTCATAGTCGTTATTAAAAGTGTATGTTAGTCAAAATTAGTTAAAATTGTGAGTCGAGTCATTTGTATAAAATGTTGAAAAAAAAATTGCTTTACAAACGCATTTTCGATGGAGTCCGACGTCTAATTGAGGTAATGTATTTCAACCTCAACATTCCATTGGAGGATGGAGGCACGTGAGGGTGGAGGACAAGCAACATCCTCTCGCCACCACACAATGAGATTGTGGCATGTTTTCTTTCGGTTCGTATTTGATTTCTAGTATGTGGTTTGTTTCATTGCTTGTGTGCAAATATGCTTCTTCTCAATTTTGTGGATTGATGAATAAATTGAAATTTCACATTGTGGGGAGAACATAATACCAATGTTCCATTTACATTTAGGTTGAATTCTATTCCTATGTACTTTCCAGATGTGAAGATATAGTGAAAATATGAATGCACAAGGAAAAACAACATCATGATACTTGAAGAGGATGAACAAGGGTCCATACCTTAGACATGAGTTCATACCGATGTTGTTGGTCAACCTTGGCAAAACCATCAATGTGCCAAGATCATGAGCACGGGGGCAAAAAGCTGCAGAAGAAGTGCAACAATTTTTCTCTCATGTTTGCACTTAGGGGAGATGTGAGGAAATACAAAATATAGTGCTCACATTTCTATTGTTATTAAATGGGTAGCTTATGATTGTAAAAGTAATTGTTTCTTGTAAGTTGTTTTAACAAATTATGTAGTGAGATTATTGTTATACCAACTTCCTAATTTATAAGATCTACATCTTATTATATATTTGTATATAGACCCAAAATAAATTATTGCTGACCAAGTTTATTTTATTTCATGTGCACCGCCGTACCAAATACAAGAAATCGATCCATTTCCCACTTTGGTGCATCACCTCCCCTTCTATTTTCAATTCTCTCTCGCCCTATCTCCTTAAATTCTTAGTTTAGGACTTATGTAATGTTAGAGTAGAAGCTAGTTAAGGTATTTATGACAAACCGGGGTGAGAGGATCCACTCCTTTCATCCGAGGATTGACCTTGATTGAACTCACACCTTCAAGTTCCCTGATTGTTTCATTAAAATGTTGAACTTCTGATTCAGCAATGGTGTGAATTTCAATGACAACAATAATAATCTAAAAGCCCTTGCAGCTATTTAAACATACCACTAGACATGTTAAAGATGACGTCCACACAATAGGAGAGCTAGAACCCAAACTATAGAACTGTACTTATAAACATTGTGAATTAGCAAAGAATAAATATGTCAATATAGTGTTGTAAAACATCTCAATTATTAAGACTACTACAAAGTATTGTTTGTCATGTATTTTGAGTTCCTATTTTATTTATGAATCATAAGAATTGTATGTATAATTTTGTTGTGTATTCTATGGGTCATGTGGCATAAAGTATCCTTTCATTATGATCTTTAACTGGAATTGCATATTGTTATTCCCATATTTTATTAAGTCTCTTCATGAGTATAGTTTTTGAAGCTAACACACCAAATACAATACAAGTCAAAAGGAATTAATGTAATGAAAGTACCCAACGCTTATGCCTTTTAATAAACCTAATCAAAGCAAACATCAAATGTTGTGATGCTATTCAATTTTTTTAAAATAGCTGACACTATATCTCAAATGCCTACAGCTTATGCTTTTCTAACATTTAAATTGATATAAATCATCATTCCTCTCACTTCACTCGTCCTTAATGCCCCTGTGTATTTATAAACATCTTGGATTCAAATTAAGACCCTATTGATATACAAACTATCTAACAAATAATGCTACCAAAGAAAAACTACACGCCTTAAAGAACCGAAAATTAAAGTTAAAAACACCCTCCGAAAAATGTTGCCATAAACCTATGGTAAGATATGGGTGAAATCTAAAAAAAATCCCAAATCAAAAACAAAAAAGAGGACAAGAGAGAACACAATATATAATAGAAGAATAGACGGGGAACTTGTCATAAAATAACCAATCTTATCTATACCAATAACCAACTGAAACAATGTAGAATTGTAACAAATAACTAGTCCCGTGCCAAAATTAGGTGTTTTAACAACAAAAATTAGGAGGATCAAATGTCATCTAGTCATAGCACATGTCATATACGCTAATATTTACCTCGCGCTAGAAGCCTTCATCACAATCCCACAACCTTTGGTTGGGGAGACTACATGTCGGTTGAAGGAAAACTTTCAAAAACTGCAGGATGGATGAAAATGCTGTTATCCAGAAGCTTTAAATTTAATCAAAGGATTCATAGTGATTTTTCTTCAGCATGGTGCACAAAGTGGTACTAAAATACCCGAGCTATAGAATTCTTCCGGTTCTGTTACGCCACTGAAATGTGCCAAGTTTGAGAAGGATTCCGGCAAACCGATATACCCAGTGTATCGAATGGGGTGGATTCCTTCGGATTCTACATACTGAAGTGCCAAGTTTGAGAGGGTTTCCGGAAAACTGATATACACTCGATCTATAAAGGGATTTATTGAGACGACTAGAAGAGTTTGGAAGAAATTGTGAATATAAAATGAAATACAATCCAGACACATGTTTAGCAATAAAACTAATTACATGAGTTGGGAGAAAAATGAGTTGTGTGTCCATTCTGAGAAATAGCAGAAAGCGATACAGTTAAAATACATATTACATTGTATGGCCAAAACCATAAACCAGGCTTTCAAGAGTGGCTTGGAGAAATGGTGGCCAAGAGTTAGCTCTAGATGAGTACTTTTGAGAACCAGTTAAACACTAAATCATGTTTATTTCAGTTTCTCAACATATTAACAAGTTCCGGCCCCCAGAGAGTAAGAATCTTGTAACAGCAATCTGAACCACTCTTTGGCAGACCAGAGGACTGAGAAAGGGAGCCGTGCGGAAGGAAACTGTAAAATATCACCCCGTGAAGATATCATCTAAAGAAGGTAGCATTTTAAATGCTTCCCCGACTCAATCTGCTTCGCCACTAGTAGGTTCGTATATAGTTTGACGCACAAATTGGCCCCTCACCCTTGGTCGCTGTTCTGCAAGCCTTTTCCTGCTTTGATATCGGACCTGCAATGAAAATTAGAGGAATGCTGAGTCCCACTCTTTAATTTGTTGCTTCGTCTCCTATGATTAAACAAGTTCAAATAAAGAAAAACAGAAAAAGAACTATATATACATTCCAGGAATGTGCAATATAGGACCACGAGACAAAAATTGCAGCTAGAGTGCCTAAATGACTAGGAACAGGAACAAGTCTCAAGGCAAATTAAAACAGAAAGGTCAAGGAGTTTCTGTCATTGATTTGCTAAAGAAGTTGGCTGCTGTATATCCTAAGAGAATTCCAACTGAAAAAATGCTAAGCCTTGACATGTCTAAACGGGACCAGGCCTGGTGCAAGTCTGATGAGTGTTGGTAACATGACATCTCAGCAGAACGAAATTGGGACATTCTCATATAGCCCTGAAAGGTTCTGGACTTGTTTCCCAGTTCCAAGAAAATAAAATAAGGCATAAATACAGCAGGCTACCTTCTTTTCAAAGCATCTCTCTTTCCTTTTCTGCCGAAATTTAGTCAACGCCGCCTCTCTTTGGGCAGATCGATTCTGATCAACTCCACTTCCACTTCCACTTCCTCCTCCGGTTGCACTTTTCACTCCAATGCCAGTGTCACTCTCCCCATTTGTTCCTGGAGCGACGGCAGCACTGCTCTGCCCATTACTATGACCATTCTGTCCATTACTCCCATTATTACTTCCAGATGCGCTTCCATTGACACTGCCATTTCCATTTCCATTACTTCCATACCCGTTGTTACTTCCACTCTGGCCATGGTTACCATCTGGTGCACACCCAATCATATTAGATGACCCACACCTAGGAGCTGTCATTGTAACATTATTCATGGTGTGGTCATTTTGATTGGGATGCTCATGGGCATGCTTAAATTGTCGATTCTGGTGGTGGTGGTGGTGGTGATGGACATGCTGTACATGGTGATGATGATGATGAACACGAGGGCATAACAATTGCTGTTCAGTCTGAGTAGAATTATTACACAGATCTCCTCTTTCACTTGGATTTTGTGCTTCAGAACCCCAGAGCGGCGGATTTGTATGGGAATAATATATAGGATGTCCTGCAGAACCATAAACCGCAGGTGCTCTATCATATGGCATAACTCCTTGATGCATGGAGATTGTGTTTCCCATCTGTGGATCTTCATTTGTAGCTGATAGCATGTCATCTTTGCTTGGCATGGGCATAGAAAACATGTCTTGACCAGGACCCACAACAGATGAACCCAAATCTTGGTTATTGCTACTTTGTGACAGCTGATTATTCACAGGAGCTGGTGTCGATGCGTCACCTCCACTTCCTTTTGAGGAACCTGCCCTCTCAATTGGACCTGCAGCACGTGCTGACCTTGTTTTTCCACTTTCAAGGCTACCAGATGTCATATAACATTGTCCTCCATATAATTTAGATAATGAATTGGATTGAATTAAATCTCCTGATGGGTGACAACCCTGAGTGCCACTTGTGTTGTACCTGTCCATGGAATATATGAAAGTCAGTTTGAATTTAGTAAGGAGGGAAACTAATGGCATTACAAGAGTCTCATCTAAATATATTCTCAGTCAGCCACACTGTTTGCATGACATATGTCAGATCAGTGCATTTCTCTCATAAAGAATAATAAGAAGAAAAACACTGGTAAATATTAATTCTACCTTGAAAATGCAGAGGCACCAGATTGTCGTAAAACATGCCTATCTTCAGCCTCACCGTCATCTTCTCCATTTTGGCGGGTCTCTTTAAAGTGAGCTCAAGAAACGGCAAATGTTTAAAATCCGCTACTGTCTTGTCCTTCATTTGTGTATTTGCTCCTTTCTCTAGAACTTCCCGTTCCTGTTGTCCTCTGGCTCTATATTCCTGCTTTTAGGTTTGCTAGCTATGGTGCCAATCAAGTCAGCAGCCTTGGTAGCAATCTTGCCAGGACTACCATCAGTATCCATGGGGTCCTCTATTTCATCACCCTCTGCATTGTCCTCCCTGGCACAAATTTGATCGCATGGAGCCTTCTCATCCTGGTGGTGTTCAACTTCTACATGTGTTTGACCATGCACAGCAATTTCCAAGTCCTTGCCCATTGCAAAATCTACAAGTTACAAGAAACTGAATTAGTATAACATTATCTGAGACCTGGATGAGAATTCACTCTGCATTGTACATATTGCCAATAAACCTAACAACAATCCCTACAAATTAACAGCAGATCGTTTGCCAGCATCCTTACCATATCGCTTTTCACCCTGGCATTCTCTGGAAGTTCCAGCCAGTGGCATCCATTCATTTTGAACCATCCCTATCTTTGGTTGAAAAACTTGTGCAATGGTGCTGCTGTGAGACCGGGCAAGATCCCATTCACTTCTATGTCGGGACTTTCAACCTCAATGGCTCGCTTTGTCCATGAGCTCTGCAAGATTGGAGAAAACATGACTTCCCAAGTAATAAGAAGTTACAGGTGCCCAAATCTGGCAACCGCTAAAAAAATTGAAGGATTCAACTAAAACAACGACCCTATCTAAGCATCCAATAATATTTATAGCTAAAATCCATTAAGGTCGATGATATTATGTCTACTGCAGCCTCTTTCCTAACACAATCTAAGCTAAAAGAAAAGATAACTTTATATGTTTCAGCACATACAGAAAGGTTATTTGCAAGCTTTACCAGATGTTCCGTAATGAAGGTTTGACAGAGTTTTTACACTAGTAAGCAACAATACATTGGGATCAAATACAAGTATAAACTATGAAATGGAGCTCAGACAAAGGTAGAAATCCTTGCCCTTAAACTTTTAACCCATTGTATATGAATGATTGCAAACTTTAGAATGTGGGATAAACAATTGGAATGAAACGTCATGTGCCTCACAAATAGTCAATACTTACTTGAGTGCCACTTCCATTATCACTTCCATCTCTGATGTTCACGCCAATGCTTGCATCATCACTCTCATCATTGCTGCCAGTGTTGTTATCAGGATCAGCTTCACCATTTGGTGTTACAGCATTTTTGTTTGGGATCCAGTTTCACTGCCACTTCCACTTGACTGAAAGGTAAAGGCAACTCATCAGTTCTAGTCCTCAGTCACAATTGTGATACCTTTATCGAATATCTACATGTAAATTCCTTAAGGTAAAACAAGATGATATTTCTTATAGAAGAAACATTAAGGAGTCGCCATCGAATAAAAGCCTTGTAAAATTGCAACTCATATTCAAAGTTCACAATTAATAGCATAGAAATGAGTAAGGATTTATATAGAACAAACTTAACAGCTCTCCAACAAAGAAGATTAAATATGCTGTTCAAATGAAAAGACCATAGACAATAGTAAAATGTAAAAAGTCTTTCAAGGAAACACATTACACTGTGACACCTCCTCCAAACATGCTGCCAGAGATTCTTTAGCTCGTTCTTTCTAACTGGTTTTACAAGAAAATCTACAGCACCCTTTGACAGGCATTTAAAAACAATACCCATAGAATCATGTGTTGACATCACTGCAGGCAATAAGAATCACCACAGTTGCCAATATGTTATTACTATAATAAGACATCATATTGAGCTCTATTAGAGATGGAGACTATTTTAGTTACAAAACTTACTTATAACAGGAATATTTTTGCGGATCTGGTGACACATGATCTTGCATAGTAGACCAATGCCTGAAAGAGAAGGCATGACTACCTCTGTTAAAACAAGATCAAAATGGTTGTTTAAGTCTTCTAGCAGTTTCCATGCTTGCTGGCCGTTTGCAACAGCAGTAACTGTAAAACAACATACGAGCCCTGAGTTAGATAACTTGTAAGAAGTTGGCATGTTTCTATGTCAAACATTACATAATGTGTATATAGTTGCTAAATCGATGGCCATTGCGTTCTGTTAAGACTATGTGTGCAACACCAGTGGAAGAAACCAAACCAGCTCAAGCATGGGATAAAATATCAACCATATGAAACTACTTTGTATTCTCACTTGAGAAGCTGCAGAGATGATGATATCTAACTCGGACATAAGGCCCAACAAGAAATTTTTATACCAACCAGAAAACCAATCCAGGACATTGTAAACCTCATTTAGGCACTTGTCTTTAACTAAGGCACCAGAGCAGGAAACGGTTTCACTATGTGCGAGGAGAAATTTAGGAAAATACAGGATGCATTACAAACAAGCATCCAGAAAACAACTAATGGGGCATCAGATGTAAGTATTGAAGTCTTGTTTAGACATCTCCTAGCATTTGAACTTGTATCTGTTGTTGGACATGACTACCAGGTATAATATTCTCTCAATTGTAGAGTATATGGGTACAGAGCTGCAATAGCAATAAAGATTTGCAAGAAAATATCTGCTAGAGACCATAAAATTTATATTTCATTTTCCATTCCCAAGAGACCTACTGAGGCATAAATACTTAACAACAATGCCACCACTATAGTTCCAAATCATCAAATGAAAATGGACTTTAAAACATAGAACAGAACAGTGTAAACATCATAAGAACACTTGCAAAAATGTGCTTTTGGAGAAACTAAAGGAAGGCATTATGCTCTCAAGGCTTACAGAAGCATAAATACTTAACAGTGCCACCACTATAATTCCATATCATAAAATTGAAAATGGACTTTAAAACATAGAACAGAACATTGTAAACATCATAAGATCACTTGGAAAAATGTGCTTCTGGAGAAACTAAAGGCAGGCATAATGCTCTCAAGGCCCTCTGCATCTTTCCCTTATTTACTACCTCATCAGAACATTTAAAGCCTCACAAATCATCAAAAGCAACCACAATATGAAGGATCGCCAACAGAAAGACCTCTATAATTTAAACAGGCGAAACCCATATCTGAATTTGGATGCCTAAAAACATTTTGTTGAACTCTTCACAAAACAGGTTGCAATGAGACTCCAGACAACACAAAAATATAACTAACTAGAAAGTGGAAAATAGGGCTCAATGGCTTACGCTTACATAGCAAATGTGTCCAGTTATGTTACGGTGCAGCTCTTTTTCTTTATAGGAGATTAAACATCAAAGTTCAAACAGACCTTGCAGAGAGACCTTCCCATTTTTTCAACAGAAGCACTATGACCAATATCTTACACTTCGAAAAATTCTGGGAATACAATAAGTGAAATTTTGACTTGCAACTGTGCAAACATTTCACATCAGGACTCACCAATGCACAAATTCCTTAATCTGACGTACTGCTAGTTTAATTTCACTTGAATAACAATGCATAAAAATTAAATCATCAAAATGAAAGCAAATACAAGGCTTTGAATTAACCTTCATAGCTGCAATTACGTAGGAGAGCACTGACAACTTGGCGAGTCGAGTCGTCATTTTCCACCAAAAGAACTTTCAGACAACGTTGAGCAAGGAACCTTTCCCATCTGATTACTGGTCCTTGTGGTTGTGGCTTTTGTTGTGGGAGAAGTGATCCTTGAGGTTGTACTTTGGCATCTGGTAGACGCCAGTTTCCGTTCACAACATCATCCACTACTTCATTATTCCTCGACTCATCTTCCTCTGAGAGCTCCTGTCCATCACCAACCATGCCACCCCTGGCTTCTTGATCATCTTGCTGCCGTTGATTTACCTCTGCCAAGCAATTAAACCCCACACCATCTTGTCTAACTTGCACATCTTTACGAGAGAAGACTACCTTGATGTCCACTTCCGGAGCATTGCTTTGAGCATATGATCCATCCCCATGTCCAAATATGACCTTATCTGAAATTTCACCTAAAGTAACCTTTCGGCTATCAGATTCTAAGTTCATTACAAATTTCACTTGATTTGGCATTCCTTGGGCAGGTTGCTTAAACTTGTCATTCCCATCTGACTTACCTGTAGTCATGACCCGTTGCACAACCTACAGACACTCTACTGCTTTAACAGACTGCCTCTAATCTTCCGATCCCTCGCTTAAGCCAAGTTGGTACCGAAGAACAGCAGAATCTATGTGCCTCGATCCACAACTCATCTGTTGACCCTTACCTTTAGGCTTTAATCCTGACCTTTGTCAAGGGTAAAAGCCTATGCTTAGCGCAGGTATCCCCTCACACAAGCACGATACACCAAACTCCGCTGCATTTCACTAAAGTATAGAAAACCTTACCTCAACAGTTACCCTACAAGCCCTCTGTGACTTTGACTTTACTCTGCAAATAGAAAAATACCAAGCATTAAATCCAAGCACATCATTTCCAGGAAAGGAAAAGGGAAGATTGGAAAAAAATCCTAAAACAAGGAAGATTGGAAAGTGTATCATACAGGCAAGGATTTCGCGTTACTAATTTTAAAAACCTGCAAAAATAAGGCTTTTCGGGGACATCTGTTTCGAAAGCAAATGTGGCATCTTGGAGGTTAAAACAACATAAAATACTACAGCTGAAGAAGAACATGTACTATCAACCTCACGTACATACCAAGGCACAAAACACTCGAATTTTCCCTAAAAGAAACATGAGCCGTAAAAGTGCAGGAATTTCATGAATGATAGAGACGATGATTTACAAAAGAAAAAAGTACCCCAAACAGTCTCTAAAATTTCGTCTACGAGAGGGACAAAGATCATCAACAGAAAACATACACCCCAAAATAAATGAATGCAAGGAAAAAGTGGGCAAAAACAAAGAAACCAGAAACTTTTCTAGCGGAACTGAATAAAAGATCATACTTGTACAAGAAAACACCGATTCGTAAATCATTTGCAAATATATTTGTCGGTTGAAGAAACTCTAGAGCTATAAACGAGGAAAAATAAAGGAACCCGATTTTCCAAACGAAAACCATGTAATAAGCACTCCAAAGAGGCATCTCAGCGTGTAGATGAGGATGGCGGAAGTAGATTCCGCATTACCTGAAACAGCCGTGAAAAATATCGCTCCTTATCTGTAGATCCGCAAGGGTTTTGTCTGCAAACAATCCTCGGCATAGTCGCATGCTTATAAGATAAAATTTGGGTCTTTACGGAGATATTACAACGTGGAAGGCAGCGTGGCATAAGTCGAGGTCTAGAATGATCGGCACCAGGAGTTACAAATATCTGGGTGCCACGTTGGCGTGCCAAGCTGGAAGTCGTAGGAGGAAAATATTGGGAAATCTAAAGCAGGGCTGAGCGACGCCGGGAGTATCAGGAAGATCGCGGGGGCGTAATAATCTGCCACGTAAGACGCCACGTCGTATCCACAATAGGGGTTTCCCCCTCCGCCGGACATATCTTGGGCTGCACGGTCAACCCAGTCGCGTACTGACGCCAGCCAGTCGACGTCCATTATAACTGGTGTGGCTGCCTCCACGTGCCGGTGCGCCTCCCGTTTTGCAATGCCGGTTTGGATGGTGGAAATGGCAAAGATGGGGAAGGAGTAGGACCACACATAAAAGGGCGGAGATTCGCCAATTTATTAAATAGAGTTAAATGAAGAATTTAACGTCCGCGCCTTTGCTTTTTTAGGTCCCATCTTTGGGCCAACTTGACCACGCCACGTGGGAGGAAAATATCTGGACGCTTAGGTCACCCCTGGGATCTGTTTTTAGATATAGAAATCAAAATGTGAGCTCGGAGGCGCCGAAGCGGGCCCACATTTGGGTTGGTGAACCCATACCTAGTCACCAATTACTAGTACTAGTACTGGTGGGGTCCTCCACAGCGATACTTGTATTTAACAACTGCATCTCCCTACTCCCACTACCTAGCTACCATCCACTTGTATGGCTCACCATTTTTGCATTGCTTTGAAGAATGTTTCATAGGGACGGATAACGGATCTTATTTCCATCCTCCACACAAACGTATTTCTTGCTTTTTCTAGGGTAGGGTCTCAATCATGCCCATGTTTTTAAGACGTGACCATGATTTTGTTTGTGAGATAGTTTTTTTCTTTTTTAAACAAGAGAGGATAGGGGTAGTTTACATACTTAGAGGTTAGAGGTGTAGGTCTTTAATATAGGGTGAATTCCCTTGAGTCTTCACTAGGTATTGTGGGTAAGATGTGGGATTTGAACCCGTGATTTGGGTCACTTAAATTGGTGGTCGAGGTTAAGTTAGCCAACCCACTTGAAATGCATCCCACAATTTATTATGTGAACCTCCGCATACATTAAACTACTCATGTCATGTCATAGATGACCATCATGACATCTGTTGCCACGTGTCGCGAACTTTAGGACTTAGTTTTATTTTTGTTGAAAAACACACTATAGGCACCCATCAGGATTTGAACATGCGACTGCGGGTTCCAAGCACAACCTCCCACCAATCCACCTACCACCAACCACATGCTCCTATCCAATTTCTAACCACTTTGTTCAAAAACAAAAAAACATTGATGGGACCACCGACGTGCGAGTCTCGACAATGTATGTGCATTCATGTGTATGGTGGTTTTTTATCGGTGCATTCGAGGCATGAGATGCATTTTCTATGGAGAATAGCTTCTGATCATATCTTCTTGGAAACTACTCATTCTACTAGAAACCACTCATTGTTGCATCGAAACCACTCCATACTACTTGGGAAACAAACCTTAACTATTGGAAAATTAAACTTCCAATTTGCATTATTACCATTCCTTCTAAAATAGGAAATCTCCCAATCTCACTTATGTACATCTTGGTTATACTGATAAATTGCATTTAAACATTCCCACATAAATTTGATTTTTACAAAGTGACCTTGAATATAAATTGTACAAACTCAAATTTGGTAATGTATCCTTTAGCAATGACAAGTTTGGTTATGTTCCCTTGCTAAAACAAATGTTCACATTCTAAGTCTAATCAACACATCTCCCTAGCTCTTTCTTCAATTGTTCATCTCCACACTCTACTATGTCATTCATTCAAGAATTATTAGTTAACTAATGCAATAAATTACCTTCATGCTTCATTCCGGAACTCTTGATTATACAACATTGTTAGCATGGGTAAAATTGTACAATTTGGGCTAGAGTGAACTACAGTCCTAAATTGACTTGTAAGGTCATATCCCCTTTGATCTTCCCATTCTATTTTCAATTTAAATATCTTAATTATGTTGTTTCATCTCCCATATGGTCGGCCTTATCATAATGTTTCACATATGGAAGGGTATATAAGCAAGTCAATATCACTTCATTACTCCCCTAACACTTTCATAAGCTCCTATTGTAAATATTAATACGACAGTACTCAAGGCTCTCGTAGATCTCCTAAATATTAATACGACAAGATTTCAAGGCTCTCGTAGATTCTCTACTCTATAGTTATCCCACTATCTTTGTGTTAAGAGACACGAGGGCACACATAAGGGGTTGGCTTATATCACATTCACTTGCACATACGCCTAAGAAAACTACATGAGATTTGATCTCGCTTGAGGGCATGTAGTGCAACACTTGGATTGGTTTAATAGGGGTTAACTACCAAGGGTATTCCATCCTCACCACACGCTAATTTCTCCTTTTGTTATCTAATGCTTTGATGAATGGTTTGGTTGTATCTAGGGTTTATACTTATTGTAGGTAATTACGGGTTGTGTTGAGGTTGTTCGAATAAGAGCAACATACAACGAAGCATAATTCCAAACTAGTGAATGACACAAAGTTATAGAACATCACTGCAATATGGTCCAAGACCATACAACAAAAGTTTGTTAGGAAATAAGGGATAAAATATGTGGAACAATCCCACTCATAATCGCAATAATAAAAACTAATATGTAGAAAATATTACAGTATATGGAATAACAATACGAGAAAATAAAAGAACACAATATAGAGAGAGTATTTTACGTGGTTCACCCTATTTGGGCTACGTCCCACCAAGAATCACTTGCTAAAATTTTATTACAAGCTACCTCTCTCTCAATACAATACCCAGATCTGTTTGGAGTTGTGCTCAACAAACTCTCCTGAATTCACACACATCTATAATAATATGTCTCACTTATCAAAAGTACATTAATAGGTAATCGCTTAAGCAACTTTACAATACCGTAGGTATCAAAACCATGGGTCAAAAATATCACCCATATGAGAAGAGAACGTTTCCTAAAATATCGAGCACATTTTTTTAGGCCAAATTTTTTTCTCAAGGGTCACCGGCCTCTAACCCTAGTGAGAAAACAAAGGCATAGTGTACAACTTTTAGTGTACAGTCTTCAACACTTCCACACATGAAAACAAGCTCCACAACATAACAATCTCCCACTTGGAGACTAGTTTTCCTCTGAGAAAGTTTCTCAACCCTTCACTGTCATCTATGAAGACCAACCAAAGTTGAACACAACTTCAGTTTCTCCCTTATGACCACCTTGGTCATCATGTCTACAGGATTCTAACTGGTATGAATCTTCTCCAGCTTCAACTTCTCTTCCTCAAAAGTTGTCCTGATGAAATGGTACCTAAGCTATATATGCTTTGTCCTAGAGTGGAAAGCAGAGTTCTTAGCTAGGTGTATAACACTCTGACTATCACTATGTAGTTTCCCTTCCCCTTGCTTATGCCCCAACTCCTCAAACAATTGTTGTAACCAAATCATCTCTTTGCTTGCCTTTGTGGCAGCAACATACTCAGCCTTCATGGTAAACAAAGCCATAAGCTTCGTAGTCATAAAATCCACTCACTCGATGTCCCACCTACAAGGTGAAAATATAACTTTGTTGTGCTCCTCCCGTTGTCTACATCTTCACCATATTTGAATCTACATATCCACGCAAAGTGGTGTCGATGTCCTCTCAAGTACCAAAGGATCCACTTTCTTTGCTGTCAATGATCTTTACCTAAATCACTCATAAATCTACTCACATCTCCCACTACATAGGCAATATCGGGCCTAGTGCACACGATGACATACATCAAACTCTGTCAAGCGTTGATGAGTAAGGTACCTGGACATCTGGTTTCTCTCTTGCTTTGTCTTGGGACACAACTCCTTTGATAACTTGAAATGGCCTACCTAAGGAGTCCCTGACCAGTTTAGCATCCCGCATATTAAACATTTCCAAGACCTTCTTAATATACTCTTCCCGAGATAAAGTGAGCTTCCACTCCTTCCTATCACGAGATATCCCCATACCAAGGATTTGTTTGGCTGCCCCAAATCCTTCATAAAGAAAGGAGTCACTTAGTTGCTTCTTGAGTACTTTTATTTCTTGCATGTTTTTGCTTGCAACCAACATGTCATCCACATACAAGCATAGGATAATATAATGCCATCTTCAAATTTATTTGTATACACGTAATCATCATAATGGCATCTAATATAGCCTTGTTCCATCATGAAGCTATCAAATTTCTTATACCATTGAAGCGAAGCTTGTTTGAAGCCATCAAGCTCTTCTTCGCCTTTGCACACCATATCCTCTTTACCTTTGACCTCATAGCCCTCTGGTTGTTGCATATATAGATCCTCCTCCAAATCACCATGGAGAAATGCAGTCTTTACATCTACCGCTCTAAGTGCAAGTCTTCTGTTGCCACTATTCCTAGAATACTTCTAATAGAAGTCATGTTTACTCCAGGAGAAAAAATCTCATCAAAATCTATACCCTTTTCTCATGTGCAAACCCCTTGACCACCAACTAGGTCTTGTATCTTTTCTTGCCTCCTTCCTCTTTAACTTTTTACACCCACTTGTTCTGCAATGATCTTTTACCTTCGAGTAGCTTCACCAAATCCCAAGTCTGGTTCTCCATGAGAGCTCGATGTTCCTCATCCATGGCTTGCTCCCACTTGTTCTCGACATCTACCCGCACTTTGGTTGATCAAAGCTCTCTCACTCTCCACCGACAATGAGTAATAAATAATAAAGAGATCAAGAAAACGTTTAGGTTCTCTTCTTACCCTAGAAGATCTCCTCAATATAGGAGTTTGGGGTTCTGTTGAGTAGGTTCCTAAATTGATTCATGTGTCACTTTCCCATTCGAATATCCTCTCGCCACCGCATATTCTTTCTTGGATTCTTTCTTATTTTTCTACAACAGCTCTCATTTTCATAAATTTTCTTGCATCCTTTCTATTCTCATCAAATCCATATTTCTTATAACATCTCGAATAACCTCTAGTTTCAAATCAGCTTCAAAACATTTCCTTCAAATTTTTCTTTTCTACATCTATTTTTAGATCGTACTTCCCCAATCACTGCAAGCGATCGTGCCTAACAATCTTGGGTTACCATCAACCCACTCAGGTTTGGTTTAGATTAACATTTTCTATAATCATATTTGCATCTTATCTTTTAGAACATCTTAGGTTCTCTCTTTTTGATTAGATTTTGTTATCATTTATCCATCATTATTTTATCTATCTTTTATTAAAAAGTGGGTTGACATCCATCCTAAGAAGTTTTCACTTCTTAGGACTAGATTTTTCAGGCAACCCACCATCCTATCTACTAATCCATTTTTTTGTTGAGTTTCTCTTTGTTGTGCAAGTTACCAAGCTCGTTGTGAGGAGGATCTCATTTTGGCATGTATCCATCATTATCCCATCTAGAGGTAGCCTTAAACCCTCTCATATTGGAGTTTCTTGTTTTCTTTATTCTTGTTTCACTAATTTGAAACAAGAGCAAGAAATGTCTTTCAACAAAAGGTGATATGGATGTGGAAATTGGATGATATATAAAAACTCTTTTTTATAGATCTAAATCGACAAACTAAAACCATATAGTATTTTTTTGGGACATAATAGAGTTTGGTCCTATATTATATAGTATTAGATCGTAGTAGACTCTTTGGTTATATAACTTTTGGTGGTCATTCGTGGCATAAAATATGATCTTCTATCTATTTCTAGGGCTTACAAATCTATAAAACTTATTATACTTGAATTGAAGTAGATAAAACCATATGATACCTATAGTATCATTTCATGAGCGTCTTGTGCACACACACACACACACATGTATGTGTGTGTGTGTGTGTGTGTGTGTGTGTGTGTGTGTGTGTGTGTGTGTGTGTGTGTGTGTGTGTGTGTGTGTGTGTGTGTGTATTCATGTGTGGGTGGAAATGGAATGACCCTATAGGTTGAACGTTCTTCGAACTAATCTAGGAATTATACTACATCCATTTGTAAGTGGGAGAAAAATCCATGTATTTATCATAATGTATGTGTGATTATTTATGAAAGTATAAGTTAGCCCAAGATCATCCCATTGTGTTTATTAACACAAAGAATAACAAGTGTAACTATAGATAAAGTGTGATGTACTATGCATATTAGTGATATAAAATGGTGTGCTTTAGATGCTTTAGATAGATTTCATTTGTCCCTTAGAACTTTGGAATTCTTTTTGTTTACCTAATTTTTGTATGACATGTCTCTAGAACCTTTAGAGGCTTGTATATGGAAAATATATACTCTGAACTAGGTTTTAGTGATTTATACCTAAGTGGTGAGTGCTCTTAAAGTTTTTCTAATTGTTTATGGATATTTAGGAGAGCATTTATTGCTTTTGGAGTGTATTTTGTAGTAGGTGATTTTGAGAAATTCTAGGTGAGTTCTCAAGTGTATTGGACTTTCTTATATAAACTTTTTATATTAATTTTCACATTAAGGCCAACCTAATGGATAATAAATGACCTAGAAAATATATTTTGATTAAGGAAAGATCCATTGGAGAGTGTGATAGAGGTTCATGCGGGTTAATCCAAACCATAGTAGGACTTGGTCCCACACCATATGGTTTGAGATATGCAATTCATAATGACAATGGGATTTTGGGAGAGATGTGTGTGAGTGATACACTACTTTGGATAATTGTAACTAAGTATATGAACATGTGATAAGTGTGTGTAATTAATCAATTCACAAAAAGAGAGAGAATGATATTTCAATTAGGCTTAAGATGTGTGCATGAGTCATAGTATAGGAACAAATCCAAACTTCTCATTTACAAAGGATAAGTTTCCAAATTTAGGTGTCTACAATAGATACAACTTTTAATATCGATTGTGAAATTGGTAAGGATAAAAGGATTCTAATATAATGGTAAAATACTCTTATTTGTCAAAATAGATAAAGACAATATTTTATGGGTATTTTAAGAAAATAGTGTCTATCATGTCCTACAACCCTAATAACATATGTGAATTATCCTAGCTAGATGGAGACACACAAATGAAGAGGAGTTGAGGATAAAACTCGATTTAAGGAATAAAATTGTGAAACCCATAGGAAAAATTTGGGTGACAACATAGATTGGGGAAAAATATTTGTAAGAGTCGGATATGGAGTTGAAGGTGATTGAAAGGAAGAGTGAAAGTATAGGCGAAGGGTTTTGGCCTACGGGGAATATATATGGATCAACAACATAGGTAGCATATAATTTGTAGTGCTCAACATTTTTACCACATTTTTAAGAACGGAGAGGGGAAGAAAAGAGATTTTTTAGTTTTGTGAAAACCCATATATTATGGATCCATAAGAAATGTAAAAGATCTTTCCATTATTTTCAAAAAAATTGAAGAGAAAATGAATGGCATGATTGATTCTAGTTTCATTAGGGATATTTCTATGGAAAGGAAAAATAATATGGAAGATTTTTATGGCTCTATGTGGGAAACATTTGAAATAAAATAATCTCGGGACCTTAAGAACTCTTGATGGAAATGGAAACCTTATCATGATCTTACAATTTCTTTTAGGAGTAAAACAAATTAAGATATGTTCATGAAGTGGTGAAAGTTTCGATTAGGGTGATAATAATGAAAAAATAAAATCGGAGAAGGCATTTATAAGATCCAATTTTATGGTGCTAGACCCTAAATCCACCTCGAGTCATCTATGAAGGGAGATCAAATGGGTTTCTAATTCAGAGAAGTGACGATGGATAATAATAGTGAATGGGTTTAGGGGGTTTCAGATGGAATTATAGATAATTAAACTTATTTACATAGGGACAATGATTTGGGTGATTCAACTTCACATACTGGGACGAGTGATGATTCCTCAAAAATAGTGGATGAAGAATGTAAGAATTTGGAAAACATGGTGCTCTATGAGAAACTTCTTGTGATGTCTTTGAAAGGGTGGTTTTTGGATTCATGGATGCATAAGACTTGGAAAGGGTTCTATAGAAATAACCTTAGATACGTGGTTAAAGGTTGGTTAATGGTAAAATTCTAGAATTCCAAATATAGAGATTGGTTCTTGGCTTGAAATTCATTTTTTGAGGGTAGAAATATCTTCATGTGAAAATTTAGTTTTTTGAAGGGATAGATTTTTGTTGGATCAAATTATATTCCCTATCTCCGAAATACCTTGATAGAAAGAGACATTTCGAGGTTTGGTGAATTGTGGGAGGTTTTTGTCAATTGGATTTCAATTTTTTTGTGATGCTTGTTTTTTTACATTTATAGGTTAAGTTGGATGGTAGAAAATGTCTCCCTCAAGTTATAATTTTGATTATCAAAGGGAAAATTGGTTCAACCAATTAAATATGAAGATTTAGGAAAGGCGGGTAATATCTAGTAAGAATCAACATTGGAAAGTGGACATAAATTCACATGCCTTTCTCATATCCATCCATTTCACAAGCTAGTTCAAAAAGGGTCTTTGAGCACTTAACAAGTTTGTAAAAAGAAACAATAATTGACAAATATTGAAAATATTGTGCAAGAGGGAAAAAGATGAAAGATGTCGATTTAGGGGGAAAAGGGTAAATGCTTACGAGTATCCTCATTATTAACCAAACATCGAAGGAACTTTTGAAAAAGTGAAGTATCCTAAAGGAGGAAAGAAACAGAAGAATATATAGAGCATGTACATCCCGAATGTGTAATATTGCAAGATGAAGATCCAATACAACTAAAACGTGTAAGCTTATTTGATACCTTTGAAGGTAATATTTATCTCCAACTTCTATTTATTAATTAATCTTATAAAAACAAAACCAAATTTATAAGTAGCTATGAAAATGGAGGAATCTCATCACAACATTTTTCCTACTGAAGTAACTAGAGATTTGGATACAAAAACAACAATCCCTCAAGAATACCTAGGGAAGGATGGAAGCATTCGAGCTTGGAAGAGAAAGTAATCCTTGTGGAATATAAATCTTTTACACAAGGCTAGGAATTTTAAATGGTTCCCAAAAAAATTGCTTCTTAGACCAAAGTGGAAAAAAGTGATATACCCTTGTCATCTCTCAAGAGAAAGAAGAGTCCTAGAAGTCCATGGTGGAAAAATTAGTTGAACAATCCCTAGAGGAAGTAAAAATGGGGTGTCAAAATATAGTGTTAGAAATGTTCTCTACCACCAAAAGGAACTTTTCATATGATGAGGTGTCCCATCCTCACTTTAGCCTAATTTTTGGTAATAAGGATGTAGTTATGGTTGTCTCATACGATTTGCATCCAAAAATAGAACAAATAATACGAGATATGACAACATGTAACTTATAGAACTTTGGAAGAGCATTGAAAGTAGTGGAGTTGGATTTGTATTTTCTAGAAGCCATGGTTTTTAGTAGATATATGGGCAAATGGACTAGATATTAGTGGGATAGAATAAGTAATAATGTTTTACATCGTTATTAGATTTAACACCTATAATTAGTGAGTTAAAATAAACTAAAAAATATGTAAAGGGGAGATACAAGAGTCTATTATGATAAATTAACTTCTAACATTAATTATGTAATATCATAATGTTACATTAATTCTTTCAACTAATTTACTGAAGTAAGATATGAACTTAAAAACACAAGGGGATAAGTTCACTTATCCGATTACAAATGATTCTTGGAGGTTATGGATGTGTAAAATGCTAGAACTAGGAAATTTGAACTCAAGAGTATTTCATTCCTAGAACCGTGTTTAGAAAATGCCATGGTGTAAGACCATATGGATATGTAAATGTTGTTCGTATAGTTTTGATCTGTATCATATGGTTTTGGACCTACTTAAAATCTAGCTCAGTAACTTCCTAAGGTTTTCACTTTCCTAGAAATGTCTATTTATATGAAAACCTAATTTTAGCTCATGATATGATTCCCTCTAAATATGTTGAGTGAGATATCAAACCTTAGACATGAGTGGGAAACCCTACAAAATAAATAGTAATTGGGATGAAGTGAAATCCTTGCCTTGTTGATGTTGACACTACTCTAAAGTGGCCTCAAATCACATATCATTTTGCACTTATTATGTCATAGTTGAATGGATGACACTAGATTTGGAGATTGAAAAATCCTTGATAATGCTTGAGTTGATTTTTTTCTCTTTTTAATGCTTAGAAGGGGGATGTTTGGGTGTTTGCAAATGAGAGAGACCGATTCCTTGACCTAGTATGATACTTCATACATGTAGTGATTTATTCCCTAATGAATTTTCATAAGATTTGGTGAGATTTAGGGATCCTTAGGTGTATTTTGTAAGTTTTGTAAGAGAGTATGTCAATGTAGTGCCACGTGTTTTTCTACGTTCTTAAATGAGGTAATGTTAACTTTCTTATATAGGGTTTTGAAGTTAAAATTTTATAATTGTAGACATTCAAATTTGGTAACTCCACTATGTGACACTTTTAGTCTTGACATTACTCTCTTGCTTAAACAAGTGCACTTTACCAATTTTCAATCGGTACATCTCTAAGTCTCTTTTCTAGCTTGCTTGATCATCCACACTCATTTTCCGATAATTATTGAGAATTGAATGCATGAAATACACTAAGAAACTCTTTTGGTCAACTTCCAAACTTCAAAATTCATATTGTCTTTCTAAGTACAAAAATGTATAATAAGGGCAATAATTTCCATATGTTCCTAACCTTAGTGTATGAGTTTTCCCTTTCACACTTTGATCTTGAACTTCCAGCTTACACATTATTCTTTGGATCATTTACTCCTCGACGATCTTTGTAAATTAAATAACCTTTGGAAGCATATATAAGTAGGTCAAACTCACCTCATTTAGGACCTAACATTTTCTTTTACTCCTATTGCAAAATATATTGCAAAAAGGTACCCAAATTTCCCTACACTTTGCAAATACCTTTACACATTCATCATTGCATAGCCATCTACAATTTTGAAGCTTCCCACTAGATCTACATGACTACTTACCACATTTTATATCACTCAAAGTCACTCACTCAAGTATATTTGCAAGAGAGAAACTCAAGTCAAGATTTTTTAAAGGAAGGATGTTAAATTTGATTGCACTATAGCTAGATATCACATGCTAGTTAGAAAACGATGTGCGGTTTGAGGACTCTTAAGACTATTATCAATCTTGGTTGTGCATAGGTACCAACAACCCAACTAATGTTTATTTTGTAGGACTACTCATCCATGCTTATGGTTTTGAATATTGTGCAAATAATTTAGAGGCCCTTGAAATGTGACCGAAAGTGATTGATAATGAGTGATAAAGATATTTAGAAAAGTGAAAAACTTAGAAAGTTAGAGATTGTAGTTTTGAGCAAGGTCAAGAATGTAAAAATAGGTTAACACTACATGTAATTTTCTGTCCTTACTATATGTTCCTTAATATGATAATATTCAGGTCACAGTTTCAATATTGAGGCACTCTCGTGTATATACTTCCATATCCCATCATTTAGATAACCAAGATCAATCTAGAATCATCTATGATCAACTAAGTGTACTCAATCCCTTATGTTTGTGAACTTGTATCATATCGCGTACATTTGTTACAAGTATTAATAAGTTATTATAATATTGAATGATTAATTTTGGAAGTTAATTAATCAAAATAACCCCTCAGATTTTAATTCATTCCTTTTTGGTTATGTGTAAATCTTAATCAAATCTAAAAAGGGTGAAAACATTTGGTGAACTCCGAATCTTGAATTGAACATTGTGCCTTTGTTTCCTAGGGTTTCTCTTTTCTTAAAAGTATATGCTACTATTAATTCTTAATATTTTCATTTTATTTTAGTTTGTATATTCTTTTCTCATATACCCTCATGCGGTGTAGTGTTTGGGTCACAAATCAACTTATTAAGCATATTGAGCTTTCTCCTCTTACTCGTAAGCATCATAACATCATAGCCTCATATGTTATACCTATGAAATATCCCTAATGGGATACCTCTTGAAAATGCACAAAATATATGAAAATTGCAGCAAAGTAAAATACTCGATTTTTACTTGAAAATGTCCAAATAGGACAACGAATGGTATTAAATTGATATCACACAAAATATTTGCCCACAGTGCATGAAATTTTGAGGAAGTCTAAATGAGTAATAATAAACACTATGAAAACATTTTTTTGGAACACTATATTGCTGCCAACAAAATTACGAATGTCGTAGGCAACCGGAAAACTACGGAGGTTCGTATGCAATAATAAGGGTCTTTGGAAATAACATTAACAGATATAGGCAGTAATAGTTCCACCTTCAAATCTGAAAACGACCGACTGGAAAACCCCCAAATAAAGGCTGCAAGTCACCTCGCTTGGAATGGGGTCGAAAAATGATGGAGGTGCCTTCAACGTGTTGTCACACCCAACCCAAATGGTTGTCGTGAATCTGATTTGGAGCCCCTCTGATTGTCTTCCCCAACTGCCCCCAAAACCCTCGAAATCCTTCCTCTGAAACCTCTGATAATGTCTCTGCCACACAGACCTTGAAAGTGGCTCCAAAATGACAAACTAGGGTAGATCTCTCACTACCAAAGAATGCCCTGCTAGCTAGGGACGAGTCTCTCACCACCGAAGCTAGGGTCCCTGTGGGATTTGACTCCTGGTGAAGATGCGCAACAAGATGAGCAGCTACACGTGAAAAGGGATCAATAAAATGTATGTCAAAAGTGCTTCTCCTTTCTCCCCAACTCCTTATATACTCCCCAAGGCAAAAGAGCCCTAATAGACCTTAGACACATTTCCTTCCATGGAGGGGCCAATAAAATAAAAGTAACTAAAGTTACTTTTTCCCGTTTGAGTCGCCATGGTCCAAAAGTGACCCCCAACGCAAAACTGGGATATTAAAACCACGGGGCCCCTTCCCAAAAACTCCCAACATCCACAACCCCACGGATCTCGACCACGGTTTGGACTTGACTTGGCCCTCGGGCCCTTTGGCGTAGGAAAAGGGGACATTACAGAAAGGGGACATTGAACCTATTAATGTCAATCCATCTATCCTAAATGGGGCCTATGAGGTCCCACTACATGATATTGAAACCCATAGTGAGAATTCTTATGGTCATGATGAAAATGCTGTGGACCAAGACCAAGTTACACTTATATCTAATTTTCATGCTAAACTTCATGAGAATCCTCATCACATTGAGTCTATTATCAAAATTCTTCTTCTACCAAGATTTCTCATGATCAACCATTTAATGAAGCTTCTCTTTTAGGAAGGTCTCAACCTTCTCTCATCACATCAACATCTACTATTCCTACATCTACGGTGTCCACATTCTCAAGAACATTGAACGCTTACGATGAATAATGTCTTTATGCCTATTCATGCAATCAATACTACTACTACACATTCCATACCTAATGGATAACATACTTCCTTAGCTAATACATAATCTATTGAAACCCTTTTCCACACATTACAAGCTCAAATATTACAATTACAAAAAGGCGTATCTAATTCTCTTCATGCTATGGATTCCACTTAATTACTACATAATCCACTGGATCTTGAAATTGCCTCTTATCCTTAGTCTCTTGGTTGAAGAGGAGCGGAGGATGGATCAAAGTTACGAGATAGATCAAACTTATAATTACGAACGATAAAAATTCATTTCTATTAATCTTCACAATACAAAACCTTACACACATGCGCACGCGCACGCACACACACACACAAAGGAATATATTTCCTATATTTTAGGATGTAGGTATAACTACACATCCCATGAATATCTCTCCTAAAAATATTAAATTGAGTGGTTAAACTCGCACAACCACATATTTGTTACAGCTTTTTTAATATAACAACCTATAAAAATTACCAACTTCCCATTATAAGATAATAATTAATATCATAATTATTATTCACCCATATAAAAATGTGGAGCAATATTCATAGTTTCCTAACATTCCCCTTGCGAACATGGGAAAACTTACCTTGTACTTGCACTGCTCATGATATGCTAATTTTCACAGGATAATCACAAACCCTAATGATGGTTATACAAATGGTTGATCATAAAAAAATGGTAGTTTTACAAGTGGAGTAACACAAACCAAAAGATGGTGGGTTTTCAAATGGTTGACCAACAACTAAGAGTGGCGGTTTTAAAAGTGGTTTACCACAAACCACAAATGAAGGTTTTACAAGTGGTTAACTAACAACCACATCATGATGTGCTAAGTACTATTATCATCTCTCATCAAATCTTACCTCGTAAAAATAACATAGGAAATTCTACTACTCATACACAAAAAAGAAATGGAACATTGTTATTATGTCACCCCCTCAATGTGAAATTTCCACTTATTTAAACAGGGGACATTGCAAACCGTAACACACTATGCAAAACTAGATGCAAACACACAATCAAACAAAAAGTTCCACCAATCCTTGATGCAACCCTCATTGTTGGTGATTCTTTGAGAGGTCAATAATCTACCTCCAACCTCTAATTCCCCGTCCTCCATTTGACATGATGGTAACTCAACCAAATTTGATTGTGAATCTCTCTACACAATTCTCCTCTCAACTCGGACGTTGAGTTACACCAAAAATATGTCTAGCTAAAAATGAGGCAATATTTTTTTTTTTTACCATATTTTAACTTTGACTCATGATGACAATATGACTATTAACACAAACAACACAAAAGACTAGACTCGTCAATCTAAATTGACTCAACTAACTATACAACTTCTTGTAACTTTGAATAGAAAAAATGACATGCGAGATATATAATAAAACTACAACTAATTTTTTTTAGCACAAAATACTTAAATTATAACAAAATCGCACACCGAATTTGGTCAAGGCCGAATGCGTGACATGTAATTCAGATTGGAAGTGAGAGATATCACTTTGCACGAATGGGATGAAATTTTTGTCGATCTTTAGTTTGGCAAGGGACAACACGAGAATAGGTAGACAAATCACTTAACAATTTCACATTACTCAAAACAAACTCAAGACTATTAAAGACCTCATATTAAGGGCGAGTACGTTGTACAAAATTCCAATCCACAAACCCAAACATATATTTCGGATTCTCAACCAAGCACATATGAAAACATGACATAATGTTTGCTTATGGCCGAGTGAGTAAAGCGATGATATGAGGAATACCAAATGAGGAATAAAATCATAAGAAGTCCTTATATATGGGAGGAATAAATATTGATCTCGATACCACATGAAGAGGAGTGGAGGACGGATTAGAGTTACAAAGAGATTAAATTCATAATTACGAACAATAATGATTTATTTCTATTAATCTTCACAATAAAAACCTTATACATATATAAGAATATATTTCCTATATTTTAGAATGTAGGTATAACTACACCTCCCACATATATCTCTCCCAAAAACTATTAAGTGAGTGGTTAAACTCACCCAACCACATATTTGTTATAGTTGTTTTAATATAACAACTTATAACAAATTACTAACTTACCATAACAAGATAATAATTACTCTCGTAATTATTATTCACCTATACAAAAATGTGGAGCACCAAATCATAGTTTCCTAAAATTGGTTTCTGCTACACAAACTTCATATCTATGATGGAAAAGGTGATCCTATAGAAAATCTTAAGTTATTTCATGAGGCTTACTTTGATTGTGCCTCTTATGCAATATTTTTACCAAGTTATTCCCTAGGAGCCTCGATTAATTTGCAGGTGCAATGTCTTTAAGAAATCCCCACACATTCTATGTGTTCTTTCACTACATTAGAAAATCAATTTCTAGCGCACTTTTCTTGAAAATTGGGGATAAGGTTTCTTATGCACAAATGTTCGTATACACCAAGGATTTGATGAACATATCAATGATTATGTCTTATGTTATTGGACCATGCTTACCAAGATGAATAATATCCTAGCTGATAGTGAATTACAAGACCTTTTTACACAAAGCTTACTTCCTCTTTTGCAACAATCAATTAAGTTTGACAAATTTAGATCAGTTGATCATATTTTCCATACACTAAAATAATGTGAAGTTAAATTTTTACACATGAATAAGCTCAAATATGTTGTTAGTACTCTTAATAAATTTAATTCCAAAATTAAAATCAAATATAAATTTAATGAAAAGATAAATGATGCTAAGGATTTTTATAAAGACACTATCAATGCCATTAATCAACCTGCTAAGTTATAGTTACAACCCACATGATGATAGTTTACATGTTTACCATGTGCTCATATTTTCTTAAAACAATTAGTTGAGTGAAATCTTGCGTCTCTCCCTACACCGTGTGAGATTGATGCAAGAAAGACTCAAAGGAAGAGTTTTAATGTAAAATCCTATTACAATTATCACCGGTGTATTGGTCATTCTATAGACATATGCTAAATCTTTGTCATGTTATTCAAGACGTTATTGACTCTAATTCCATTGAATGGGATGAGCCCACTAAATTTTCTAAGCCAACAAACAACAATTCTATGATACATATAATCAAAGATCTAATCCTAGACATATAAGTGATACACCTACTTCAAGTGCATAATGCTCATTTTGTGGTACTACCACCATCGTCTTATGATCATCACCGACAAGGAAAATTTTAGTGGTGAATTTTTGTAAACTCGCGAATATTAGGGATTTTGGAAATGGTAAATTTTCGATGTCGTTTGCCCAGGATTACTTTAAAATTTCCACCGACAAGTCATTTGTATGGGTCAGTTTACCTACTATTTATATGTAAAAATTAACTTATGCATGTATTTCACCAATATTTCTAATCAAAATGTGTAAATATTTATTGAGGTATAATACATAGCTTGGGGGGTTACAAGGGGGATTTAATATAGACGTCCAACAAAGAGCGATTGTCCATCCAACTTGGGTTGACAACCGTCCATTTCTTGCCGTCCAACCCAAGTTAGACGACAGGTAAGGGATGACCATCCATTGTCTGTTGTACAACCTGGGTTGGACTGTCGTCCAACCTAGGTTGTACGACAGACAATCGACGTCCATCCAACTAGGTTGACGATTTGTCCCCATTTCCTTCCGTCTAACCTAGGTTGTACGAAAGACAATGGACAGTCGTCTAACACCCTTACAACTATGCAAAATCCAAGAAAATTGTGCCTTGCCAAATTGCCTTTGCCACGAAACATTTTTTTAGAAATTTGCCATCAATTTGAAAGTCAATTTTGGAGATTTGCCACCCATTATAAACTAATTTTTTATACAGGGGGTCTTAAAATGAACCTTGATCCTGATATGCTATGATTGACACTATTACTTGCATGCCACCTCGTACAATTTGCATTAATTTCAATGACTCTGATATAGATGACACATTTATTTCTAATACAATGTCTATTCCTATCTTTACTCATCAAGTACATATACATGGTGTATTGGTTGATCCACACAACAAATATAATTTATATTCTTGGTCATTACTTCAATCTCTCGGTGTCCACACATGAAAGCTTACATGTGATTATTATCCTTGTTATCATCATATCACACTACCTATCACTATTGGTCCTATTCTCACACCCGTTTCATTTTTGGTTGCTAGTTCTCTTAGCTCTAGGATCTTATGTTTTAATCTCCCTTAATTATGTGCCCTTAAGGCTATTCCATCAATTATTCACTAATGTATCAAGTTCATTCATAATTATTAGGTTATTATTATTTGAGGTATCCATTTTGAGGCTCCTTCCCTTAACATGTTTGGTAATTATCTCACAACCTCTATCCATACTCCTAGTACATCTACGATATAGTCCTTGGATTCAAATATTGATTCACATAGCTCTAATCTTCATAATTCTTCTTATAGGCCCTTAGATTCGGATAATCGTTTCACATAGCTCTAGTCCTCCCACTAGGAATTTGGTTACATGTGTTGATTCTCATATCTCTAGTCTCCCTCAACCTTTGGCTAGCCCATACTCCACATATATTACCTCTAGTGTCTTACATTATCATAGAATACCTCATCGACTCTTTCATATGCAACATTACTTTACATATCCTCATCGATTTTTAGGGATACTTGTTCTTCTAGTCCAACATATAGATCTCATACATCACATACTATTCATTGTATTTCTATACATTACTCTTCTCCTAGGACCTCTTTAGCACATATTAATACAATTGTTCCGTTGGAAGTTAATTAAATTGTTTTGGTACATCTAAGGCTTGGGCCTCTATCATTTAAGATATTTGATTCACCTCCTCAGGAGGTTCTTATTGGATAGCTTTCATGCTATCCCATTTTCTATACATAACCATGCAATAGAAAATATAGAAACATTGATATAATCAAAAAAGAAAAAAGCATTCAAATATTTTCAAGAACACAAAAATTAGGACATGTTTATCTATAATACATTGTTACCACTTTACATTATACATGTTGTTTATCCTTATGGTTTGATAGATAGAATTTTTCTTCTTTACACACATGTGTTCATGGGGTATATCGAGGATGATGTATGACATACAGATCAACACATGATTATAGATTCTATCATGGTTCTCAGTACTTACTTTTTCTAGGGGCATACCTCCACACAATCCAGGTGCTATTATTTCATTATAGTATCTTTTTCACTTCCTTATCACGCTTGATTACATACATAGTGTATTTACTATCTTTTGAACTAACACATGTGTGTTGTGTAGTGTTGAAAGTTGTTGTTTCATATGCTCCTATATATTACTTGTTATGTCATTTCATTATATTATGATACTATTTTTTTCTTTACATGCGTGATAGTTTTGTCTATAATTACTTGTTTTCTATTTGATTTTGGCCTAAGGGCCTTGTTTATCTTGTGACATTGAAGGTGTCCCATGTTTATAGGCACTAATCCTTTTGTGTGACAGTGTTTGCACTATTATATTTGTACTTACATATGCCGTACTATTACTAATTACTTGTTAGTTTTATTTTTGACATTGTTATTATTCTTGTTGCTATTGTGGATATTTTTGCACACAATGGTCTCCACCATGTGCATCCTCTTTTTAGGTATAAGTTCTTCTTGGTAGCCACCACATCATCCCATCATGTGCTTTCTATGAAGATTATCAAAATTATCAGATATGGTTACACATCTATTCTTTTGATCCACACACTCACAATATTTCTCACATGCACCTTAAAAGATGGGGAATTCATCCGTATATTCTACACCTACAATAGGCATATATAAAATAATGAGATCAAAAATAGGTAGGAACAACAAAAAAATCCTCAAAAATATCATCAAAAACTGAAATTCAATGAAGCAAGCATAAGGTTAAAAAATACAAGACGGTTAGGACCATACAAATGCTCCCTTGGGGTAGTTACAAAAAAATTCTTAGTATTTTTAGATTTTCACAGTATACAAACACTGGATTTTGGCACATTTAAAGACTTAAATTAATGCAGGAGCATCACTCTATTATGTAATTATATCATGTAGTCTTCAGATATTGGTTATTTATTCTGATAGTAGGTTCAAGAGGTCAGTAAGAATCATCTAGAGCTATTAGTTTGGGTCCAAGTCCTTCTCAAATTCTAAATTTTCCTTTTCCAACCAAAAGTGAAAAATTTGAAATTGGAAGGCTTTTTGGCTTGTGATAGGTAAAATAGTGTAATTTCTTGATCATTCATTGTTCCTCATGTATAATGGGGTCATAATTTGTGTTTATAGGAGTCATAGTGTGAGTGTTTAGAGATCTCATACTTCTTTAACCTTTTGTAAGATCCTTTTTGTAAGGTGATAGTTAGAGCTCAAATATGCACCCATCCCCAAATCAAAGACAAATCGGATTTGAGAAAACATGGGATTGTCTCTAAACTATGGGACTTAAATTGAGACATAGCTTTGGAGAAGGATTACTTCCTATACCTATTCCTAATGCTAAAACTACTCCTAGGAATTGAAATGCAACTACCTAACACTAACCTAAAATTCCAAGGAACTAGGGAAAGAGGTATATGAATGAAAGTAAATTGCTAAACTAAGGGAGGTGATAACACCAAGAAGATGGGTGGAGATATTTAGGTGAGTGAAAATGGGAATAAAACAAAGTTGGAGACGGCAAAAAAAGTGCCATTGTTCAAACAACATTAAAATCTCCATTTTTGGAGCTCAACAAATTTTATTCTTGCAATAAGGAAAAATATGCGCTAGATATCTTCAAGTGCAATGGAAATCAAGATTTGCAATAAAATACAAGCTAGAGCTAGAATTTCCACAAAACACAAATTTTATTTCTCAAAAGTTTGCACAATCCATTACAATCAAGACACAAGACAATAATTCTTTTACAGAAAGCCCAAATTTGAGGCCTATAACTCACAAAAATTTCTAGAACAATTTTACAAGAGTTTCCTTACATTTTCAAAATGTCTCCCCTCAAAATGAGGAAAATTTTACTATATATAGAGAAAGGAACCTTGGAATTACTTTAACAACCGAAAACCTTTATTAAATAGGCATGAAATGCCATACAAATTGGTACTTTACTTGCACAGGTAGTCATGGGCATCATACCACATTAAATTAGTAATTGAAAAAACTTTGTACCATTTCCATTAATGCCTGGTTCGTTCTTGTATTCAATCGGTTTCATGCATTTTTTCCTCGGGCAATAGCATTTTCTTCCCTATTGATCGATTGTATAATCCCTTTGGTGTCGGCTAACGACAAGTTTTTCTTCATCAACGAGTTGCATTTTTCATCCTTGATGATGACCGGGAGTAAAATATTAATGTTGTCGGCCGTTAGTGCAACATACACTCTAGGCCGGTAGATCACATCATATGATCATCGACTTGAATGCTCCATTTGTTACCGTTTGGCAACATGTAAACTGTTATTATTGACTGGTAGCATAAAAATTGCTACTTGGCATCCTCCTTATCACCCGAATGGTCATCATCGTGCTACCAAATGGTAGCACGGTTAGATGTTGTCGGTCGATAGCATCCGTACATGCTACCAACCGGTAGTATTTTTGCCACCTCTTAAACCTCGCAACCCCGTAACCAACTATTTTATCCTGTTAACCCACCATTCACACTGCGGTCGGTAGCATCAAACATGCTATCGATTGGTGGCATCCTTTGATGCTACCAATGGGGTTAAAACCCACCACCTATATAACTCACCAAGCCCACAACAACTTGCTTAGCTCCCAAACATTGTTCACACTACTCACTCCGACTTAGCCGTAACTTGGTCAAGCTGCACAAGATTCCTGTTGATCGTGTAACCTCTTAATGCAACTGAAACCATTCCTGTCAAGTTGTTAAATTTGTAGGGGTGCAAAATACAAACAATAGTTTAGCAACTCACATGATACTTTACCTGCTAGATTACAAGGATCGGTGGCCTTAGCATCCATTGGGCATGGAGTCAACTCGGAAATACTGGCCCGATATGAACTTTGAAATATCACCCCGAATCCATCCGAATCACCGCATGGACCTAGTTTTGGTTGTTCACATCACGAAAAATTTCTTGAAATTGGAAAGTACAACAACAATAAAAGGAATAACTATGTATAAACATGAAAATCATACATGCTCCAAATGAACCTTAAAGAGTGTGCACCAACACTTATCCAAAAAAATCTACACTACAACGAAACAATGTGTGCTACAAGAAGCACTTGAAGGAAATTGAAACCTAATATAATATTTACAAGATGCAAAATAAGAACTCAATGAGAAGGTTTAAGATAAATCTCATTGAATGGGATAGCAACACATCACCATTAAGATCACCAACTCAAAGGAGTTGGCTTCCTTACAAGAACTAATTTCATATGGACCACTCCAAATTGCATCAAACTTGGAGTGTCTCCCAGGTTTAGCTCTATCAAGATCCCAATTCAACAAAAATCACCAACTTTGAAACTCTAAAATTTGTCCTTCTTGTCAAACCATTGTTGGGTTGATTTTTGATGCTTTGCTCTTATTTTTCCATAGTAGAATTCCTTAATTCTTCCAACTCAACCAATTCCACCATCCTGATCTCTCTTTAATCAGCCCCTTCAAATTCTAGCTACTAGACTAATTCAAGAGAGGTAATTCAAGTGATAAATGTAGCCTTGCCTCTTTGCCATAAACCAACCTATAAGGATAATTATCAATTATCTTCTTCATGGTAATCATGTCGAGACCATATAACACTTCTCACCTTGGTATACCACTTGCATTTGGTTGATGTCCATTGTCCTTTTCATGATCCTTATCGGTTCTCATTGGTAGATTCCACCAAACCATTACCTTGAGGTAATAGTTGGAATAATTATTTAAGTAAATTCCCAGAGTCCAAGAGCCTAATTAGAAATATTTGAACCAAAGAATGCCTTTACATTATAAAAAAATATGGTGTGGGGAATACCAAACATTATGAAAATTTCCTCAAGGAAATCAAGTATCACCACTTTTGTTGCTTCCTTTAGTGGTATAGCCTCGGTCCATCTCGTTAAATTATTTTTGGCTGTCAAAAACCACTTGTGACCGACACTAGATGGAGGATTAATCATGCCAATAAAATCTAGTCCCCATTGTGCAAAAGGATGATCTGCTTGAATAGGTTAAAGTGGGAGAGCTACCAACTTCTTCTTTCTTGTAAAAAGGCACATTCTTTGCATGTTCTAACCAATCTATGGCAATCAGAAAATAATGTGGGCCAAAAGTAACTTGCCCTTAGAATTTTCATGGCTATAGCTTTGGCTGAGAAATGACCACTAGATAAGCCACCATGAAATTCTACTAATTTTTTTCTACTTTTTGTCCTTCAACACACCTCAAAGAAATCTCCATCAATATTTTTCTTGAACAAAATTCCATCCACCAAGGCATATGTAATGGATTGCAACCTTAGCCTCCTTCTTTTTGTTTTTCTCAAACCATGAGGGTATGTACTTGTAGATAAGAGGGTGACCATATTACCCATCCAACTGTGATTATTAGTTTCCTCTCCTCCATCTTGTTGAATTTCAGCATCATTTGGAAGTTCTTTAATCATGAAGGAAGCCTCTTGTTCATCCCAAGCATCAATAACAAGTTGCTCACATAATCCTCTTCCTCTTACCAATTTGGTGGCCTTTATAGTCACATCAAACTCCATTATCTTGGTGACCCATCCAACTCTCTTTTCATTAATATCTACCCCCATGATGAAATATCTCACACTAGAATGTGAGACCATAACCTTAATGTGATCGGTGGACAACATACTCTTGAACTTCTTAAGGGCCCTCATAATAGATAAAACTTGCTTTTCAATATGATTGTACTTGAGCTCATAATATTTCAATGTTTGATTGAAAAAGGATACCAACTCTACTCCATACCTTGTTCATTTTGTTGTGTTAAAACAACAACAACACTAACATCAGCTCCATAATGATATAAAATAAAATCCTTACCATAGTTAGGATTAATTAGTGTAGGATCCCAGGAAATCTCTTTCTTTATTTTATCAAAGCTTTCCTTCCCTTCAGTTGTCCATCTAAAGGTTGCATTCTTCTTGAGCATCAAAGTGATTGGATTAACCAACTTTGTAAAATTAGGAATAAATCTTCTCACAAAATTGATCTTGATAAGAAATGTTTTTAAGGATTTTTGTGAGTTGGCAAAGAGAGGGAGAGGATAACTGAAATTCTTCCTGGATCAATAACAATGCCATCCTTTGAAACAATATGTCCCAAGAGATTTCCCCTAGGAACAACAAAATTACATTTTTGGGGGTTAAGAGACACCCCAAATTCCCATACCTCTCAAATACCTTCTCCAAGTGGCTGATGTGATCCTTGCTCTATTTTGAAAAGATGGTGATGTCATCTAAATACACAAGGATGAACTCATTGATGTAACCTTTGAAAGAAATATCCATTGCTCTCTTAAATGTGGCACTTGCATTTGACAACCCAAAATGCATCTTTTGATAGGAAAATGTACCCCACTTTGTTATAAATGTAATTTTAAATTGATCTTCTTCCCTTACCTTGATTTGATTAAAACCTGAATATCCATCAATATGGAAAACCTTTCAGCCCCTGCAACAATCTGCAAAATTTTCTCCATAAAGGGGAGTGGGTAGTGGTCTTTGAGGGAAGCCTTGTTTAAATCATGGAAATCGACACAAAGTCTAATTTCCCCATTTTTCTTTCTAACCAGGACCAAATTGGCCACCCAAGTAGAGTACTTAATTGGAAAAATTATTTTGGCCTCAATGAGTTTGGATAACTCCTTCCTCATGAGGGGCTCTATTTTGGGGTTGACCGACCTTTGTTTTTTCCTAACCGGTTTGACATTGGGATCTAGATCTATGAAATGTTGCATGATTTCTAGATTAAACCCCCTTAGATCTTCATAATCCCAAGAAAAGATATCACTAAAATTTTTACACACAAAGAAATGAAGGCTTGCTTCTCATTTTCATCACATACCTTTCCTAGTAGAAGCTCTTTCCTTGTGTAACAACAACCAGTTGGCAGTCTTCTTGCTTGGCTTCCATGTTCTTCTCTTCACCCTTGAACTTCATCATTTGGGCTAAAACTATGATCTAAGGTGACTAGCCCCTTTGGAAATGTTTTTGTTTTCAGCTAAATAATTTGATCACCATAAATTCTCTCCAAATTAGATTGCATATTTGAAGAAAATTCAGCCTCATTTTGGATAAACTGAACAATATGTTCATCTCTATCAAACACCATCGATTGGTTTCATTGTCCGGAATGGATGGCCTGACCACCATCTTAATGTGTTGCACATTCCCCTTAATCAAATCCTCGTAGGTGAGAATTTTTATCCAAGATCTTCTATTTGATTAGCCTCTTTTTCATCTTCTTGGGCACCACCTACAAATTTAGAGCATCAAAGTTCTCCAAACTCTATGCTTATAAGATTTCAATAGCTTATTTTTTGTGGCAAATTTCCCTCTGAATTAATGAATGACCAATTCTGTGTCCCCAAAAATCTATAATTCCTTTATCTTCCTCTTCTCAATAATCAACATACCATGGATCAATGCTCATATTCTACTACGTTATTGGAACATGCAAATTGAAATCTATGAGAAAATAAGAATCTCTCATCCATTGGAGAGACAAGAAAAACCTTCCCCAGCTCCATTTATGCTCCTAGAACCATCAAAGAACATCTTCCATAATCCATAAGATTTTTCTTTTTCTTGCTTGAATGGTGCAAGTATAATAGATCCTTCTTGGATAATGTAATAAGTACTAAGACTAGTCTTAAAGGATTTAAGATCTTCAACATAAGGATAAAATTTATGATCTCTCTTAGCCCATTCATCTAGCAATAGATCAGGCATGGGAGGAGGAATAGGCTACTCTTCTGAAAATAATTCGTGTTCATGTTCTTCTTGAATTAGGAAATTTGATTGGATAGGGGTAGGATCAAATGGCTCAATATGGTAGGAAAAAATAGGTCCAACTTGTATTATAAAATTTGTACCATATCTATTTCTTGAAAACATTTGATTCTAGTTTGAAGACATATAACCACCTACCTTGGTAGTGAAATATCTAGACAAACAAATGGAAAACATGGGAGGAAAGTCAATTACTGATATGTCATGAGTTATAGTGAGACTTGGGAAGGCATGAAGGGTTAACTCAAGATATTTAATTATTCCCAACACACCAATAGTTGACCCATCAAGTTGCAAAAATCCCTTAGACACATGATTGTATTTAAGACCCGGATATTAAAAATTTTCTTAGGCATTACAAAGGTACTAGCCCCTGAATCAATCATATAGTTATGCACCAAGTTTTTCCCATAATTAATGTCATGTAAAAAGGTGGGGTCTTGATACTTTTACTTACTTGTTCCTCCTTTGCATGGAACATATTGACAACAATAGTAGGGGCCTTTTGGATGACTGGATCAATAAGAGGAAGTTGCTTGAGAGCTTCACACAAGAGGTCCCTTTGTGATGGAATGGCCAATGCATCCCACATTGTGACATTTACATTTGTCCTCTTCATTTGCTCTCTATATTGAAAGGAAGACCCATGGATTTCTACAACTGTGGTACATGATTGTCCTTTCTTGGTTGCTAAAATTTTGTAATAGGCATATTGGGAGATGGAATCTCCTTGTTAGGAGCCTCCCGCACCCTTTTGATCTACAACAACCTCCTTCTCCTTGTGGACAACAACATTCTAATTAGAAGAATTATAAAGCTGAGATTTCAACATTCGTTTTTTTGATCTTGTATTGTCTGCAACAATGTTTTGAGGTCTAATGGAGCTACCCACTACTTGGTTCAAAGCATAGAAATCTTGTTATCTAAAGAACATAAGATTTTTCTCTTGGTTATCCTCTTGGGCCGCCTCCGCATTGGGATTTGGTGCTTCAATCGATGTCTCTTGTTGATTAGAGGAACATTGAACCATGAGAACATGTTCACGCAATGCATAAGCACAACCATATTGACTATGTGGCTGATTGCAAGGGAAACACCATTTAGCTTCTTGGACCATATTATTCTACACTAGGACCAAAGCTTGGATAGAGCTAATGACTAGAGGTGGCTGAATAGAGCAAATGTGGCTAATGGAAGTTGTGCATTCTAATTTTTCCACCTATTATGCTATTGGTTTTGACCATACCTCTGATTAAGTTGTTGATATCTATAAGGATGATACCCTTGATTAAATATTTGATTTACATGCCACCCCGATTAGAATAAATCCTATGGGATTGGGCTTGCTTCTTCTCTAAGCATATGACCTTATTAGACAAATTTTTATTAGGGCATTCAAATCTTCATCATTGTTTTTGTTATGTATGAGAATAGGATGTGGAGGTAGTATGTTTGGGTATTAGGATCCGAAATAAGGGCAATAAAGGTGAGAAGCTTGGGGCTTGGGGTAATTCATGGTATAAGGCATTGGTGGTCTAGGTACTAATTTTCCAACTTGAATTAAACAATTTTCATCCTAATGGCCAATGCATAAGTAAGAACAATGTAATACCCCCATTGATTGCACCATAATAACAATATCAGAGTTAAGAGATTTTAGAAAGTAAAGAAATGCACCTTCAACCATCGGTCTCACAAGAATTGGAATTTTGTCCCACGTCCTCTGGAACTTGAAGTTGAATTCTACCATTAGTTCATTTGGATCCCTCTTTATGGTGGTCAACTGCTCTAACAAGGACAATTTATCCCCCCTATCTCTAAATTGATTGCAAAGGGCTATGCATATTCCATTCCAATTTTGAATCGATCATGTTGTCAAACTCCTGAACCATTGTAAAGCCTTCCCTTTGAATGAGGAAGCTAGAAGTTTCACAAATACATCCATGTCAACAATTTCATGGATTACACACATTTGTAATATTATGAATATGATCAACTGGAGTTGTGTGATTTTCTCCAGTGAAGAATGGAATATTCTTAAAAGATGTTATTGGAATAGGATTCTATGCATTTAGAGCAAGTGGACTACTAAATATGAAGTTGAAAAATCATGGATTCAGTTGTTGTTCTACCATTATGATGGGACTAATAACTCTCGTGGATTACAAGAAGGGAATACCAGGTGGTGGTGTTGAAAGGGTTTTGTTTGGTTGATATGGTGATATAATTTTTCTTGTCTTCCCCTTCTGGTGATAGTCATGTTGCTACTCAAATACTCCTCCTTCTATAATCCTATACCTTGTTTGGATCCTTCTCATGAATATGGAACACTTGGACTATTGGAACCAGTTGATTTGAATAATGGAGTCACTAGATGTGTAGAACAAGCCTCCAAAGGATGGAAATATCTGAGTTACACACCAAAACTCAGTAAAGATGAAAATAAAGCTTTTAGTCCCACCCGGAGTGTAAAAATTATTGGAGCTCAAATATGTACTCGTCCCTGAATCGAAGACAACTCGAGATTTGAGACAACATGGGACTATCTTTAAGTTTTGGGAATTGAACCGAGACAGACCTCTAGAGAAGGTCAACTTCCTCTATCTATTCCTAATGCTAATACTACTCCTAGGAATTGAAATGCAACTACCTAACACTAACCTAAAACTCTAAGGAACTAGGGAAAGAGAGAAATGTATGAAAGTAAATTCCTAAACTAAGGGAGGTGATAACACCAAGAACAAGGGTGGAGATATTCAAGTGAGTGAAAATGGGAATAAAATGAAGTTGGAGAGGGTAGACAAAAGTGCCACTTTGTCCAAACCACATTCAAATCTACATTTTGTGGATCTTAACAAATTTGATTCCCGCAACAATAACAAAATATACAATAGATATCTTCAAGTGCAATGTAAAGTAATATTGACAAAAAATACAAACTAGGGCGGAATTAATGCAAAACATGAATTTAATTCCTCAAAATTTTGTACAATCCATTACAATCAAGACACAAGGAAATAATTCTTTTACTGAAAAGCCTAAATTTGAGGCCTATAACTCACAAAAATTTCTGGAACAATTTTACAAGATTTTCCTTACATTTTCAGAATGTCTCCCATCAAAATGAGGTGAATTTTACAATATATAGAGAAATGAACCTTGGAATTACTTCAACAACCGACAACCTTCATTGAAGAAGCATAGAATGCCATACAAATTGGTACTTTGCTTGCACGAGTAGTCATGGGTGCCATACCTCACTAAATTGGTAGTTGAAAAAAATTGTACCGCTTCTATTAATGCCTAGTTTTTCTCGCATTCACCATTTGCATGCATTTTTTCCCCCTTGGCGGTAGCATTTTATTCCCCATTGAACAATCAGTATAATTCCTTTGGTGTCGGCTGGTTGTAAGTTTTTATATTGTTAATCGGTTGTATTTTTCATCCTTGGTGATGGTCGGGAGTAAAATATTAATGTTTTTGGCTATCAGCGCAACATACACTCCTAGACGGTAGTTCACATCATATGATCATCTTCTCGACTGCTCCATTCTTTATTGACCAACAACGTGTAAACCTGCTACTGACCGGTAGCGCAAAACTTGTTATCGATGTCCTCACTGTCGCCTGATTGGTCCTCATCATGATACTGATTGGTAGCATAGTTCGATGCTATTAGCCGATAACATCCATACATGTTACCTACCGGTAGAATTTCTGCCACCTCTCTGCTCTTGCGATCTTGTAACTAACTATTTTTTCCTATCAACCCACCATTTCCATGCTCTTCGGCCGGTAGCATCCTTCGGTGCTATCAACGGGGTTAAAACACGCCACTGTATAACTTGCCAATCCCGCAACAACTTGTTTAGCTTTTAGCTTGGTCGTAACTCGACCTTGAATTGGCCACAACTCAACCAAGCTACACGAGCTTCCCATTGATTGTAATCTCTTAATGCACTGAAACCATGCTGTCAGTTGTCCATTTTACAAGGATGAAAAATATGGACAATAGTGACAACCTCCATATGACTTCTTTGCTATGAGACCGTGATATTTATTTATGGATAACAAATTCTAAGCAAGGAGGATAAATTATGTTGTGTAACTATTTTAAGACTATCATTTGAATGATCAAGAATTCGAGGTGAGCTCGAAGTTTGGTATAGAATTTTTTTCTACTAAAATGTGATTTGATAGTTTTCTAACTATATTTGATCTTTAATGGTTATTGAATCTATGATATCTCTTTGGTTATTCATATGCATGCATGGTAATATCTCAATTTTACTATGTTTTTTCTTGGAAGGTGTATTTTGTGGTATATAGAAGTTCATGCTTGCAACAAATTGAAGAAACACTGTAATCGTGTGTATGTCTCATTATTTAGTCAAGAAAGAGCGAGAGCTAAGCGAGAAAATCTGAATAGAGTGGTGCAAGAGATTAATCTTGAGGAATATAAAAAGATTTTAAGTTTATTTATATGGTATTGTGAGTGTTCAATGGATTAATGATTTAGGTCGGGGTAGAGTTTCGCTAACAAGTTTGTGACATAATAGTGGTATACAATTAGAACCTAACATATTAGTGGGAATGAGTATGAAGGTGAGTTTTGAGATCTAAGAGTTTTTCATGTTGTGATAAGATAATCCATTCAATAAAATACTATTATAGAGAGTTATATATCTAAGGTGGATTATTATTATTGGTTTAAAAGACCCCATAAACTATGAAAACCTTGTTTTGGGTAGAATAGTATGAGAATATCAAGTTATTCACATAGGTATAAGTAGCAAGAATTATCGGTGGTAAATTTGGAAGCATAAGAACATTATTACAAACCTCAAGAAGGAGTAATAAGCCTTGAAATTGATTTTAGAGGTTTTTGTATCAAAATATGTCTTCTCAAATTCACAAATCAAAACCTTCCTATGGTTTGAAGTCAATTAGTCATTATAAGGATTTAAAGGATGAAATAGTGTATGCATATTGGAAAAAAGAAATTGACACTATCCTCTCCCCAAATATGAAGGTTAGAAATCTTGACTATAATATTCATGATAGTTTTCAAGGTATCTTGTAGGGTAATGTGTTGATAAGAAACAATTGAAAGGTTTGATAGATGAGAGATATTTAAAGAGATTAGAGCCTTGGAGTTTTTAACATAGCACTTAGGAAGGAAGGGAAAGAATATTTAATAACCCTTGGAGTTTAATTTATTAGGGAATATCCTACTAGTGTATTATTTACACCTCTGAAGCCTATAGGACACAATGTAGATAGGGAGCTAAGAGGCAAGATTGAAGGATAAGTGAGCTGTTGAGGGAAAAGGGTCTTTAAATTATATACTTAACATATAAATAGGAAGGAAAAGGATATCCAAGGAGTTTGAAAGATGAAACATTCACTAACTAATCAAAAGTTATAGCCGTCTTCTTACTAACCTAAAACCTCACATTGGAGATCTAATTGGTAGTGTAAAGGGTGATTTTAAGGGAAATTTTACAAATAATGGTATGATGAAAGCTCACATGTAGATAAAAGGGCTTAATGGGTTCTGGAATGATGAATTTTGTGAGTTGATTCATTTTAACAAGAGTTAGGGTTGAAAAACTATATTGACAGGGCTACAAGGAGCCTTAAGCAAGAAAGAAGGAGCTTGTTAGAAAAGTGAGTTAACAAAGGAATTGGAACTTAAATTTTTGCACACACCTCAAGGTAAATAAAGGGTAATATAAAAATAAATTAGTTAGTTTTGGGAAAGTGTATAATGCTCCAACTATCAACGTACTCGGATTAAGTTGCTTGAGTAACCTAGAATTTTTTTTTGCTAAAAGGTAAGTCCATTGATATTTTTGGTTGTTTTAATTCATTTAAAAGGTTGAATTGACATAGGTAAGAGTATAAAAACATGTTGAAGTGGTTGGTTTAGTGCAATGAGAATGAATGATCAAGAAAAATTGTATAGTTTTGGAGATTTTGTGAATGAGATCAAGAGCTAGTTGAAGGCATTAGGTGTTGTTTTAGTTTTGAATCTTTCTAACATTGGAAGTTACTTAAGAGTGGTAGGATCTACATCATAAACTTAGTTTAGAAAGGTTTTATGGGCATGAAATGTTTTATTCCTTCTTCTTCATAACACTCAGTTCTAATTCCATTTTAGGGATATTTGGGGCCACGAGTCTCGTTTCTATGGCTATATTTGAGAACATTCAAGATTTATTTAGCAATTGTGTTACACATAAGGAGAGTATGGGGAAATTCATTCTATTTTATACTATGTGTCCTAGTTTGTAAATTTTTTCCTTGATCCTTCTATAGTGGTGTGTTTTGTGGGGCCATGGAAGGTATCAAAGCGGTTAAGTTGTTCGTAGGTAGTCCTAACTTTCCTCTTACAATTAAAGGGAAGATAACAAAGTTGAAAAATGACTTTGATACATGTTATTCTTACTTCATGGTGTGATTTAGATCCTAATTCTTATTCTCCATCTTTGGCATTCATGTGTTGGGTTTCATAGAATAATACTCCGAAATTTCCTCGACACAATTGGGGACTAATCACCCCCAACTCTTTGTTAGAGTTCAACAATCCGAACACCAAGTACAAGTAAAAATAGGATATTATTCCCTTTGCGAAAAAACATGTGTATTCCTTCCATGTTTTGTATCTCTTTATTTCACTATTTACAATTTGAAATTTTATTTTCATTTGATATAAAGTTTAATTATTTATCATGGGCATTAGATACACTCATTGTTGTAAGTTTCATCATGGAGTGTGCCAACACCAATACAACAAGATCTTGTAAAACAAACATCGAGTGAAAATAAAGTGTGTCTACACACTTTGGTATCTTTACTTTAAACATGCACTTTCATTTCATATATAAAGTGGAGGAAAATATAGACATTTAAATTTGGTAATTTTACTCTTCAACACTTGCTAGCCTTGACATTAATGTCTTACTCAAACAATTGTAATTGAACTATTCTCATCTAGTAAATCTCTAGGTCTCTTTTCTATATTTATTGATCATACACACTCATCTATCGATTTTTTTGAGAATTAAATGCATGAAATCCATTAAGAAATTCTTTTGGTTAGCTTCTGAACTTCACACTTCAAATTGTCTCTCTATGGTAAAAAATGTACAATAGGGGTATGAATGGCTATACATTCCCCGAACCTATTGTATGGTATATCCCTTACTCATATTGATCTTGGAATTTTAGGTGTACATTATTCTTTGGGTCATTTACTCCTTCTTAGTCAGCCTTTTTAACTTTAATCACCTTTAAAAACATATATAAGCAAGTGAAACTCACCTCATTTAGGACTTAGCACTTTCATGGACTCCTTCTGCAAAAGCTATCACAAAAAGAACTTAAATATCCCTACACTCATGAAATACCTCTACATATTCATTAAGGCAACAACATCTACAAGTCTAAAGCTTCCCATTACATCTATGGGACTACTTCCCACATTTGCAAGCAAACAAAGTCACTCAATCAAGTAGATATGCAAGAGAGAAACTCATGTCAATATTTTTCAAATAAAGGATGCCAAATCTAATTACACTATAACTAGATATCACATGCTAGGTGGAAAATGACGTGTGGTTTGAGGCCTCTTTAAATTTGTTCCAACATTGATGGTGTAAGGGGTACCCATAACCCAACTAATATTTATTTTGTGGAACTTATCATACATGGTCACGGTTTGAAATATTGAGTAGAGAATTTAGATTCCCCTACACTGGTATCGAGATTGATTAACAGAGAGTGAAAATATATTTAGATAATAGACACCGAAAATATAAAGATCATAGTTCTAAGCAAGGTCAAGACAATATAAATAGGTCAAGATCATAAAAAGTTCCTACCCTATTGTATGGTCATACCCATGACAATATTTAGGTCAAAATTTTACTATCGAATCACTCTTAGGTCTAGACCTATGTGTTCCATCATTTAGATCAATTAAATCAGTTTATAATCATCTATAATAAGCTAGGTACACTCAATACCTTGTGTTTGTGAACTTGTAATGCATCATGTACATTTGTTATAAGTATTAATGCATTGTTCTAGTTGGTGTGAGGTATTTTCCTTGTCACTCAAGGTATTTTCCACATCATATGGTGAGTCATCTCACTTAAGTGAGGTTGTAGGTATTTAGGAGTTATATGACATATGAAATATTTCGTCATAGAATCTGCCATTTTCATATGCATTATTGTCATGACAACAGCTTACATTCCACCTTCGAATTATAAATATTTTCTCCCTCATTGAGGGAATGATTGTCTAGGCATGAGAGTTACACAACACTCCCATATGTACCCTTTTTTGATCTATGAGTACGAGTAGACCTTTTTCTTGCATGCACAATTTTCATGGTGGTTATTCCTTTCGTACTACTTGTAGCTATGTCATGGATCCATTTGAGTGCAACTTGGTTAATGTGCACGTATTCCAACTTGATCCTCGTACTCACGTTCTCTCAAAGTTCTAATATTGAATGATTACTTTTAAAAGTTAATTAATTAGAATAACCCCATATTGTTTCTATTTAATTCTTTTTGGTTGTGTGTAAATATTAATATAGTCATTTTTATGTCCTTAGAAACAATAGTCTAATCCCATGCGCGCCGACCTATCACCCAATGGGTGCTGAGTGCTCACCCAAGGCACGCATGGGTACCAAGCCCCTCCTTTATGTGATTTTTTTGAGAATACATCCCCTATTGACAAAAGATTAGATGCAAGAAGGGAAAGAACCATGAATTCATTTAGATAACAAGGAAAATATCGACAGATAAGATATCTGATAATACAAAGAAAATACACTAGGGTTTATACCCACGAAAAATGTATATATTTTAAAAGAAAGACATATATTCATATTACTCTCTATTCAGTAACCACATTACATTCCTCAAGGCCATTACAGACCAAATTTCTTAATGCAAATAAGACTTATACATCAGAATCCTAAACTATGCTTTCCAGATTACAAAGATGTTCATAGACCCATCCCTCTAGATATGCCATCTCTCCTACTATCCTCCTAATGAGAACCTTAACCCATAGAATCTACTACTATTTCTGTAGAGCTTTTCCTCTCCTCTTCTTCTTCTCTTGCCTCTCTTGATATCTCTCTTGATGCCATTTTCTTCTACCCGAGCATCTCTATATATAGCTTTAGCATCCACCACCATGCCTTCTTAAAGTAATAGATCGGTTTCCAAGTGTCCATGTGGTCCTTCAATGGAGCATGCTTCTTCTCATCTGAGCTCTCCACTTTCTACAATGATGTCTTTTTGGATCCTTCCATCACATGGAATATTCCTTTCTTGACCACTAAGTTACTAGGACCGACACCTTATCCACTCTGCATGCTCAGTCGGGTCACACTTTTCTCGTGTGCTTCCTTAAACACCAAATATGGCTAAGTCTTGAAACCCTTTCCTTTGCCTTGCGTGCGCACCTTGGGTTCTATTAAACCCTTATAAAACCCTATCCTACATGCCTTTACCCTACGTACCATTCTTCATATAGGCCCCATGCGCCCATATGCCTTCTTGTACTTAGCTAATATTCTGAGGCCCAACATCACCCCACACTAAGCCTATTCTTTGTCCTCAGAAACACTTCTCTTTAATGAATAAAGAATGGTGGGGTCTGAATAGTTGGAAAAAAATGAAGGAATGAAGAATTGGGAGAAATAATGAAAGAATGGGGAAATGAAGGAGAACATGTTCATTGTTGAAGGAGGAGAGGGAAATCCTTCCCTATATCTCCTTTTAGCTTCTCCCAGGCATTAACCTCACTTTGCACTTGCTGATAGAGGTCACCGACTAGGGAACTTAACTCCTCAAAGCTTAGCCCTTCCCCCTTAGTGCACAATGTTTCAACAATTCCTTCTAGTTTTTTTCCCAAATCCTTAAGGGTGTCCATCTTGCGGGTGATCTGGGGGTATAATTCCTTTAGTCGGTTTTGATCAAGCCCCACAAGGTCTCGATAGCCTCTAATTTCTTCTCCACCTTGGCCAGGATCCTATCCCACTCTACTCTGTTCCCCTTATTCTTCTCCTAGAACTCCTTGAGTTCCATATCATGTGTAGTGACCAAGATGCTTGCTACTCTATCTCTATCAACACAATTATCATAAGTAGCTTCAACAACTTGCGTGGTGGCCTTTACATCAGCAAGGAGTTTGGTATACTTGAGCAACAATCCCTACAACCTTCAGCTTTTCTTCTCTCTCTTGGCATGCCAGCGCTTCTTCTATGGAATCTAAGGCAAGTGGCCGCCTCTCCATAGTGAGGATGCGAGTCAAATCCTCTAGGCACTACAAGGTTGATTCATATTTTTTCTCGGGTGGTGCTAGGTCGGGATGCTTTAAGACAATAACATTTGTAATCATCTCGATTTTCTTGTGTAATTCACACACCCTTTCCTTCTCCTCTTTCAGTTCGTGCCTTAGCTATGCACTGATTAGTTATTCTTATTTTAGGTCCTTGCTTTTCTCGAGAAGTTCCTCCTCCTTCTCCAATTCCACCTCTAGGAATCTCACCCTATCATTTATTCAAAAATTCTAGCCTCAACCTCAACTGAAACCTTGTTAAGTGCATTAATGACTTGCTCATTTGGCAATCGTTGAGCATTAACCAAGGGGTTTGTCCCTTTTGTCTCTGGCATTTACATTAGCGCCCCTTGGCTTACCTCAAACTCAGGTTCATTGAGATGGGATTTAAACACCCAAGATAACATTTTTGGTTCGTGGGTATGCGCCTTCTACGTCAAATGAGGGCATGGACAAGAGTTGTTTTGTTGGCACGGTGCTATGGAAGTGTGCACATAACACCTTGCTTGGATCATTAATGCAACCCATTCCTTTCCCTTATGCTACCACCATGTTCTTCCCACCTATATGCGCAAGCTTTGGAAAGCTCACAATTAGACCGAGATCTCCATCCATGCTGCCATACTCCTTTCCAAAACTTTCTTCCTCAATCCCCTTCATCACTTCATCTGCATTATTCCTGTTCCACTATTTTTTTGATGATTCCTACCACTTCTCTCTCCATGGATTCTTCTATTTGTTCCTTGGTGAGGCTTGGGGTCCTCTGATCTCTTGTTTTTAATTCTTCGCTCACCCCTTTGCCATTATTCCCTTTGCTTCCTTCTTCTTTTGAATCATGTATATCATACACGGATGATTATGAACTTCTTCATCCTCATTTTCATCCCTCTATCCCTTGTAGGCATCCAAGCCCTCCATTTCCTCTAAGTATTCCTTCTCCATCACCTTTTGTTTCTTCCTAACTAGTGATTCCAGTATAGGAGACTCTTCCCTCTCTTTCTCTTCGAGGCGACTCCTTGGCAACTCTTCTCTTGTGAGGGGCTCCTCTTGCTCTGATGCCTCTTCTTCTGGGGTCTTCTCCTTAATTGGGGACTTCTTCCTATGTGCGTAAGTGCTTGGCTTAGCACTTGTTTCCGGCATGCCCACAAATTGTGTTTTCTGCACACTTGGTGCCTTCTTCTCCTGCACCTCTTCTCTCTCCCTCTTCTTTTACGTGACCTTATTTATTCCTGTGGGGTCTTCTGGAATGGAGACATCATTCTCCAGGTAGGCACCCTTCTCAAACTTTTGCCTTATGTGTAAATATACCCTCGTTGCAGCCCTTTCAATGATCAACAATGTTATTGGTTTTATCATCTACACTTTTTGCGAGACATATTTCTCCACATATGCACACTTCTTTGGATATATAAGCTTTCGACACAGCTCGCGGTGGTATTGATCTACCTCACTAAGGTCAAACCTTAGTCTCTTGGTTTTCCTTAAAATGGTTGACCCCCACTTGGAAATATTTTGTGGTGAAATAAAATGGTAGCTTGCACCATGGAATCTTAGTCCCATCTATTAAGGTGAACTGGCCAATACAAAAATGCTGATATACAACAAACTCCACTTTCCCATCTACGAGCACGGGAAACTACTCAGGTATCCTCCACTCTTCCCTGAATGCATTGTGCATCCGCTTGTACCATTTTTCCAAGCGCACCTTATGAGTGGCCATCATGGTCTAATAAGCATATTTCTCAAACCTTTTCGCGGGAGAGATTTTCTTCTGATACTCCCATACAAAATTCTCTAGCCCATCGGGCACTCCAATCTCTAGAAGATGATGGTGAGGAGAATGTTGCTAAATAATATCTTCTCTCCTTCCCGTATGTCTGCTAATGATCTCATCTATAATGTAGGTGGATAAGTTGTAAATGGCGCCTGAACAAAAATAGTTCGGCATACATTCAGCCATGCCTTGTTCACTTGTGTCCACCTTTCTTGATCATTCAACTTGGTAACCAAGTGCACGACCATTCTCATAATAGGGTCGGGATATCTAGAGATATCGAAGTAGCGCAAACCCTTCTTGTAGTCATAGGCATCCATAGTTTCCTTGATGGCCTCCTTATCATCCAAGTCGTCATCTATGGAGTCTCCTTTGTAATTCAGGCCAGTGAATTTTGATATGAGTTGAGGAGTTATGCGCATTTTGCATCCTGTAAAATAGAAGTGGTCTTCATGCACACACGACATCAACCACTGGTATAACCGCTCAGGATTTCCAAAATAGGGCAACTCATATAGTTACAACAACTTGACCTTCTCCAACTTCACCTTCACTTCATCGTTGTAGATTGACATTCCTTCTGGTGTCCTCTTGTTAGTTGGATGAACTAGTTCCAATGTCATCTCTTTTTTTGTAGTGCTCATGTGATGATTGTAGTCACTTATGGCCATCTTCCTCAAATGCGATTCCCACTCTTTCAGTAGAAACACTCCATTTAGGTACTTGCATTTCTGCATACCACTCTTCATTGGAACTAGTGATGGAAGTGTTTGTTTTCCTTTTCCCTTGCCCTTCTATTTCTTTGGCAAGATGGTTACCTTCTTTGGTGCCATTCTACTTGTTGGGTTAAAAATTAAATTCCTCCTTGCTCTGCTCTATTACTTTGCTCAACTCTAAGGCTCAATTCGCGAAGAATCCTCCTACCTCCATGCCCTAGCTGCCAAACCCTAACTAGGAAAACCCTTCCACAAGATGGCATACTCCAAAAGAACTCTCCCCACGCCCGTGTACTCCTTCCACTCCAATTCACATATCAACCTAGTTGCGCACATAGATCTCTATGATTCTTCTTCCTCGAACAAATCTCTCTGGATGCCCTAGTTCGATAGAGCTCTTCCACTTCGTAATCGCAAGGTAAAATAATGATTCACCTAAACTCATACTTATAGATTTTATCTCCTTTCTAGATGTTGGTGCTTGGTTTTAACCTCACCCCTTTCATACCAGTTAGTATTTTCAATCTACATGGTTTGAAGTCTTTCTGTCTCCCTATGTGGATGCATGAAGTATTATCTTTATCAGGTTGTTGTCGTCAAATCCTTTTCTATGGTCGTGGATCATGTCGTGCCTGGTATTGTTTACTGGTTTCTTTCCATGTGGACCAGTTTGTAATTTGGGAGTGAATGTTGGAGTTTCCCTTTCTTTTTATTTTTCCATGGTCGTGTTTTCCCTGTCAAATTTTTTCCCAACATCCACGGATACGTGTTCATTTCTAATTGGACACGACATGGCAGGTCTATTTGGTGAACTTGTCACTTTTGTTACATTTGTAAAAAATGCCCAATTGGTCCTATGGCTCTGATGAATTCTAATTGGCTACTCAACGATATGAAGTGACGGAGCAATTTCTTACTTTGGCCCCAAAAGTGTACACGTGTCATAAGTCGAGCAATTGCGGGAAGGTGGGCCCTTTTTGTGTTTTAAGGCATTATGGTGAAAGGAGTAAAAATATAAAAGGAATGCCTAAGGCCCATAAAAGGACATGTGGTCATTTTTAAGTTAAAAGTGGGAGGCGGGTCTCGTCGAAGACTTTGGAACTTTTAGCCTTGTTTTGAAAAAGGGAGTAAGGTATAAAAGTGAAGCGTGACCCCACAAGTGCCCAGATAAAGCCACATGTTGAGTTTACATCAAAGATGGGAAGGTGGGTTGCGAGGTATTTTAGAATTTTGGCTTTGTTTTGAAAAGGTAAAAAGGTGTAAAAATAAGCCGTGACTCACAGGCGCCTAGGAAAGCCACGTGTTAAACCTATATTGAAAGTGGGTGGGTGGGCCAGAATGTTTAAAAGCACACAATTCTTCTGAGTGGCATAAAATGCAAAAGGCCCCCAAGGCCCGCTCAACTAAGATCTTTTCCATGTGGAGGGCCCGCACTGTTTGGGGACCTACCCCTGAATTTTACTTTTGAAAGAGCGTCGAAGAGACATGTGGAGGTTTCGTTGGATCTTCCCATACTTTGAATACTCAAAATTTTCAAGTGTCCAATGTAACTTTCTCAATGGCCCAACTTTTCAGACTGAGACACATGGAGAGCACGTTTGGCACCTTCAAAAGTGCACCAAAGAGACATGTGGTTCTTAAAATATTTCAACGACCGTTTGAGGTAAAAATTTTCCGGGCCCGAGACACGTGGAGAGCTCGCGTATTTTGGGTCTCCTTTTTTTGTGAACCATATCAAAAGTACATTGAAGAGACACGTGGAGGCTTCTACTAGCTTCTCTCTTTGACACCTTCCTATGACTTCACTTGCAGCTTGTGCTAATACATGGTTCCAATCCTCTTTAAACTTGCGACTCGGACTCTCATTTAAGATATGTGGTATAATCCATGCGAGGACACTCATTTCAAGAGGCACAAATGCAAGGTATCTATTCCTCAAGGTGTATTCTCAAAGGTGAAAAGGATTTCTTGTCAGATCAAGCCATATGGAGCCACCTGAGAATTATTAAAAAGGGTATTTCTTGCATGACAAAATAAAAAATGATTAAAAATACTGTCAAAAGTTATGACATGGTGCCCCAATCATATTTGATGAAAGTAGGATATGTGAATGGCTCATAACTTTTCCACCTAACAATGAAAAAAGAGGAATATTCTCTGGTATGTTGTAAGATATTCTTTGATTTACTTTTGGGGAAAATTTTGGGATGAGTGAGCAAGTGAAATTGTATAAATGCAATGAGAATACTCTTGTATAAGGGGGTTAATTTTTCTAAGAAAGTTTGAGAAAAACCATTTTCTCGAGAGACCATCTGAGAAACCTATTTATTTTCCTATGTTTTTAGATTTAATCATGTCAAGATGGTTACAAGTGTACAACCATTGACAAGATCTGAGATTGTTGAAGAAAATTTCCCTACTGATGAATCTAATGAACCTTGAATGAATTTGTGTTGATCATGAGCATAATTGTGTTTGCTTTTATTTCAGAATGTTTTCAAATAGTTTTTCATGTTCCTATTGCAATCTTATGTTAAAATCCCTCTGAATCACACAAGATCTTATCCACGTGGTAGTATTGTGGCATTTGCAATTTCATTATGAGAAGAGATCTTTCATCTTGTAATGAAATAAACAATTTAAAATCATTTTACTTCCACTGTGTTGATAAAGATTGTTTGTTAGCCTATGAGTGTATCTTAGGCATGACTAATAAGGTATTTCTAATGTTTAATTGAGTCTTTAACATGAGCCTTTGTGTTGAATTCTTGAAGAGTGTATGAAATCATGCATCTCTGGGCCTCCATTGATACACACCTTCTGGTTGAAGGAATATTTTTGCTATTTTGAAGCATTTTGTCTGTGAGTGTTCCAATATTTGTAAAGGCTCTCAAAGATCTGGTATAATCAACTTTATCTTGCTTAACTTCCCACCAAAAACTTCTCAAATGATAAATCCTACATGAACTACCCTATTTGTACTATGTATCCACAAAGATTTAACAAATTTCACTGCCAAAATATGCAGAGACAATCAGGTTTCAATTATTGTCTTTAGTAACCCGAACCTTGTCTAGAAACATCTCCACTCTCTAGTGTGACAACTCGTGAGAGTTAGATTGTGTTGTATTGATCATATTTTCTCAAGGTTTTCATGAAAATTATGCAAAGAAGGATCTCTTGATATCCTTCACCAACATGGGTTACAGAATGGGTCCTCTCACCCTGTTGAAGGCATAACCTAAAGTAGTGAGGGTAGATCAAACCCTTAGTAAGGTGCTATCCATTTCTCCAACGCCTGAGTAATAAAGAGTCAGTTGAATCCCCTCCCTAGCTATAAAATGACTTATATCATGATTTTTCTATCTCTAAGCATCCTGCTAGTTTCGTGATGCTACTCAACCCTCGTAGGAGAATCAATTTGGATACCAACACCGAAATAGTGCCGTTTCAGGGATTATTTCAATTGTAGAGGATTATTTGAACATCGACACCTATTTGTGCAAACAACAACACTTTCGAAATGGCATTTGGAATTATTCAATTAGAGGATTATTTGAACACCGAGACCTATTTGTGTGGCAATAACACCCAAATGGTGTTGTTGCCATGGAGTATTTGAATTGCATAGGACTATTTTAACACCGGGACCTATTTGTGTGGAAACAACACCAAATGGTGCCATACAGGGACTATTTTTACAAATGCGTACACATACCAACCTTGTAATGTTTCTTACATGGTTTAAGTACAAATAAGTTATTTAAATGTCATCCTTTGTTGAGATTTGTAAGATTTGTGCAAGATTACAAGTTCATTGTGTAGTATTTCTAGTTTCTAGTGGTTATTACACTAAATTTGCATCAATAATGATAAATGTGGGTAAAGGAAGGTCGGATCTATTAAGCTTTACAAAAATTAAGCATTGATAGACACTTGGAAAGTTACTTATAGTGCATTTGCACAACTAAGGTGAAAATCCTTAGTGGTGACTCCATGTTGAATTGAAATTTTCATGATTACCAGTGTCTTAACCTGTGTCAAGTGAAATTTTTCATCGATATTTGCAAAGCTGGAGGGAAGAAGGTCTTTCTTCACCAGGGATCCTACTAAAAAGTTATTTCTAGAACTAGGAAAAGCAAATTCAGAAGGAAAACAAGTCTGGAAAGTTGTTGGAAATCAAGAATCAAAAAAGGAGATATCAGTTCTGAAAGGTGATCAATCTGTGGTTGAAGATTACCATATGTCTTCAAGTGATTCTGAACCAAGTAATCTTTATATAAATTTGAGTTCTCCAACTGAGAGGGGCCATCATTTGTGTCTGAAAAGCGTGCCTCTCAGTTTTCCCTTTTCTTCCAAGGTTGATAGGGTTTTCCATGAAACTGAGTCATTAGAGAATATCTATTTTGAAAGCTATACTCATGCTCCAAAGACCCCTCATTCCCTATCATTTTGTTTCTCCTATAAATTCACCATCCTCAAGGCAAATATGGCCCAACCTCCACCTAGACCTCCTTTTTTGTCAATACTTTTGGACCTATAAATTTTAGAGGTATGGATGGATATCCTAATATGGTGCCACAAGATGTCAAAAATAGGTTGCCAAAATTTCAAGGGAATAATGCCATCATTGGTGACCACCATTTAAGACTCTTTGTCAATATGATGGAAGATTTTGAAATTGAGTTTGAAGACATGTATATAAAATTGTTTATTCATACTCTTGAGGAGGATGCACATGACTGGTACAAGAATTTTACCAGATAATTCAATAGATTCATGGACCAAGATGAAAATTCCTTTAGATTGCAATATGGGGATAAGACAAATCCCAGGTTCCTTTTATCTAAATTTGAAAATATAAAGAAAAATCCAAATGAATATGTCCATGATTTCAATACTTAGTTCAATAAGACCTTGAATAGGCTACCTATAATCCTAAGGCCAAGTGATGAGTCTATTTGATAAAATATTCTAACGCTTTTGATAAAAAGGCTACTTATTACTTGAGAGATAAGAACCCAGGAACATTAAGGTAGGATTTCACCATGGCCTTACAAATAGAAAATAACATCAAAGTAGTTGGAAAGCCTCCTAAGAGAGAGGGTGTCAAGTTAATCAATCCGAGAGAGGCCTCAATCAAACAAAGCTGTGGATCTGGAAGAGGTTGTAAAAACTTTGGTTGGAGCAGTTAAAGAGATATCCTATAAACTGGCCAGAGCAGAAAAAGGGATAGGACAAAGTTCCTAGGGTCAACACAAGCCACATGGTCATGAGAGATTTGGAAATCATCCCAAAGGTGATCACAGACCAGATGACAGAGGAAAGGGCTCATGGGATCAGAAATAAACAGCCTCAACCTAGGGAGAATATATTGGTTCCCGATCCTTTGACTGCTATGGTTACTCTACTGTGGAGGAGGCCAATGTTATCGAGTGGTGTGATAGGTGTTTCTTACCACACTCCCCATGTGATGTAGATCAAGAAGTTGAGGAAGCATATGATGATGAGATGTATGATGATGTGTGCATGATGGAATGCCCTGTAAACTCATGGCAGGGGGCAACCTCAACTGAATTGATAAGTTCCAAAACTATTGAAAACTTCTGGGATTGTGTTCACTGGTATTACCTCTTCCTCCTATTAATACTTTTGAAATTGATATGGTGAAAGAATTTGATCTTTCCTAATCATGATTTTGAATACTTAAGGCCCTTGATGATTAAAAATATGATGGAGGGATCCCTTCCAAAGAGGACAGAAAACTATTGATGAATGTAGTAGTTTCTCGGAGAAAAAGAATATAACACTAGAAGTAAGGTTGTCAAAGGGGAGGGCCACAAACCAAGCCAAAATTTCCATTTCTTACCAATATCCCGAGGGAAACCCCTAAGAAAGATACATCTGAAAAGGCCTAACTACCCCAAATAAAACTTGTGCTCCTGCCCATGCCCAAACTCTGAAAACTCCTATACTATTAGAGGAAGTGGTGAATCTCCCTCCTAATACTGCCCTACCCAAATATGTTCCTTGTGACATAGCCCAAATCTTGAGTCAGATCAAGGTCACTATTCCCATTGTTGAATTACTCAGGATCCCTGAGCATAGGAAAAGGGCATTCAAATATTTGGGATTTAAGGAAGAAAATATTACTCAGGGAAAAAGTGTTAATAATATAGAGGTTCCTCCCATTATTATAGAATCAAAATACCACAAGCATTGGAGGAACTGGGTGAATCATCTGAGGTGTATTTGGGAACTTCTTTGGTTGAGTCTCAGTTGGATGTTGATCCATTTTTTACCACTTTGATTATTAAAGATAGGCTGGTACATAATTGCATGTTTGATTCAGGAGCCTCATGTAATGTAATGCCTCTTGAGGTAATGAATGAGTTGAATATCAAGGTAATAACAACTTTTGGGAAATGTACTGCTATGGATTCAAGAGAAGTGCCAGTAATTGGATATGTCAAAGGAATGGTAGTGCAACTAGCAACTTATCCAGAAAATGCTTAACCATGAATGTGGTTATTGTGGACTATCCTGCCAAGTGGGGGATGTTATTGTCTAGAAAATGGGCAGCTAGTGTGGGTGGAAGTGTACAAATGGACATGTCATATGCAACCATACCAGTGGAGGGGAACCTTGTGAAGTTGTATGGTGAGAAGAAAATGTTGCATATCATTGAGGACCCTAACAATGCTTCTTATGAAGTATTGTACATAGATGTCTGATGTCGATAACTTTGTGGGCTATGCTGATTATAAGGAGCATAGAATTCGAGGAGTGCAAGTATCCTGAGCAGGTAGGTTCTCCTTGGGCCTTGATGTTTGATGGGGCATGTTCTAGATTTGGTAATGGCACCGGTGTTGTTTTGATATCTCCAAGCCAAGAGGTTTTAAATTTTCTTTTAAACTCAATTTTGAATGTACAAATAATATTAGAGAGTATGAAACATTGTTGTTTGGTTTAAGGATTGCTTGGAAATATGGTGTCAAGGATATTATTATTAAAGGGGATTCAGAGCTGATAGTCAAACAAGTTAGAAAACTATATGCAACAAAGAATCAAAGAATGAAGCAATATAAACATGCAGTTTGGGACTTCATTGAAATGTTTGATTCTTTCAATATAATACATCATGATAGGAAGTATAATACTATAGCAAACAAATTGGCAATATTGGGATCTAGGTTTGAAAATTGTACAATGTCTCCCTATTGTGAATATGATATTGAAATATTGACCAGCCGTCTGTCTCTGATAATATCAAGCATTGGAAAGTTTTGAAGATGATGCTCAGTCCAAAGGTTTCTACAGAATAAAGGAGAATTTTCCAATCAAAGTATGGAATGGGAACCAATGGTTTGTGTAGGTGAAGGAAAAGAGACCTTATTTGGTAAGGACATTATCCAATTGAAAACTAATACTATTCCCAGAGGTTTGGTTGCACTGGAATCAAATTTTGATAATGTTGACTGCATTATTAATAGACACATGTCATCCTCGAGGGATGTTGAGGAACATAACCTAGGCACAAAAGATAAACCTCGAAAAATATGGTTAGGTAACAATTTGAATAAAGAAGAAAAGAAATCATATATCCAATTATTAAAAAAGTACCAGGATTGCTTGGCATGGTCATATTCAAAATTGAAGGCATATAGGGAAGACCTTTTTCAACATGAAATACCCATGGAAGCCAATGCCAAGCCATTTAGGCAGAAACAAAGACCAATTAATCCCTTTCCAGGTCTAAAAATGCAAGAAGAGTTGAAAAAGTTAAGGGATGGAGGAATTATACAACCTATAAGATACTCCTCATGGGTAGAAAACTGGTACTTGTTCAAAAGAAAAATGGGGATATAAGATTGTGTGTTGACTTCAGAAATTTAAATAAGGCATCAATCAAGGACAACTATCCCTTTCCAAATATGGATAACATGTTGCAATTAGTTACTGGTTCTGAGTTGTTATCCACTTTGGATGGTTTTTCTGGTATAACCAAGTGGTTGTGAAGCAGTCAGAGAGAATCAAAACCACTTTCACCACTCCATGGGGAACCTATGTGTATGTCAGAATGCCGTTTGGCCTGATGAATGTTGGAGCCACATTTCAAAGAGCAATGGATATAACATTCTCTGGATATATAAATGATTTCATTGCCATGTATTAGGATGATGTGACAATTTTTTCAAGGAAAATAAGTGATCACCTGCAACATTTAGAAAAGATGTTGTTAAGATGCAGGGAATATGGTATCTCACTAAACCCTAAGAAATGTCATTTTGGGGTTCAAAAGGCAAAGCTGCTTGGACATATTGTGTCAAAAGAAGGGGTCATGATTGATCCCGAGAGAGTGGAAGCCATTAGTAAAGTTCCTATTCCAAGAACCAAAAAGGGAATTCAGTCCTTTTTGGGAAAATAAATTTTATTAGGAGATTTATTTCCAACTTTGCCGAATTGACTATCCCAATCACCAGTATGTTGAAGAAAGATCAAAGTATCAAATGGGAAGAAGCAACTATTCAAGCCTTTACTAGGATTAAGGAAGCATTGAAGAATGCCCCTATTTTAGTAGCTCCTAATTATAAAAAGGCTTTCCAAATGTTTTCCTTTTCTTCAGAGAATACTATTGCATCTGTGCTATTACAAAAGGATGATGAAGGAGCTAAAAGACCAATTGCTTTCTTTAGTAAAGCATTACAAGGAGCAGAATTGAAGTATACTATCATGGAGAAACATGCCTTTTCTTTGGTCAGGGCCAAAAAATCTTTAGGCCATATATTTTGAGCTCTAAAGTCATAGCTTATGTTCCCCATACCATGGTTAAGGATATCCTATCAGAGATGGAAATTTCAAGTAAAATATGCCGATGGGAAAATAAATTACAAGAATATGATATGGACATCCAAACTACAAAATTGGTCAGAGGATTGGGCCTAGAAAAGCTAATGGTGGAAAGCAACCTACAAACAATTGAGATAAATGAGGTTGAAGAAGAAATATTGAATATTCTTGAGAAATTGACAAATTCTGAATGGTACAAGGATACTATTTTTTATCTCAAACATCTACAATGCCCTGAGTATTTAAGCAAGAATCAAAAGAGAGCACTTAAGTTAGCCTCCCAAAAATACATCATCACTGATTATGGGTTAGCTTGGAAGAACCCTGAGGGAGTTCTTTTGAGATGTATCACTTGAGGATGAAGCCCCAAAATAATTGATGATTTCCATGGAGGAGTTTGTGGAGGGCATTTTTCTGGAAGAGTCAAAACTCATAAAATCTTAAGGGCTGGTTATTGGTGGCAAAATATTTTTAAATATACAACTTTGCTGGTAAGAAAGTGTGAGAGTTGTCAACATTTTTCAGGAAGATTGAAAGCTTCAGGCTCCCTCCCTTTACAACATGTATCAATTGAAGCCCCATTTAAGTAGTGGGGAATGGAATTCATTGGTGAGATTTCAGATTCTTCAAGTGCAGGCCACAAGTGCATATTAGTGGCCATTGATTACTTCACCAAGTGGGTGGAGGAAATCCCTACCAAGAAATATACCCACAAAATTATTATGGACTTCATTCTAAATCATATAATTTGTAGGTTTGGAGTGCCTACTAAGATAGTTGTTGACAATGCTATGAGTTTTCGAGCCAAACCTTTAATAGCCATGTGTCATGAGTATGGGATCAACTTAGCATATGCTTCAAATTATAATCCCCAAGGTAATGGACAAACAAAATCAAACAACAAGAATTTATTGAAGATAATCAAAGGACCTTGGAATTAAAAAAATGGAAGTGGGGTGAGCAGTTGAAGTTTGCTATTTGGGATGATAGAATTACTATTAAAAGAGCTACTTGGAAAGATCCCATTTGAATTGGTGTATGGAACTCAAGCTCTACTTCCCCTGTATATGCAATTATCTTCATATCAATTCATCCAATAGTTGGAGGACCAGGAGGTTAGTCCCTAAGATTCACATATCAATTAAATTGTTGAATTAGATGAAGAGAGAAGAGAATCCCACCAAAGACATGTGAATTTTAGGGAAAAATGAAGAAATTGTTTGACAAAAAGGTTACCCCAAGGGTTTTTAGGAGATCTTGTGCTACTATGGGATAACAGACATGAGGATAAGGGAAAATATGGAAAGTTTGATGCATTATGGATGGGCCCTTATTCTATTGATATTAGGATCGGTGAGCACACCTTCTTCCTAAAATATCTAGATGGGGAATTGCTTGAGTTCCTGTTAATGGCAAGCACTTGAAACATTTCCTTGATTGATTTCTTAGAATCAAGGCACACATCATTGTACAATGTACAATATTTTTGTTTTTTTTTTTTCTACGTTTTTCTATTTTGGTTCATCCCTGGTCCTTGGTGGCTGGTTTTGTTGGTTTCTTAGTTTGTCCCTGGGGTGTTGGAAATTATTTTTCTGCTTTGCAAGATTGTTCTTGACTCTGTTGCCCAATGGATTTTTGGCACATGGTTTGTTATGTTGTTCTTGTGGCACTCATTGGGAGTGCCCATCCCCGAGTCGGAGCCAATGTTGGTGCTCGGTTTTAACCTCGCCCCTTTTAGGACTAGTTAGTATTTTCGATCTCTGTGTGGTTTGAGTCTTTCTATCTCCTACGTGGATGCATGAAGTATTATATTTATCAGGTTGTTTTCATCAAATCCTTTTCTATGGTCATGGATCATGTTGTGCTTGGTATTGTTTACTAGTTTCTTTCCGTGTGGACCAATTTGTAATTTGGGAGTGAATGTTTGAGTTTCCCCTTCTTTTTATTTTTCCACGGTCATGTTTTCCTGTCAAATTTTGTCCCAATGTTTATGGATACGTGTTCATTTCTAATTGGACATGACATGGCGGGTCTATTTGGTGAACTTGTCACTTTTGTTACATTTGTAAAAAATGCCAAATTGGTCTTGTGGCTCCGATGAATTCTAATTAGCTACTCAACGATATGAAGTGGCACAGCAATTTATTACTTTGGCCCCAAAAAGTGTACACATGTCATAAGTTGAGCAGTTGCAGGGAAGGCGGGCCCTTTTTGTGTTTTAAGGCATTCTGGCGAAAGGAGTAAAATATAAAAGGAATGCCTAAGGCCCACAAAAGGACACGTGGCCGTTTTTAAAGTTAAAATCGGGAGGTGGGTCACCAGAAGACTTTGGAACTTTTAGCCTTGTTTTGAAAAAGGAGTAAGGTATAAAAGTGAAGCACGACCCCGCAAGTGCCTAGATAAAGCCATGTGTTGAGTCTACATCAAAGACAGAAGGCGGGTCACCGGAGGTATTTTGGAATTTTGGCTTTATTTTGAAAAGGTGTAAAAATAAACCATGACTCACCTCAACAGCGCCAGAGGAAAGCCATGTGTTAAACCTATATTGAAAGTGGGTGGGCTGGCCAGAATGTTTAAAAGCACACAATTCTTTTAAGTGGCATAAAATGCAAAAGGCCCCCCCAGGCCCGCCTTAACTAAGATCTTTTCCACGTGGAGGGCCCGCACATGTTTGGGGACCTGCCCTTGAATTTTACTTTTGAAAGAGCACCAAGAGACACATGGAGGTTTCCACTTGGATCTTCCCATACTTAGACTTTTCAAACATCTGATGCAACTTTCTTAGACCCTAAGCACATGGTACCTTCATTGGTTCTTAAAAATTTTCAATGGCCGGTACAACTTTTCTCGGGTCCGAGACACGTGGAGAGCCCACACTTGTTTGGGGTCTCGATTCAAGGGCACTTATCAAAAGTGCACCGAAGAGACACGTGGAGGCTTCACTGGCTCCTCTTTACACTTGGCCGACTCGGACTTGCAATGCAAATATGTGGTATAATCCATGCGAGGACACTCATTTCTGAGAGGCACAAATGCAGGTATCTATTCCTCAAGGTGTATTCTCAAAGGTGAAAAGGATTGCTTGTCAGATCAAGCCATATGGAGCCACCTGAGAATTATTAAAAAGGGTATTTCTTGCACGACAAAATAAAAGAATGATTAAAAATATTGTCAAAAGTTATGACATGGTGCCCCAATCATATCTGATGAAAGTAGGAAATGTGAATGGCTCACAACTTTTCCACCTAGCAAAAACAAAGAGGAATATTCTCTTGAAGATTTAGACTTTTGGGGGAAAATTTGGGATGAGTGAGTGAGTGAAATTATATAAATGCAATGAGAATACTCTTGCATAAGGGGGTTAATTTTTCTAAGAAAGTTTGAGAAAAACATTTTCCCGAGAGACCATATGAGAAACCAGTTTATTTTCCTATGTTTTTGGATTTAATCATGTCAAGATGGTTGCAAGTGTACAACCATTGACAAGATCTGAGATTGTTGAGGAAAATTTCCCTGCTAATGAATCTAATGAACCTTGAATGAATCTGTGTTAATCATGAGCATAATTGTGTTTGCTTTTATTTCAGAATGTTTTCAAATAGTTTTTCATGTTCCTGTTGCAATCTTATGTTAAAATCCCTCTGAATCACACAAGATCTTATCCACGTGGTAGTATTGTGGCATTTGTAATTTCATTGTGAGGAGAGCTTTCATCTTGTAATGAAATAAACAATTTAAAATCATTTTACTTCCACTGTGTTGACAAAGATTGTTTGTTAGCCTATGAGTGTATCTTAGGTGTGACTAATTAGGGATTTCCAACGTTTAATTGAGTCTTTAACATGAGCCTTTGTGTTGAATTCTTGAAGAGTGTATGAAATCGTGCATCTCTGGGCCTCCATTGATACACACCTTCTAGTTGAAGGAATATTTTAGATATTTTGAAGCATTTTGTCTGTGAGTGTTCCAATATTTATAAAGGCTCTAAAATATATGGTATAATCAAATTTATCTTGCTTAACTTTCCACCAAAAAATTTATAAATGATAAATCCTACATGAACTACCCCTATTTGTACTATTTATCCACAAAGATTTAACAAATTTCACTTGCTAAAATATGTAGATACAATCAAGTTTCAATTATTGTATTTAGTAACCTGAACCTTGTCCTACCTACCTCATGTTGTTCCTACACTTTTCCTTCTCTATACTTGGTCTTTATAAAGCCTTATCTTGACACCAATCATTCTCATCCACTAATTCCACGTGCGTTCTTCTATTTTTCACTCCTTTAATCCTTTCATCCGGGCCTTACAACTTTCACTACTAGCTTGTATCGTACTTCACACTACTCCGCATTACTCCACCCCACACTAAATTAGATGCGTGGTCCTCTACACATACATAACATTTTGGAAGTAGTAACTTGTTATCGACACACAAGGTGCAAAACAAAACACAAAGAAAGGAACAAACAACGAGAAAGGGAAACAAAAGAAAAGAAAATGCATAAAGGGAAATCCTAAGCTAACTGGCAATACTGCCTTATTTACAAACACAAGGAAGGCTTATTTATAGTAGGGCTTTAGCCTACTCCCATTGAAATGGCCAGTAACTTTGTCCCATCCAAAGGTCTTGTAACTGACATGCACCTGAATCAAGGATGTACGAGATGATGTAAGGGCCCAACCAATGGACTTTAAACTTCCTAGGATGGTGCAAATACTTGGAATCATACAACAAAACCATCTTCCCAACCTCAAACTGCTTGTTCTTGATATGACAATCATGTCATGCCTTTTTTCTAGCCTTTTCAGTCTTCTAACTCCATCTAGCAAGTGATTGCATTTCATCTAACTACATCAACTTATCGATCCTTTCTTTAAGCGCTTGTTCATCAGCTAATCCTCCTGCTTGCATTATACACAATGATGGTAACATGAATTCAATTGGAAAAACAACCTCCACACCAAACACCATTTGAAATGGTGTGGCATTATTTAAATTTTTTTAGGTTGTCATGTACACCCATAGAATGTCCGATACTTTGTCATCCCAAGATTTCCTTCCAATATCACAAATCTTGGTCAATGTGTGACTTAGTATCTTGTTAAATTTCTCAACACTTCCATTTGCTTGAGGGTGATAAGGGGTAGTCTTGTGATGGGCCACCATAAATTATACTAATAGAATCCTGATCATTTCATTCAGGAAATGTGTACCCCTATCACTTGTCAATCTCAAAGGGCATCCATGCCTCGCTTATTATGTTCTCCCATAAAAACCTAGCGAGATGTCGCTGCAAAGACAATCCTTTGTAAGTGCTGCTTCGCCCATCTTGTCAAGTAATCGGTCACAGTAATGATATACCACGAACCGGTCCTTCGTGCGGCTAGTAAAATGGGTCCTAAAAAGTCAATTGCCCACTTTTCAAATGGATCTACACTGGCTATCAACCTTAATGACATCTCATCCCTATTTCCGTGTTTTCCTAGTGCACCGATAATGGTTGCGAGCCATGAAAAATTCAATACAATCCTCATATATGGTTTCCCACCGAGCCCATGCGGTTGCATTTCCTACATATTTCCCTCCTACAATCCCACCATGCGCTTCCTCCATAATCACTATGGTCTCATGTTCTAATACACATCGACATAGAACCTCATCATGACCTAATTTATACAGATCTCCACTAATCAACATGTAGGGCACGTTGCATATTGCTAACTATTTTCTCTCCAAATCCTTCATCCCGTCTCGATGCCAAACCTGTTTTAAGGAATACCGCAATATCTTCTAAATCTAAGGGCTTGCACTGTAACCTAAACAATTTCACATCCAACATGTTATTCTTAATAATCTGCGCATCCTCTCATGAGTCAATCCTTGATAAGTGGTCAGGTCCTAATTACATTTTCCCGGTTTTACAACCACCGTGAACTCAAACTCTTAAACTAATAGGATCTAACAACATATGTACCCTTGAAAAACTAGCTTGTTTACCAAGTACTTCAATGCCATGTGATCTGTGTAGAATATAAATAAGCAGTGTTGCTATCGAGATACTACTCGAACTTATGTAGTGCATAGATCATTGACAATGCCTCGCGCTCAGTAGTGGTGTAATTCTATTTTGTTGGTGTCAAATTCCTACTTACAAAACACAAGGGGTGATCAACAATCCCCTCACTAGGCTATGCTAGTACTTCTCCAATGGTTGTTCTGAGGCATCAACATGCACATGGAAAGGCTTATCCCAAGAAGGAAAGCATAGTATGGGCGTAGTGACAAGTTTATCCTTCAAAGTGTCAAATGCCTTCTACTACGCCTCTCCCTAATGAAAGGAACTCTTGTGCTTTAGCAATTCTTCCAAGGGTGTGGCAATCTTGGCATATCCTTTGATGAACTTCCTGTAGTACCTTGTATGCCCAAGAAATCCGTGCACTACGCTCTGACTAGTAGGCTCTCCCAATCCCACAATAACAAATTTTTTTGCAGGATCTACTAACAAGCCCTCCTTACATATAATATGTCCCAACAGGTTCCAAATAGAGTAGCAAAGACACATTTCTTAATGTTGAGGGATATCCTCAACTACCGACATCTCTCAAACATCAGCCTCAAATTGTCACAATGGTCTTTTACTAGCCCATACACAATCCAGTCATCTAGGTAGACTTGAAGAAACTTGTGGATGAAGTCCTGAAATTCTTGTACCATAATGCGCGAGAATACAATAGGTGTATTTTTCAATCCAAAAGGCATGATTGTATAGGAAAATATTCCCCACTCAGTGGAGAAAGTTGTCTTTCTTTGGTCTTCCTTTGCAATCTTGACTTGGTGATACCCTGAGAACCCATCCGTGAAAGAGTAGACCTCACGCCCAGATAATCCTCCATAATTTCTTCAGTAAAGGGGGTTGGGAAAGGATCGATGACACATACTGCATTTAGGTCTTTGTAGTTAACACAGATCCTTATTCTTCTATCCTTCTTGATACTGATGACCATTAGGCTTATCCATTATGATTCCTCCACATCCTTAATGATTCCTGAAGCCATCATATTATCTATTTACTCCTTGACCCATATGCGCAAGTTCAAAATCATTTGATAAGGCCTCTTACAAATTTGATGCACACCTTCCTTCAACTTGATCCTCATCTACCTCAAGAAATGGTGGATGCCTTTGAGTTCATGGTACTCGCATGGGAAAAAATCTTAGAACTCATGCAACATATCAATGATATTTGAAATTTATTTCTCTAACCAATAGTATCCAATGATAGCTTCCTTAGGTTCTCGCCTTTGAGCCAATGTTAACCTTTTTGTTTTCAAGGGTTCATGGTAGGTGCACACTTGCTCATCAACACTATCTATGAATTCACACATACATACGGAATGGTTAACATCTAGAATTTCCATCTCTTCACCATCTATTACATAGACCATTTTTCCTTTTTCCTTTTCCATACATGCGCGCTCAAGCTGTATCTCTTTTGATTCCTCTTCATCAAGTGCGTCTCCAAACTAGGTTCACCTAACAACTCTAGTAGCCTATCTTCTCGTCATAACACTATCTCCCATTGTAAGGTGCTTGACAACTTGCAATGCCTTATCCATTGATGGATTGGTACTTCGATACTCAAACACTTGAATGAGATCATTCGTTAACTCCTGGCAAATTCCCGTCGACGGTGTGTCTCAAAGTGAATATACCATGCACACGCACAACCCTGTAAGGTGGAATATAAATTATGCACCCATAACAAAGGTGGTAACACTTCACCCCTCCATCCATGCCTTCTCACATGCTTGGATATGGGAAGAGGTGGGTTCTTTGCCATGGTAGTCATGGATAATAGTGGGCGTGTTGCTTCTGCAAAATCTTACAGAGAATGCAACTCTTACCTCATGCCATTCTAAGAGACTCTCGTGATGTGTTTCCCACCAACGCGCTACAGTCCCGAGAAAGTTATAACTGAGCATACTTATCCTTTTGTCCTCATTTTCCCACTGAGCCTCCATTTATCATAAGAAATCATCATAGCTTACCCCTCTGGAGTAACTTGGCAGCTTTTTTCATCCCAGACACTTGACTAAGCACACCTTCATCACCCTTATTACAGATCCTCTCAACTATCACCCAATCAACTCATAAGTCCTGTGTGTCTAATCGTCACATGCTATGCTAGTTGTATCACTCATCAAATGAGCATATTAAAATTGGATAACCCCTTTTGTAGGATGAATTATTTCAGGGTCTCTAGATGGAGCACACATAGATTTTGTCGAGGACTTCCTCTCCTAAGGGCTTAGTATAGGGTGCTGATTTTCCATCTGTCAAGGGGATGATGACCCATTCCTCCTTGTTCTCAAAACTTATATACCCCTTGTTAAACTACAGGTCAACATTGTTTTTGTAACACTAAGGCCACCCAAGTAATGTTGGTAAATTTTCCACCTCAGTGAGTGCCAAGACTTACAAATCCCTAGTGAACTTGGCTTCTTGAATAATGATAACTGCATCCTTCAAGACTCCAATGAGCATTACCTTTTCTTGTTTTCCATATATAACACATTCAAAGATGGATGTAATGTGGGCCTTCCCATTTGATGTCATGCATCCAAGGTGAGAACATTGACCTCCGCTCCTGTGTCGATGAGGATATTGCTCAGAAGCCACCCATCAACAAATGCATTCAATGTAATCTCTTTATCATAGTCAAGGTTATGAGGAGGAAGATTAGCATGTAGAACCTACCTTTGCGCTCTCTCTCAAAGACATGGTACCTTCTCCTGTAACCATTCTCCTAGCAAGGGAATGATATTCTCTTGCCTTAACATTTTGCACACTTCCTTGACCTCATCTAGATCCTTCTACAGAGCCTCAACATTCTTCCTTTGCTCTAACTGCCTTGACTACTCCTTCAAACACTAGATCTCTCCTTGTAATCCCCGAATCACATCCATAGTCTCTTAGTACACTTCCTTTTGATGAGTAGGGTCCAAATACTTCCCATGTACCACTTCTTCCCTAACAACCAATTTCTACCTTGGCATCTCCCTTACACGTGCAACCTATGCTCATGTTGTCACTAGTACCGGTTATAATCTTGACTCACCTACCAATCTTGGCATCTAATGTGGGTCATCCTTCTTTATACTTACCATGCCAGTGCCTTTATCTTTGTAGTGTTGTTGGCTCATGTGCTCAAACAACTCAAGGAACTCCTTGTACTTATGCTTCTTTCGCACCATGAGCACTATAATAGATCTGGACACTCATGCTTATAATGATATGTAGACCCATAGTTATAATAGGTTCCTCAAAAGAACTCACCTCTTCGTCTACCATGGTTACTGCGACCACAAAATCCTCTCGTAAAATACCCTTCCATGCACTCCTCCATCTATGCACCCTTCATAGCGGCAATCATCATCCTTGGAACTGATTATAAGGCTAGTTTGGTGCACACTAAGATCAATAACATCATGAATCTATTCAATCAACCTGTAATCCTTGGTATCATGGGTTGTAGAGGTAAAGATATTACAATAGCAAGAAACATTCTTGCAGATTGTGCGTTGTAGTAGAGGACATCTAGTTGCATCATTATCCCCATGGCAAATCTCACACCCATCTTTTGCTACGACACATACCGAATTTTGAGGGAAACTATCTTTTGTATGTCCCTCCACTTCACACGCTCACACACCAAAGACCACTACAAACTTCATGCGTTGAATTTGCAGACATATTTTCCAACTGCTTGGTCATTGCAACAATTTGAGCCTCCAAAAAAGGGCTAACACCAGTGTCAATCTTTGTCAACAACCTCAATACGTAGGGTAGCTTCCAAGGCTTCGCACGGGTTTGTAAAAGTATTGTGTGACATATCCCTTCTAAACGGTGTTATAAATTCCCCAACAAACCATTGAGCATGTTGAGAGGGGTGTATGTCATAGGATAGTTTTGAATCATGTTTTGTAGTCTTGCACACTCTCTACCATTCCTTCTTGGATTTCCTTCAAGAGCGTTGATGCTTTTTTTTCTCAAACTCAGTGATATGGAACTCTGCTAGGAAGGCATTCTTCAACACAGTGTAATCCATGACCATCTAGTGGGGTCATATTTGCGGTACCAGCTATGTGCACACCCTTACAACGTCATTGTAAACTAACTTTCCTTTCACTCTGGGGTAGTGATCCCCTTCACACGCCATAGTAATTCACACTTATGCACATGCTCTGTGACATCCTTAATTCCTATGTAGTCTAAAAAGTGAAAAGACATCTCAAAGAATACTTGTGGAGGTGGTTACAACCCTTGTCCATATGACCCAAAACCTTGGTTTCCTCCCGTGTTTCCTCCGCCACCAAATCCACTAGACCCACCAGGTCCTGTCCCTCCTGACCCACCAGATCCTCTAGATCTACTAGGTCCACCAAGTCCTCTGGCCCCTACACCACTGCGATCCATTTCCTGTAGCCAGAAAAATGGCCTGAAGTGGTTGCGCCTAGTGTCCCCAACATCCCACTGAACTGTGCGCCAATGGTTTGTGATATTGTCCTGCTGCCAGTTGTGTGTGTCCCATGCCACTTCCAGATGTGATACCCAAACCTTATGTATTTTCACCTTGTCCAAAAATTCCTCCAAATATAGGAATGGTTTACATAACCATGGATGTCCCAAACGAGAAATTATATCTCCTAGGCATAGATCGGTTACTTCCATCGATACCAACCAGATTAGAAATACTTCTTCCTTGATCTGGAAAACAAAACACCAGGGGTTGGTCACCAAGTGGGTTCAGATGCACGCCGATGACTCTCCTTTCTCCATGTGATGAAATCTCATCAAAAGCTGAAGGGGCTTCTCTCCCACACTTGCCAAGATGGGGTAGCACAGACTACTCATGTTTTACGTCTTCTGTGTGAACCTCAACTCCTCTTCACACTTTTTCCTTCATAGATCCATCACACACAAACCTCGCGTTGTTTAGCCATTTCCCTTTCACGAGCTTCACTATACTTGAGTCATCTCTCTTCCCTTTCCTTTTCAGCCGCAATGTCTACCATCTTCCTCCACCCTAGCTTCCTCGCCCAATGCTTAGAGAAGCTTAGCCGGCCATAGGAAATGCCTCTAAACTTAGGGTAATGATCAAGATCTTCATAGCCAAAGGGATAACATGTAAAAATGATCCTCTGGGTTCCCTTAGGAATTCAAATTCAACAACCTCTGGACAAGAATATGTAGAAATGGCGTATTCTAAAGTATAACTGGTCAACACTCCTTTCCACTAGTGATCGACAACACATGTCCAAGTCGATCTGCATCGTGCCGCTTCTGAGTCCATACATGTGATCTATAATACCAAATTGATCGGATGCATATCTTTGAAAGCCATTCATATAATTCTACTAGAAAGCAACAAAAGAAAGTTTCATACAACTCATGGTATAGGTGCTCTTCTACCCATCTTTGTGCATCAAACTTAGGTCCCACACTAAATCTTTGAGAAAACTCATCCTCCGTGCTCCTAAACCATGCTTCAACACTCTCCAAGGTCAGATGTTCTGTCATCACACATCACAGGAACCAATATGTATGCCATTTCTCACAACAACTTCTAAAAGAGGTCCTAGAAACATAACCAAGATGTAGTCATTTTTATGTCCTTAAAAACAATAGTCTAATCCCATGCATGCCGGCCTATCACCAAGTGGGCGCTAGGTGCTCACCCAAGGCACATGTGGGTACTGAGCCCCTCCTTTATGTGAGTTTTGTGAGAATACATCCCCTACTTGATAGAATCTTAGATGCAAGAAGGGAAAGAACCATGCATTCATTCAGATAACAAGGAAAATATCAAACAGATAACAGATATGATAATACAAAGAAAAGGCACTAGGGTTTATACCCATGAACAATGTATATATTTTAAAAGAAAGCCATATATTCATATTACTCTTTATTTAGTAACCACATTACATTCCTCAAGGCCATTACAGACCAAATGTCTTAATGTAGATAAAACTTATACATTAGAATCCTAAACTATGCTTTCCAGATTACAAAGATGTTCATAGACCCATCCCTCTAGATATGCCATCTCTCCTACTATCCTTTTAATGAGAACCTTAACCCATAGAATCTACTACTATTTCTGCAGAGCTTCGCCTATCTTCTTCTTCTTCTCTACCTCTCTTGATATCTCTCTTGATGCCCTTTTCTTCTACCCGAGCATCTCTATATATAGCTTTAGCATCCACCGCCATGCCTTCCTAAAGTAATAGATCAGTTTCCAAGTGTCCATGTGGTCCTTCAATGGAGCATGCTTGCTCGATACGAGCTCTCCACTTTTTGCAATGATGTCTTTTTGGATCCTTCCATCGCATGGAATATTCCTTTCTTAACCACCAAGTTGCTGTGGTGACACCTTATCCACTCGTATGATCGGTTAGGTCACACTTTTATCGCGTGCTTACTTAAACACCAAATATGACTAAGTCTTGAAACCCTTTCCTTTACCTTGAGCGCGCACCTTGGGTTCTCCGATAAACCCTTGTAAAACCTAATCCTGCGTGCCTTTACCTGCGCACCCTTCTTCATATAATCTCCGTGTGCCCACACACCTTCTTGTACTTAGCCAATATTATGAGGCCCAACACTTAATTAAATCTAAAAATGGTGAATACATTAACAAGTTTGACTAAGAGATTGTAAATGACCTAATAGAAAATATGGAAATGAAAGATCGGATAGAGTATATGTTAGTTAAAAACCTTACAAGTTAGCTAGGACTAGATATTAAAAGGCAAAAGAACCATAAGGTTTTGCACAAGGATGATAAAAATTATAACCGAGGGTTGCATCCTATTAAGTTATGGTTGTATATCAATTTGATGCATTAAATTCTCGATAAGTTGTCAACATATTAGTGTGTAAGACTAAACAAGTTAGAGAAGATGCCTTGGTATGTACTTGAGTGGGGATAAAAAGGTTATATTTTTCTTAGAAATAGTGCATTGGCAAACCAACAATGTCAAAGAGTAAAGTTTCCATTTTAGTGTCAACAATTCCCCTCCTTTAAGTCCTGAATTCAAAATTATATGTTTAAAGGAAAATATACATGAGTTTCTAGACCTTATTTGTTTTTGCTTAGAGTTTTTGTAGATTCTGTTGTGTTGGTGTTTCTATTCTCTATAATGAAACCTCAAACAAAGAGTTTAGTCAATATCCACACTAAATAATTGAACTTTAACTCAAATGTAAATTGTAGTATGTAAAATTTCCATTTGTATAAAATGAAAGAGATATAAAAAATTGAAGGAATAAACCTATTTGTTTTGTGGAGGGAGAAGTTCCTATTTTTATTACACTTGGGGATTTCAATTTATAAGATTGCTAAAGGCTTGGGATGATCACTCCTTAATTATACTTTGAGGAGAAACTAGAGTGTTAGGTGCATGCAACCTTGCATGGAAATAAAGGAGATAGAGAAGAGTGAGATGTAGAATTACCCCGTAAAAGGATGAAGACCATATCTCAAATTCATTCATCAACTCTAATATATTCACTTTTGAATATAAGCGAGTTAGGAAGGAATTCCTACAAAACTCCTCTTTGATACCTTCTATAACCCCATGGATCGCACCACTACAAATGGATCTAGGCCTAATTTTGTAAATAAAGACACATAATAGAAAATATAATGATTTCCTCCATGCCTTTCCCATGTGCCACACAACTAAATAGAAATTGTGAAAAATTATAATGTAATAACATGTAGATGGAGAAAAGAGAATCATGCCCCTAAGATCCCTAAAACTATAACTAAAAATGAGTTTCATGGTGAAGGAGTGAAATGTTTCATGCTCCGTATAACTAATCTAAACTAAGTAAAGTGGATTTATAACTATTTTAAGAAACCTATACCTATAGGTGGAAATTTTCAAATTTTGAGAAAGTTAGTGTAATCGCTTTTGGGAAAAACCATGTAAAAAGGTCAACTCCATCCATACATTCCTAACTAGGCTATATGTTTTTCAAACTCGTGCCTTGTTTTTGTATTTCTATATTTTATGTAATTCCAGAGTATTTATGCCACATGTATACCTATATATCAACCCAAAATTATACCTATTGTAGGTATATAATATATTAGATGAATGTATCATCTTTTTAGGCACATTTGATAAATAATTTTGAGTATGAGTCTCAAAATAATCTATGTGTAACCACGTTTGATGAATATGATAATCTGTGTAGAAACACATTGAAGGATATATTGGTGACCACTAATGACGGAATCCAAAAATTATAAAATGGATGCATATGGTATAAACCATGGCATGCAACAAGATAAACAATAACAAAAATAAAAATATTAGCACCACTAATAAGAATACATATATAAGAAAACAAGTGTAGAAATAATAAAATAAGAGTCAATAATATGCAAAAATTGTCACAACAAAAGGTGTAGAGTCACAAACATGGGACATCCATGGTATCGTAATATAATCAAGGCCCATAGGATGAAAAAATGATAAATAATTCCATGCAAGATAGACATATAGCCCCAAATATGGGACACCCATGGTATCACAAGGTAATCAAGGCACTCATAATAGAATCATTGAAATAAAAAAATAGTAACACACACATCTAGCAAGCATGTAGAGAAAGAAAGAGTGTCAACATATAAAGAAATGATATAACAAATGATATAGGTAGAAATATGTGAAGCAAGGTGTCAACGTTGCACAAGACACATGTGTTAGTCTGTATAGACCAAAAGATAACATGTACATGTGAACAAGAGAAATTTGCATACAAAATAAAGAACAAACAATAAAACCAAATATCAAACCTTCTCAGAAGCTCCTTGCCACCTTGGATTGGACCAATGAAGAAAACTCTTGTTGGGTCCTTGATGAAGTTAAAATTAATTCTTTGTTATGTGGATGATCGAAGAAATATCCAAATAGAATTACTTCAATCTAGAAGTAAAGGATGGATGGATGATGATTGAATGATGGGTGAGTGATCAATTAGGGAATATAGGGTGTGCATAAGTGTTTTGTAATGAGATTTTGGTAGAGTAACACTAAAAATTATCCAAGATTAAAATGATGAATTGAGAGGAATGAATCTTCTTATTTATAGATGCAGAAGAAGCCATGGATTGAGGAAGAAGGAATTGACTGAGTTGTAGGATATTAATTTCAATTTCATTACTTAGCACAGTTTATTTATTTTGTATAATTGAGGAATTAAGAGGCTTTATTTAAAATTTGTTGGCTCTTGATTTTATTCCAAAGTTGGTTGTATGTGAATATTTTCTTCCATGTTTATATTATTCTAGAAATTGAGTAGAGTGATAAATTCAACTTAAGTGCGTTGGATAGGATATTATTAGTTTTTAGTGCAAACATAATGTGTGTATGAAGTGTTTTGTAAAAACTCACACAATTAGGATGGTTTTTGAAAGAACATCTATAACTCTCCTATTTTCTAAGAGGGAAAATCTATATATTATATACTTTCTCATTAAATAAAATGAAGATTATTTTTATAAATCTGCTCCATGCTCTTCATCTGGTATCAAATCCTATGCATAATGGAGTTCTGAATTTAGTGGCGGGGTAGATGCATTTTTCTCTCGGGTATATGAGTCATTAAAAGGATATTCTGCAGGATAGATAAAGTATTTTATTTCATTTTGGCTTCCCTCTAGTAGAATTATCTGTGTATCGCATGGACGACTCAATTTAAGTTCTATCCATGCTTCTCGTCTCTTTTAAGTGACCATAAGCTGCATATATTGTCAAATGTGTGCAGTGGATCTTATTCAACTAATTTTGGCATAAAGATGTGTTGATCCTTATCCTTATACACGTGTATAATAGGAAATCAACGAGGGTTCCAATAACTATTTTGATATTCTTTGTGGAGCACATACATCAGATTCAAATCATCCTCCACGGATCTGTAACGATTGACGACTCAGAGTTAATATCTGTACAATATTTGGTCTTGATTTTTGGATTACGCCATCTCCATGTGTCTGTGGCATCTTTTTAATGCATTGTGAATAACACTCAAAATTTGTGGATCATTTCACTGACATCCCACAAAATCCAGTCTCTGATCATCACCGCCTTGACATTGGACTTGGTTATTTGTTAAGTGATACATTCAAGATTACGAGTCCAGTTTTTATCTTTCAATTCAAATTGTTTCTTTGGCGAGTATAAATAACTTTGAGTCATTAGTGGTGATATTCAATAGTTTTTTATTGTTATTATTTTGTCTAAGTTTTTAGTCTTTTAATTTAAGTCATTCTATTGTTAATAGAGTATTTTAGATATAATTAATAGTGAAGTCTATTAAAATGTGTCGATTTAATCTCTCCATGTTATTTTTTTAGACTCCTTGTATATAGAGTTAGAGTCAATTGGTGTTTGCATACATACATCACTTTATAGAGTAAGAGTCATAGAGTAAGAGTATATAGAGTAAGAGTAAAATTCCTTACAAACGCATTTTCAAGGTAATCGGCATCCGAGTTGTAATTGATCTTCATCATAACATTCCACCGAGCTAGCAACTTCACTAAAGGATGGATGCATTAGAGGTTGGAGGTCGATCGGTGACCTCTCACCGATCACCAATGATGAGGCCACATTTTTTTATGGTGACATTAGTGTGGTGTGAGTATTTTCTTTCAGTTTTACGGTGTGTTTCTTCTTAGTGTTCCTATTTTGAATGGTTTTGGATGTTAGAAAAGAGTTGTATTGGAGTACAAATGATTGTCGGTAATATTATGGATGACATGATCCTCTCGATTGCCATACGTTTTGGAAGATGGTCTACTTGTGAATACGTTCAGTTGCAATGGTGACCATGTGTAACAAGATCTAACTAGCAATATCCGATTAGTTCTATGTCTTGATACAATTTTTTTCTCAATGTTCATGTGTGGAAATTTCACATTGTGGCGGGAACATGACACCATTGTTCCATTTCCATTTTATGCCCAAAATGACTAAAGTCAAAGGTAGATTCTAGTGGTAGTGGCAATTTCCTATTTTATTCGAGATCGAGTGACAATGATCGACAACGCTTCCTGATTAATAACATTATGATTCTTATAGGAAATAATGTGAAATTATTCTAGCATGTATTATACTTGTGAAGTTTTGTAATAATCATGTTGTGATTCCTATGTACTTCCCTGATGTACAAACATAGTGGTGAACAAAAGCACCAGAGTAAGTCAATTCATGGATCTTGAAAGGGTTTGTGGGAGGATCTATAAAACCACACGAGGTGGATAGTTGATGGGGCCTGTTCATGTCAAGGTTTGTGGTAAGCCTATTTAAAACCATGGAAGGAGAGAGCCTTTATTTTGATCAAGATCATGAGTCACATTGTAGGACATGTTTCACAGGGGTGATCATACTGCATATGAGTGTGTAGATGTTTTCACCATGTTCGCACTAAGGGGGAATGTTAGGAAATTATTATTTGTTAGTGCAAACATTATGCATGTATGAAGTTGTTTGTAACAACTCACACAATTAGGATGGTTTGTTGAAATAATGTTTGTAACTCTCCTATATATATATATATATATATATATATATATATATATATATATATATATATATATATATAATGTACCTTCTCATTGAATAAAATGAAGATTATTTTTGTAAATATTCTCCATGCTCTTCACTAGTAAAGTGGAGATGACCGAGATGAGAGTAGATAATTAGTTTTTATTTATTTAAATAACTAATTAAATTAGCCAAATTGGTGTGTAGTGTATAGAATAAATTATATTAATTCTAGTAGTAGGATATGGTTGAATAAAGGATTTAATATTTATTTTAGATGTTATATAATGTAATGGGTATTATTGGGGTGTTTGCATTTGTCCCTCTTTAAAGTTTTATTACAAAGCAATAGAATTTTAAATATAGCAGACATGCAAATCAAAGAAAGGGTGATAGAGAAGTGTTCTAATCTACTTGATTTTCCTTGATGAATCATTTGGATGCCCCAAAGTGGATCTATATTTTACCAAGGGAGTGCCCCCTCGAGTAGATGGGTGACATGATAAAGTAGTGGAAAGTCATTTGATAGGAAGAATAAGAGATTGCCACATGAGAGATGGGAAAAAGGGGCTCGAAAGTGAAAAAAAAGGTTCAAAGACCAAAAGTAGGGGTTGGGGATGTGAATTATTTTATAGAATAAGGGTGAAATAAAAGGGTGGGTGGGTATGCAAGGCTCTTTAATGATAGGATTAACCTTTTTCGTAGATTGAGCTTCCATTCAGATATTGTAATTTATAGCAACCTATTTTTTTGTTACACAATAGAGTTGGTACTTCAACTAAGGTGTGAGATAACTCCTCTTGATTAAGACATCTAATAAAAGTTCCTTTGTAACCTCTTTGATACAAGGTGTTGGTTAGGACAATATAGCGAGAGGTATGTTGTGGTGATGTACATTTTTATGGGAATTCATATTTGGGTGGAAGGTTTTGTCATGAATGAAGGTATAGATATCATGGTACCAAGGGATATTAGGACCAACTATTTCACATACCATGGTAGTCTTAGGAAATTTGTAAGTAGGATCCAAGAGATGTTCTACAGAGAAGTGTGCTTGTGTTTTATGTGTTGCATTCTCAAAAAGGGATCTAATAGTTGTCATCACATCTATGAATTTGTTTTCAGCTATACAAAATTGGTAAAAAGTGACCATATTAAAATATCCCTTAAGGTTGTTAACCATTTTCTTATAGGCTATTACTTTTTATCTTTTACTTGATAATCATCCCTAACTTATTTGATGATTAATTGGGAGTCACTAATGATTTCTATTTATTTGATATTCTATTGAATGGCTACCTTTAATCTAGCTATAAGGGATTCCTAGTAACCAATGTTGTTAGTGCAAGGAAAACCCAAACAAAAGGCTTTAAGAATGATATATCCATCAAGAGTGATTAATATTATTCTAGCTCTTGAACTAAAAATGTTAAAAAGAGATGTCAAAGTAGAGTCTATATAAAGGAGTAGCATTAATGAACCTGAAAGACTCATTGGGAAACATAGACACCTAATTTTTAACTTTTCATATTTCATACCTATTACTAATAATTTCTCTTGTGCAAATAAGGGTCAGTGATGCATCTATTTCTGGGGTGGGTGCCTTAAGGGGCTTGTCGAGAATGGGGAATAGTTATTTGTGTAACCATTATGGGTTAGAGACAATACAAAAAGATAATTTCACTATTTGGTATTGGCCTTAGTTTTCCTTACACTAGTTATCCTTTTCCTCCTAGGTCTCATCCACATCACATTCACAACTTCTTACTTGCATTCCACTAATTTTCACCTTGTTTATCCACATCCATGACCTAAGACACACTATTTTAAATTTTCACAACACATTACCTCTTTTACTAGCCTTGACCGATGCCATTTCTCGGGGAGATGGTATTGGTGTTATATTTTCCCATAGCCGATGACATTAGCCATAGGTGATGTACTCCTATATATTCTCACCACTTATTTGACATTCAAATCAGAAAGGAAACAAGAATCATTCAAACTTCAAAATTTTCTACTCTTTTGTGCCATATTTGCATCTAACCACTTCACTCTTGGCTCATATTACATATTGCTTGGATTATATTGCATAATCTTCTTCTTGGATGGTTGCTTACACTAGTAGGTCACCTATAGTGAGTCTACGACAGAATGATGTCCCATGTCTCCACCTAATAATGATTCTCTCTTGTTTTGTTTCTTCTATATAGAGATAGATGCACCAATTACCACGCTAAAGGTACACGGTGAGTGTTCTAACTATCTCTTTTCATTTTACATAGATAAGTTCCATTTAGATATGCGACCTTAGCGCTTGTTGTATCCCTTTAAGTATATCCCCTTGTATGTTGGTACATGTGTGTTTCCCACTTGTTGTCTTGATACCCTTATAGAATTGATGATTTGGGAATGCAAGATATTTAGACACATATTTTTCTCGCATACATTCTATGGTGAACTTGACTTGAATCCTACATTATTTTTGATCAAGTACATCTCATTAAAATAACCCATTTTTAAATTTTTAATTCATTTAAATCCCCAAAATCCCAAAAAACCTCAAAAACATATCTATACAAACAACACCACCCTTGGGTGATCCTATCTATTTCTATTTTCTCATATCTGAATGTGTTCGGCCCCTGTGTAAACTCCTCCGTCTACACAATCGATCCTGTCTATTTTTCTAGATCTATATTTAGATACTTTTGGCCCTTATGTACATGATCTTATATAGATGATTGTGTCTATAGCCATAACTTTTGGACCTATTCTTAGCCAAATCAACACTCCATCATGGTGTATCTAGGATTGGGGTCCTCTGAATTTTTTGTATAGAGATTTCTATAATCATATCATCTTAAAACAAAGTTCCCCCTTTTTATGGATTGTTGTGTCATAGGATCACCTATAAAGAAGCGTTCTACCCACCATAATGGCCCACTTGAGGATGATGAAGAAGAAAACCAGAATGATGATACTTTTGAACATCCTCCTGAGATTTAAAAATTTCTATCTTAGATTCCTCAATACAAAGGAGAATTAGAAGAAATTCTTAACAAGTGTCTTCTTGATTTCATAAGAAACTTTACCATAGGGCAGAAAAGGAGAAATATTATGAAATATGTTCATCTGAATGCCTCCTATTTTGACTCTACCAACTTCATTCTCTAACTCATTGATAAAATGAGCCAACAATAATCCACTGCTATGGATCAATTTCTCTAAATACAAGCCAACATGGCTCAATTAGTCAACTTCCCTTCAATGGGATCTTGGGACACCACACCCCCTCCTTTTCAAAATGATCCCAATGGGGTTCCCATCACACAAAACCCCATCCAAAACAAAGTCTTCCAAGTAGTTCAACAAGATCCTTTAACACCTTATATCGTTAGTATGGAAGTTGATGGCATGTTTTTATATCTCTTATGACAGCTCTCACCGATCCCACCCTTCATAGCAAGGCCTTTGGTAATCTCTACAAGGAGTAGATCATAACCAATTCATACACTATTACCAAACTCCTAACAAAAACAATTACTGAAGATGCTTTGGATTCATATAATACTCTACGTCCTAATTCCATAATTGAGTTAGAGTCCCTAGTGACATATCTAGTAAATAGATTCTAATACTGCGATCTACCCAAGAATAATGTCAACAATTTCATCAATTATTATAAATTTGAAAATGAATGAGTGTAAGTTTTCATCAAACATTAGAAGACTCTATACACATGGACATAAGATAACATGCCTAATGATAGCCTCTTCTAACATTTCTTATGAGTGTTGAACCTCACCTTCAATACAAGGTGAGTTACTTTTCTTCCACTTCCTTAGTAGAGACCTTTGAACAAGCCAAAAGGAAATACTATATCATGAAGAAATTCCAGAAAGCTCCTCCCAAGACACAATGAAACAAACAAGTCCAAATCCTTCAATGCTTTAAGAAAAATAACATGAAAGATGATGAAATCTCATATACTCTTCCTCTTGTTGCTTCTTCAAATAGAATTTTTTTCAATATTGACCAACAATCTAATAAAAATAAAATCCAGCCTAAATACCATCAACCATTGAATAAGGAAGATTTGAAACTTCTCTTACCTAATCCATTTCATGTAATCTTGGATCCTTCTCACTGTTCGTCATTGACATGATAAGCATAAGTTTTATTGGTGGTAAGATAATTGGGGTCACTCACTTAAGAATTTTCGTGCACTCTGAATTCATGCCATAAGCTTCATCTTAGGACCCAAATTTGAATATGACATAGTCACTCGGGCGCATTTGGTAAAGCAATCAAAGCCCGTAACCCGAATCAACAAAAGGATCATCATGAAGCTATTAACCAGGATAATGAAAAGATAAAAAAATTCTCTAATCCTATGAATAATCATCATGTCACTGAAACTTATAAGAAGTAGGAGAATTCTACAACCAATGTAGTTGACACATATTAAGCTCTTGAAAAATAAGTTGTAATTAACAATGTAAAACATGTCATAGCTTATGTAGAACCATAATACCATGTAGCATTCCAACCTCGACTAACATAATCATATATCCTTCTATTATCATGTTAAATGTGTAGCATGAAAAATTAAAAAAATCTATGACAACCTAAGCCACATTTGAAAATCCTTCTCTCAGTCAATGTAAACCTATACTCCAGCTAACTCGGTCAACTGTGTTACCCTAATAATGTCCATGAGGAATGTTATAATGTGATTTTAAAGTGTGTTTCATATGTAGGGGATCTTATTCAAGTTTATTCATGAAGATATTTGGATTTGAGAGAAGACAAGTTCTTTTAAAGGCTCCAAAAGGGTTATTTTTAGCATTTTTGCACTGTAAACACCCCAGGAACATACGGGAAAGGATAAATCATAAAAGAAGTGTGTGGATAATAAATGAAATCATAAGATGAATTTTTGGAAATTTATGCAAGAAAAATAAGGTTTAGGAACAAGTTATGTGACACCAAGCTAGTCATAACATGGTGTAAGGGAATGAAAACAATGAAAAAGCTAGTTGGCTTTATCCAGATGTATCAAGAGCCTTGAGATGATTTGGAAAGAAATAAGATTTTTATTGGAAAGGTAACAATAATTATTTCATAGTGATAAAATTTTCAAGATATTATAAGGATATTATTTTCAAATATTGGCCCGATAGTTCATATGAAGATCTATGATCCCAGTGAAGACTCACTTGAAGATTATGGGAGTTCCAAGGAGAGTTGAGATATGATTAAAATAAAAAATAACCCTCTACATATTACATGGTTTGAGTTAGACAAAATTTCATATTTCTCTCTGGTGGCAGTTTGACCTTCCGGGAACTGCTCATGAAATGTTTTGAAAAGGGGCCTAAATTTATGAAAGGAGGTCGAACCAGGTCATGAAGATGGTGGAAATGGATTCCTTGGGCTTTTTAAAATACAACATGATATAATTTTTCCTATTTAACACATAGGAAATATCTTGGGAAAGAAAACACTCCGATAGGCTATTTTTAGTAGTGTAATGGTGAAGGCAAGCTTCCAAAAGTGATAATTTCGATATTGGAGATCCATGATGTCCATTTATTAAATTTAAATAAATTCAAAGGGGAAATCATGGTAAACATAATGCACCACCATGGTGAGAGATTCATATTTTGAAGTTGTGTCACTTAATTTGTAACTTAAAGGGTTAGAAATGTGTCTTCCACTCATAACATGATTTGGCCCCTTCCTTATGACAATCGGACCTTAGGAAAAATCTTCAACCCCTGATGTTCATTTTTTTCCCTTTTTTCCTTACTAAATGTGGTAAGGGACATGAGGGAATCTGAGACCCATTTAATAAGTATGGCCACCATATGGAGAGGAGAAGTTTTCGTCACTTAAGACTTTCAACTTGTGCACTAGGAAAATTCACAACTTCACAACTCAAATAATATGCCCCCTTTCATGACTATAATTCACTATGTGTATTTTTCAACCCTTGATGTCCATTTTTCCCTTATTAAATGTGGTAAGGGACACAGGGACATCTGAAACCCATTTGGAAAGTTTTAACTCCACCCCTACCATGGTTAGTCAACTGTGGTCAAGATTTGAATTCAAAAAACAAATGGGAGGGAAAGCATGAATGGGTGAGTTTAAAAACCAATATGGATCAACAATTAGCCATTTTAAATGTTTCTCCATGTTTTTATAGCTGTTATAAAGAACTATACATCCACCATGGCCTAAACACATTTTTTCTCATAGCTTGTAAACCCCACCTCTGATAGCCCTAAGAATTGGACCGTAGATTCTCTATGTGAATGCATTTGGAATGAATTATTAATTTCCCCCATTCATGATATCATTCCTTTTTTACATCCTCCCAAATTTTCCAGCCATAAAAACGTCTCTTCAGATCTACAAAGTTGCAACAATCTAAATTACCTCAAAATTGGAGATGAAGATCTACAAAAATCATATTTCTAATGAACTTTCTTTCCTCATGAATTTGAGTGTGATTCAAGATATGAATGACTATTAGTTGTTTCATTCTACCTTGTTCAAACAAGAAAACACAAACATGCAAGTTTACTTTTCATTTTCACGAAGATCCGGATGAGAGAAACCCTCGAAAATTGGAGCAAAGCATCCCAGTGTGAAGTAGAATTTTTGAAAACTATTTTTATTTCGATCCAACACTCCATGGCCAATGTATATTTTTATAAATTCCCTATTCAAGAAACTTACTAAGAATAGTAAGTACAAAGTATGAATGGATTTATGTCACTTATTTCATTCCCGAGTAGAAAAATGCTCAAAAGTGACACTTTGACAAAATCACCAAAAATAGTTACCAATGAAGAAGTTACTAAAAATAGTAAGTGTCCAAATGTAGTATTTTTATTTACCAATGTTTAGTTGGGTGAACTGTAACTTCATCCATAAAAGTTCGAAAACTCACCCAAAGCGCACGCAACCACCAAGTCCCTCCTTTGTTCACTCATCAAGATGTGGTTAGAACATACATGATCATCATATCCATTACAACATAATATGAAGCAAGATAGAACATCATAGATTTGAAACACATATAATAAAGAAATCATTCAATATAAATAATGAACAATAAGTGTTATATCCGAAAAAATAGCACCTTCTGATTTTTCATGAATGGATGATGAACAATCAATGTTTTTGGGTAACATGGGATTATCTCTCAAGTTATGGGACTTGATACTTGAGAAATATTTTTAGAGAAGGATGATTCCTCTACCTATTCCTAATGATAAACTACTCTTAAGGAAGGAAATTCACTTATCTAATCCTACTCTATGATTCCAAGGGACCAGGTGAGAGAAAGATCTATAAAATTTGAAATCCTAAACTAAGGGGCGGTGATAGGACAAAGAAAAGGGAAAAGATGCTCTAATGAGTGAAAAGGGAGGAGGAAAATGGAGGAGGGAGAGGTTAGACAGAGGTGAAAAAAATCCAGGCTTCATTTACCGTCTATTTTTCAAGAAACACAACAAAATGAACCTACTAATGAGAAAATCATACACAACATACTACGATAAATAAAAGAGAGGTAAAGTTACAAATGACACAAATTAGGGTAGTTTTATTGCAATAGAATCATACATAGACCATTACAATTGTAGAAGAAGGCATAAAAACACATTGTAGAGTTCAAATGAAGGTTTACAACTCGTAGGCTGATCGAAATAATTTTGGAAGAGTTTCTTTACAATTTTAGAACATTCCCTTTACAAATGAGAGGTTTTTACAACATATTTGTAATTCCACCTCCACCCACCCAAAAATTTCATTAAATATCTTAAAATAGGTATGGGCAACTTTCCGACATGGATGTCATACCTCATTAAAACTGGTTATTGAGCTACCCTGAACTATGTCGTCTGGTTGTAACATTCTTACTACCGTCCGGTAGCATTTCATTCCTCATGTCAATCAGTTGCATATTTCCTAGTGTCATTCAAGAGCATGTCATCTTGGTGTCGGTCAGGAGCATGTTGGCTAGATGTCACCTGGGAGCATGTTCCTTTTCTATCGGCCAATTACATTTTCTTTGCTATCGGTCGGTTACATCCATACCTGCTACTAACTTACCATTTAGTTCCTCCACCTACTCCAAACTTCACAACACACCATTTTCTCCAGCTTCTTCACTGAGACTTCATCATACTTCCCAAGTCTGGATTTAGTAAGTTAGCTAATTCACAGGGGATGTAAAATTAGATAACAATTAAGCGATTCACGGGGTAATTTGCCTACTAGATTGAAGAGATCGGTGGCATTGAAACATCCATTGGGATTGGAGTCGGTCTAGAAATCAAAACTTATCCGAACCTGAGACTCTACCCCAACTCATACCTTTCTAGAATCCTCCATGAAACATGTGCAAAATCATGCCATCCAAAGCAACAAAACACCTTGCATCAAGCACTTAGGAAATGAAACCTATACTACCAACAAGACAATGTGCAAAAATAACTTGGGGAATTATAAACTAGTCTACTATATACAAAAGAGTGTTTATATTCCATAATAATGCTTGAGGTAGATCCCATTAACTAGGATATACAATTATTCTCCATCCAATTTTGACAACTGGAAAAAATTGTTCACCTTGCAGCCTGAAATCATGTAGGGGACACTCCATATTGCATCAAACTTTGAGCACCTTTCTGATTTGGCCCTGTCTATATCCCATTTCAAGACTAAATATCCTTCTTAGAATCTCCTAGCCCTTACATTGTTATCAAATTTCATCTTAATCTGATCTCGGTCCTTCTTCTATTATTTTCACTTCTTTGTTTCTCATCTCCTCTAGTTCCACAAGCTATGCATATCTAACTTCTATGGCATCAAACTCATATAATTAGAGTTTGATGAGCTCCAATGATGGGAATTCAAGAGATATTAGTATCCTTAATTATTTTCCATATTGTAAGGAGAGCTACCATCTGATCTCTTGGGTTTAATTCTATCATCCCACAAAGTTGATTTCAACTTTATGTGCCAAGTCCTCTAATTCTCATCCAAAGTCCTTATGATTCTCAAAATATTTTTGTTTGTGGAATCATCCTATCCATTACCCTAGGGATAATAGTTTGAGGATGTGCTCAAGTATATTACATGTTTAATAGCACAAGCATATATTTTTATGCCAAGAAACACCAATGCATTATCATAAATTATTGTGAAAGGAACACCAAACCTAGCCACAATACCTTCGTAGAAGTCTAGAATGCTAGCCTCATTTTCCTCCTTCAGTGCAACTGATTTTGTCCACTTAGTGAAATAATCTATGGCTGTGAGGATCCACTTATGTCCCAAACTTGAATGTGGTTTGATCACTCCAATGAAGTCCAATCCTCACCGCATGAATGAATTTTCTCTTGAGACAGGGTGGAGTGGAAGGTCTGCTAACCTTTCTCTACCTATAAAGAAGGCACACTTCTTAGGTTTATTGACCCATGAATAACAATAATTAAAGAGATTGGGTCAATAATATCCAACTTTCATGATTTTGAGAGTTTTTACCCTTGAGGAAAAGTGACCTTCTACTTATCCATCATGAAACTCATGTAACATTTTTTCTTTCTAATCCATTTTGTTGCACCTTAGAGAACACCATTCACGTATTTCCTAAATAAGATTCCCTTAATAAGTACACGGGAATGGATTGAAGTCTATAATACCTTCTTTTAGCCTTGTTCAATCCTTGAGGGCATTGGCTTGTTTGGAGAAACTTGATTATATCATGGGTCCAACAAGGAAAATGCAAAGCATCAACTAGTTATTCTTGGCCATCTTGAAGCACGAAGATGGATTCTCCATAAATATATTGATTGAAAACTAGTTTCTCACACAACAATTTTCCTCTGAATAGTATGGTAACCTTAATATTAATGTCATACTCCATCACTCTGGTTATTCAACCAACTCTTTTCTCATTCAAGTCCTTGTTTAAAACAAGTTTTTCACATTAGCATATGAAACTAGAAAATGGATCTTGTTGTTGGACACTAGATGTCTCAATTTTTTCAAAATTATTATGATAGAAAGGACATACTTCTTAATGAATGAGTATATCACCTTATAATCCTTGATATTTTGACTGAATAATGTAATAGGTTATTCCAAGCCTTCCTTATTCCATTTCACCAATATGGAAGATATGGTTTCAACACCTCCAAAGGCATACAAGGTGAATTATTTATAAAAATATGTGTTGATGAGAGTTGGTGCTTGTGCAATAGCCTACTTAATGGCATTAAATTTTTCATTCGCTTTAGTATTCCACTTCAAGGCCATACCCTTCTTCAACATCAATGCTAGTTGCTTAACAAGATTGGAAAAATTCGGGACAAACCTCCTAACAAAGTTTATTCTTCCTAAGAAGCTTTGGAGTGCTTTCTTATGACTAGGCAATGAAAATGCAAGGATAAAATTAAATATTTCTAGATCAATTGTCAATCCTTCTTTAGAAATAATTTGGCCAATGAGTTTACCTTCATGATCTAGGAAGATACACTTTTTAGGATTGAGAGAAACTCCAAATTTCCTACACCTTTTGAATACTTATCTTAGATGGAGAATATGATTAGCTGCATTCTTGGAGAACATTGTGATATCATCAAGGTACACAAGAAAAATTTTGTTGATCATCCCCTTGAATTCCATGTCCATGGCTCATTAGAAAGTTGTCCATGTATTAGATAAGCCAAATGGCATTTTCTTTATAGGCATATGCTCCCAATTTAGTAGTAAAGGTTGTCTTGAAATGATATTCCTCCTTTACTATGATTTGATTGTACCCTGAGTATCCATCTAGGAGAGAAAACCTTTTATAACCTACTACCATTTATAAATTTTTTTCCATAGAGGGTAGCAGGTAATGAGCCTTCAAGGCAGCCTTGCTCAATTCTTTAAATTCAACAAATTGTTTGATGTCTCCATTGTTTTTCCGCACCAGGGACTACATTGGCAACCTAGGATGAATGCTTGATAGGAAAATTATACTTCCTTCAATTAACTTGTTCAATTCTTTCTTCATCAGAGGATTAATATGTGGATTGAAAGGTCTTTGTTTATGTCTAATAGGCTTGGAATTTGGATCCAACTCAATGGTGTGCTAAGATAGACTAGTATCAAAAGCTATAAGGTATTCATCACTTCATGCAAAAATGTCAGCAATTTCTTGGAAAAGTTCTACAAAATCATGTTTTTCTTGTGAAGTGCTTACCTTGCCAATTTGAATAAATTTTCCTTCACCAACTGAGATGGGCTCTGAATATTCACCTTTGACTATTATGTTTGCCTTTTATTTTTGAAATAATCATTGGGGTTGAAAATGGATTCCAAGGTCACTAGGCCTTTAAGAAACTTACTTGAACTAAGTTAAACCACTTGGTCTCCATATTGATTCTCTAATTTAGCCTGGTTTCTTGAAGAAAAATCAACTTCTTCTTGAATGAAATTGACAATCTGTTGATCATTTTCAAATACCTTCCAATTTGTGACATTTTCCAATAAAGAAGGCCTCATTATCACCCTGATATGGGGTTGAACTTTTCCTCTTTTAATAGTCTCAACAACATAAAATTTTTCTCCAATTGAGTCCAACCTATCAACAACTTCATTTTCTTTTATTGGAATGGCCTGGATATTGAAAGATTCAAAATCCTCTAAAATTTCCCAAACCTTGTGCTTATAATATTTTAGTAGATCATTTTGGCTGCATTTTCTCCTTTGATTTGATTTACAATCAACTCACTGTCTCAAAAGTCTGCAATTTTTTTATATTCTTCTTTCTTTCCCATTTAAGACCTTGAATAAGGGATTCATATTATTATGTGTTTTTGGAGAAAGTAAATTGAAATATGAAAGCTGAGAAGTACTTCATACCTATAAGAGACAAAATTACTACACCTCCTCATGTACCTTGTCTACTTCTTGACCCATCAAAGAACATTTTCCAAATACCATCGTCTTCCTCATAATTTATCTTGATCACACTAGAAGGGGTACATTCTCCTCATGTAGACAATAAATTCCAAATTTAACTTCTTCAATATGTTAATATGGGTCAAAACCATGGCGTTAATTTCCCCACTCATCAAATAGCAAATCAAGAATGCCTTCAATATGAGTACCCGATTCTTGATCATTTGGGCAATCTTCTTGATCAAAGATTGTGTAATTATCATTGATTGAGATAGTCACATAAGGTTATATATGGTATGTAGAAATAGGTTCAGACTTAATAGTATCCTTAGTGCCATACCTAGTCCTGAAGAGCATGTGGGACCAATCATCTGATAAATATCCTCCAATCTTAGCAGTGAAATCTCTGGACAGACATAGAGCAAAGAGTGGAGGAAAATCAATTATGAAAATATCTTGAGGAACTGAAAAATTTGGGCATGCATGTAATGTGAGGCTTAACCCTCTGATAGCTCCAACAGTTCCCACTAATGTCCCATCCAACTACACTACTCCTTTAGCAAGAGATTCATACTTGAGACTCAATTGGTTTGCATTTTTTTGGGCATTATTGAGCCGCTTGCTTTATCTAGAGTCAATCATACAATTGTGCACTAAATTATTCCCAATGATCAAAGATAAATGTAAGGGTGGAGGTTTCATGATTTTTCTTAGTTGATCATCCTTCTATTGCGTTGCATTAGTAAGGACCTTTTCTTGTTCCTTGGATGATTCACTTGGAATAGACAAGTTGGCCATATCTGCCTGCAAGATATCCTTTTGACTTGGGATTGAAAGTGAATCCCACATTTATATGCTCACATTTTTTTTCTTCATGTTATCAAGGATATTGAAAGGATTTAATTTTTCCTACTACCACACCTTGTTTACAACAACCTTTTCTTGCACTTGAGCTGATATGGAAGGCCCTTTAGGCTGATTTTGCACATTTAGAGCTACATTTGAAATGCCACCTCCTTGGAGTGTCAAAGAGGGTTGTGGAGGTCCTACATTTTTGACTTCCCTTCTTCCATATCTCTCTTCTTAGATATTGTGTTTACAACTACACCTTGTGGAAAGTTATGATTTCCTCACAAAAGTCATTCATTTTCCAATTTACAAGTGAAGTATCACTTGGAGGTGTCTCTGAGTGACTACTTGATGGTGATTTTCCTCTGCATGTGTTTCTTGAGGGAAAAATACATTTTATACCATCAAATCTTAGTTTATAATGCGATCGGGGCATGTTGCTTGGTTGTGTGGAAGATGAAAAGGGAAGCACCACTCATAATCTTACACAAGATTTTTTTGAACAGGAACCAAATCTTGAGATGAGATAGGTACATTGGGATTGCACAATATACATGGCCTACCAAAGGGAAATTAATTTTAATTTTGAGGTACAACTTGGGATAGAGGCTTGCTTGGCTGGTAAGGGGCCTTATTAGGTTGGTATGGAGGGTTATAAGATCTGAAGTTTTGAAATTTCTACCTCTTAATGGATACCAACTCATTCCCAAATTTTTGCAATTGTTGCATCACCTCTTGAAATTCAGTTTAGGTACTTGAGGAAGCATATGCTTGACTAGAAATTTGATTTCTCAAGGTTTGGATATGGGATAACTCAGGGTCTTGCTGATAATTAGGTGTCTAGATCTCTGACAATATATGTATTGGAGGTCTAGGAGAAAGTTTCCCAGATGAATAAGACTATTCTTAGCCCTAATGGCAATGTCATAAGCACTGGAAATATTCTACCCCATGGACTAAATCATGACTGAAATATCACTATTCAAATCCTTTAAATAATAAAGAAATGCATGTTGGGGTTTAGGTCTTACCACTTGAGGAATTCTATCCTAATCCTTTGAAATATGGTATTAAATTCCATCATCTTCTCATTAGGGCTCTCTTTGTTGTTATCGCTTGCTCTACTAAAGAAAGATGATCTGATTTGCCTTCAAAATTATTACATAGGGATGTGCTAAGTTGTTCTCGGTTAGTAATGAATCCAGTCTTAAAATCCTATACCATTGTAAAGATTTTCCCTTGAAAGATGAGGCCAAAAGTCTAACTGCAACATCTTCTTTAGTAATAACATGAAATGAAAAGACATTAGCAACATCTTGAATGTGATCAATTGGGTAGTATGATTTTCACTAGTGAAGAAAGGAATAATTTTAAGTGCAACCAATGGTATATCATGTTGTGCATTGAGAGCTAAAAGACTACCATTATTGAAACTGAAAAAGGGTAGATTTCTCTGTGCTTCCATGATTACAATAGGTCTTAAGGCTCTAGATGATTGTAAGAATGACCTACTGGAGGCGGAGTAAAAATATTTCTATTCGATGGTGATGGTGATCTTTGAAATCATCTACCCTTTCTTCTTCTCCTTTTTGACAACCGTAATTAGTCAAATGATCCTTCTTGTGTTGTTTTTGACCTAGTCTGAATTCTTCTCAAGAACTCCGAGCACTAAAATGTTGAAACCAATAAATATGGAGCTTGGAGTCACCATATGTGTTACTACCTCCAAAGGATAAAATTCACCAAGATATACACCAAAACTCAATGAAATAGAAAGGTAATCTCAAGATTCCCATTAGGTGTGCCGAATTATTATCATCGAAAAACAACACCCTTTGATTTGTCATGAATGGATGATGAGCAATCAATGTTTTTGGGTAACGTGGGATTGTCTCTCAAGTTGTGGGACTTTGTACTTGAGAAAAAAATCTAGAGAAGGAGGGTTCCTCTACCTATTCCTAATGTTAAACTACTCCTAAGGAATGAAATGCATTTATCTAACCATACTCTATGATTCAAAGGAACCAAGGTAAGAGAAATTTGCATAAAATGGAAATCCTAAACTAAGGGGAGGTGATAACACAAAGAAAAGGGTGAAGATGCTCTAATGAGGGAAAAGGGGAGGAAAATGGAGGAGGGAGAGGTTAGATTGAGGTGACACATACTCAAGATTTAATTTACCATCTATTTTCCAAGAAACACAACAAAATGAACTTGCAAATGAGAAAAGCATACACAACACTACTACAATAAAAAGAGGTAAAGTTAAAGATAAAACGAGTTAGGGTGGAGGAAACACCACAAAAAGTTTTATTACAATAGAAGCATACATAGACCATTAGAGTTGTAGAAGAAGGCACAAAAATACATTGCAAAGTTCAAATGAAGGTTTACAACTCGCATCTTCTCGAAGTAATATTGGTAGAGTTTCTTTACAATTTTAGAACATCCCCCTTCAAAATGAGAGGTTTTTACAATATATTGAGAATTCCGAATCCACCCACCAAAAACATGCATTAAATCTATGAAAAGAGGTATGGAAAACCTAAAATGGGCACCACACCTCATTAAAAATGGTAGTTGAGATACCCCAAAGTGCATTGGTCGGTTTCAAAATTATTGCTACCGACCGGTAGTATTTTGTTCCTCATGTCATCCAATTGAATTTTTCCTTGTGTTGGCTGGTTTTGGTTGGGAGCATGTTCTTTTGCTACTTGATCGGTTACATTTTTGATTGCTACCAATCGGTTACATCTGTACTACTTTACTTGGCCTACCATTTGGTTTTTCTTCCTACTCCAAACTTCGCAATACACCATTTTCTCCGACTTCTTCAATGATACTTCTATTAGGTTAATTAATTATGCATTATATAATTAATTATTTAATTAATGTTATTAATTAAATAATATTGTTATTTGGTTTTATTAACCATATTTGTTTTATTTAAACATTACGGATGTTGTTATATTGTTTTAACAATATTATTGTTGTGCTTCCCGGATGTAATATTGGAAGCTTATGTAATATGGAATATGGTTGCACCTGTGCAACTTAGTTTCTTGTTTGTATTCAGCTATACAATACCTATAAGTATTACAACTCACTTCTGTGTAAATGGTTGATTGGGTTTAATATAATTTATTAGGCTTCCTCCCTTGTTACTCAATCTACATTTGGTACCAGAGTGATAATTTGGACCTGTGAAGCAGAGAAGGTTGGAGAGAGGAAGCATACAATTTTGGAGGAGATTCTGCATTCTAGGAGAGCCGGTGTTGCCTCCAACAACTTCTCAAAATGTCTCTGCATTCCCACAACATCCTGTCATTCTCCGTAAAAGAAAAGAATTTTTTTGCCTTGGTGCATCAAGCACCAAGTAAATTTGCTTCCTGGAGTTTTATATTTAAATATATATATATAAATATAATATATATATATCTCTCGCATATTTTTATTTTCTCTATCAAATTTGGAGAAGAAATCATAGATCACCCGTAAAAGATTTGGATTGGCAAATCAAAGGCTCACGAAGGTCCAAACTCGCATTGGTGATTGACATCCAACAATCCCCTATGCCCGCAAATGGGCTCGTAATTAAAAAAACCCACAAAAGAAGGTCGAGGTAAATCAAAGTGGCTAAGAGAGAGGAAAATACTGAGGCAGATAAAAGTAGTGGTCCTAAGCCTTACATCCTTGTAAAATTGAATGCACTCGTTGCTTTGTCGACTTACTTGATAAAATGGTGGAAGAAGATTAAAATAATGGCTATTTTTTCATGCGATCCTGCATTAAAAAAAATGGTGGCTATATACAAAGGAAAATAAAACAAAGAACAAGGAGATAAAGTGGCGGCCAAAGGAAAATAAAACAAAGAACAAGAAGAAAAGGCATGCAGATCTAGTTTTTGTGAGACCTAATCTGCCCTCCACTCTCTAGCCGCCATGTGGATCCTGCAGGTCCTGCCACATCACATTTTTAAAGGTCATTGGATTGTTTCTTTGTATAAATATTTAAACCTCCATTTTATATCACAAGCGCTCATAGAGCCTAGGCGGTTAGGTGGAATGCCTTAGAAGTGGGAGGTGTGAGGTTAAAATCCCACTCACAACATGTTTTTTTGACTCTAGCGGTGAATTTGGAAAAACCGCCATAGTTAGAGGCACTTTTAGTGGAAAACCTCTAGCTAAACCTATTAGTTACAGCTAAACCCGCCTCTAAAATTTTAGTGAGAAAAACCCTATTTTAGGGCAATTTTTTTCTCCTATTAGGCTGGTTTTTATTCTGAGCAACATTTTCCAAGGGGGGAGCTAAAAATTGCATTTTCAGTTAGTTTTTTGCAATTCTTTGCATTTTGGGTCGTATTGGGCTCTGAGGCCACTAGGGCCCATAAAACAAATTTTTTTGCATGCCATTCAATTTTTCCAAATTATTTGAATGTAATTACATGCTTCAATATGTTGTACTAATTTGTAGGTTGCCATAGTCAATCTGTAAATGTTGTAACTTCTTTCGAAACCGGCGAAAATTGTAATACAAAATAGTAAAACTTGGTTCTCAACACTCACGAGATCCTCGATCTCATTCACATCATTCGGTATATATATGGTGCCTCTAGGAAATGCTTATGGGTAAAGCCATCATGACTAATATTGAACTTAACACCTAATATAGCTCAAACAATGTCATCTGGGCATTGACCCTTTAAATCGACAGGAGTAATAAGGTCACAATGCACACACTATGGGCCATCCCGTCCATATGTGAACAATTACACGACATAAATCTGGGTGAGAAATTATTTGAGTATATAGAAAATTTACTCGCGTGTATGAGGATATTTCTTTGAGTGGTGCCAATAATCGCATGCACCCCTTCAAGATCACTGTCTTGGTACCATGTATTGAATTCTTTCACATATGTTAACGCCTCTTTCATGTACCACCGAGTATATAGAAAGGGTGAGCTTCTTCCATGTACCATTGGGTATATCAGAAGGGCATGTATATAGAAAGGTTTGGTATATCAGACTGATGGTATATAGATTAGGAGACCTAATACCTAGAGTGATAAGAGCCAAACCCTATCAGTGTTTTATGTAAAATGGGCACCAATGCCCCCAATTTTTTTCTTCCAGATTCACAACTACTCAGAGGAAACAACTATGTTGCATAGAAGAAAAAAATCAAGACACAACTTGAGTTTGAAGAGATCTAGCCTACTATGAATGGTACTTTCACCATATCAACTACTAATACAACACATCAACAATAGTTTGATAAAGCTTATCATAAGACTAAACTCATCATCTTGTTTGGAGTTTTTGATGATGTGTAACCCCACATTTGAGATGCCAAAACAACTAAAGAAGCATGGGATAAGTTGAGCATAGTATACGAGGCCAAAAATAAGAATGTTATACTAAATTTGTAGAGTCAGTTACACACATTGAAGTTTAAACAGAATGAGAAAATAGAAACTTTCCTAAGAAGAGTTGCAGAATTAAGGGTTTTACTTCTAGCCCTAGGAGAAGCAGTCAAAGATGATGATCTCATTCCCATTGTTCTAAGAGCACTCCCTTCTTCATACCATATTTTTTTAACAACACTAAACTTGTCAAATACGATAGTTAGTTTTGACAAATTGGTAAACCTACTACAACAAGAGGAAACAATGCATAATAAGGATGATGAAGAGGAGTAGGCACTTTCTTCACATCAAAAATGGAAAGGAAAAGGTAAAGGAAAACCTAATTCCTATCAAAATTCTCAAAATCAAAATTAGTATCAAGGGAAAGACAACAGAAGAAGCAATGTCCAATCTGTAAAAGAGGACATGACCTAAAAGATTATTAGTACAATACTTACAAGAAAGGTTCATCAAGAAACTATGGACCTCCGGAAAAATCTCACAAGGTTCATTCTAAATACAATCAAGGGAAAAAAAGGGGAATTAGAAAAGAAGATCCCATCAAAGCAAGGAAATAGTATCTTGAACAAGAAGAACATTCGGATAATGAAGATTTCTTGTTCACCGATCGATCAAGTGAACCATCCACGTCATGTAGTGATGTTTGGTTATTGATTCGGGAGCCACTCAACACATGAATAGACACAAAGACTAGTTTACTTCAATGAGGGATACACCATTGAAAAATCATGTTTCGTTGGGAGATGATTCTTCATATATAGTTTAGGGGATTGGGAATATCTCTCTACCCCTTGGTTTACGCAACTACAGACTATCTAATGTCTTATATGTCCTTGGGTTGACAAAGAATCTACTTTCAGTCGATCGACTCATAGATCATAACTTGAAAATTGTTGAATTTGATAGTCATTCCAACAAGAAAACATGTTTGATTCGAGACAAATCACGAGGATTAAAAATAGTTGTAAAATCCTCCAATGTGGGACGCATGTTCCAGCTTGATTTTTTCCACAGAGATGATCAGGAACTTGTGGCTAAGAACTCTACCTCAGCACAGTTGTGGCATTAGAGACTTGGTCATGTAAGTTTCAAGTATCTCGAGACACTTCACCGGTGTAATATGGTACATGGGCTACCATCTCTTCAGAAGGATACATACAAGTGTCCTCACTACCTAGCAGGAAAACAACATAGAGCATCATTCTAGAAGAGTACATATCAAGCTCATGGAAAGCTTGACCTGGTTCATACCAATCTTTTTGGTCTAATGCAACCAAGTCATTCTGGGTTCCAATACTTCATGCTTTGTGTTGACAACTATTCAAGGAAAATGTGGATTTTTTATCTTAGCAAGAAAAGTGAAGCTTTTTAAACCTTTAAGAGGTTCAAAGTAGCCATTGAGAATGAAACTATTCATCACATCGAACTCTCTTCTCAGATTGAGGGGGAATTCACTAGTAATGAGTTCAAAGACTACCTACAAACTCACATGATTTGTCGACAAATGCCTGCTCCACACACACTACGAAAGAATGGTGTTTGTTAAGAGAAGAAATCATACTATCATGGAAATGGTGTGATGCACGATTGATGACTTTGGACCGACAAAAAATTCTAGGTAGAAGTAACAAAGACAACAGTTTATTTGTTGAACAGAGTGCCCACAGTTGCTCTTGAAGGAGTAACACCATAAGAAGCATGGTCAAAACGGAAACCATCTATTGCATACCTTAGAATATTTGGGTGCAAAGCAAGCATGCACATACCCAATCATAATAGAAACAAATTGGACATGACATGAAGTCACAGAAACTCATCTTCATTGGGTATAGTGAAGAGACTCTTGGGTATAGATTGATGGATCCAAAGACCAGAAAAGTATACACTAGCAGAGATGTTGAGTTTTTTGAGAAGAAGGAAGAAGAGTCTCCTCCTCCAGACTCACCTGATGTAGATTCTTCACCAGTTGTAAAAATTTAAGCTGATGTTCCCAAAGATGATGACAATGATGATGGGGATGATGGTATTGATATGATAGAACCATGACCCATGAGAACAGTTTAGTGTATGCCCAAGTTGTGTACTAGCACATTACGAGATGTAAGAATGGATGCTCCACCAAATACATCCACCCTTGGACCATAGACTCACAGCAAAGCAAGAAAAGAAGTTAACTTTTCTTTGATGAGTAAAGTTATTGAGTCTAATGATCCCTCTATAGTCCAGAATCCCTACACCAAAATAGTGGAAATATGCCATGGACTCTGAATATCAATTAGTGATGAAAAATAACACTTGGTAGCTTGTCAATCTTCTACCAGGGAAGAAACCCATTGGATGTAGATGGATATTAAAAATGAAGTATAAAGCAAATGGGACAATGGACAAGTATAAATCAAGACTAGTAGTAAAGGGGTATGCACAAAAAGAAGGCATTGACTATGAGGAGACATTTTCTCCCACAACTAAGATCAAAACGATCAGGATGATCTTTTCTCTAGCTACACAATTTGGTTGGAAAGTCCATCAGATGGATGTAAAAAGTGTCTTCTGAATGGATATTTACAAGAATAAGTCTATATGACTCAACCTAAGGGATATGTTGTACTTGGTCAAGAATTAAAGGTATGCAGACTCGGGAAATATCTGTATGGTCTCAAATAGGCACCCCGGGCCTGGTACATCAAGATTGATGAGCATCTCGTAAAACATGGACTTCTTATAAATCCATATGATCCCAATCTTTACCTTAAAAAGCAAGGGGGGGAGATTGTGATTGTTGTTTTCTATGTCAATGATCTAGTCATCACTAGCAGTTTAGTGAGGATGATCGATGCAACGAAGAAATATATTAATCGATCGCTTGACATGAAGGATCTCGGGCTGATGCATTATTGTCTTGGATTGGAAGTATGGTAGAAATAGAATCACATATTTGTCTCTTAGATGAAATATACCAAGACAATGCTTGAGAAATTCAGGATGAAGGATTGCACACCAATTGCTACACCCATGGAGAACATATTATAGTTCTCTTGTTCAGATCCATCTCCTAAGGTAAGTGCCACTCTCTATCGGTAGTTGATTAGGAGTCTCATTTACCTGACCTACACTAGACCAGATATCATCTTTGTAGTAAGCTATCTATCTAGGTTCATGCAGGAACCCAAAGTGTGTCATTGGAAATCAACAAGGCACATCTTGAGATATCTCAAAGGATCAGTGGATCTTGGTCTAGAATACAAGAAGAATGACAACTTCTTCTTGTCTGGATATTCGGATTCAAATCATGTAGGAAATATTGATGACAAAAAATCCACTTTAGGATTTGTGTTCTTTATGGGATCTGGACCAATATCATGGGGAAGAAAGAAACAACACTTTGTTTCTCATTCTTCCATAGAATCCGAGTATTGTTCTGTAGGAGAAGCTGTCTGTGAAGTGATTTGGCTACGTCATACTAGAAGGACTTGGAATACCATAGGCAAACTGACCATCATGTATGTTGATAATGAAGGTGTTCTCAAACTTGTTCGCAATCTAGTTTCATGAGAGAAAAAAGCACACTAAGGTATAGGTTCGTTTCATACGCGAGCATGTGTTGAAGCACAACATCCACTTCAATTTTGTCCAACAAATAACAATGAGTAGATATCTTCACAAAGTCACTTGCATGTGAAAATTTCAAGTTGATCAGAGAATTCCTCTCCTCATCCCTTGAGACAATGCACAATCAAGGGGGAATGCTAGGTTAATTAATTATGCATTATATAATTAATTTAATGTTATTAATTAAATAATAATGTTATTTGGTGTTATTAACCATATTTATTTTATTTAAACATTACGGATGCTATTATATTATTTTAACAATATTATTGCCGTGCTTCCCGGATGTAATATTGGAAGCTTATGTAATCTGGAATATGGTTGCACCTATGCAACTTAGTTTCTTGTTTGTATTCAACTATAAAATACCTATAAGTAATGCATCTCACTCTGTGTAAATGGTTGATTGAGTTTAATATAATTTATCAGGCTTTTGCCCCCTATTACTCAATCTACAACTTCATCATATTGCCCAAGTCCATATTTTAAGTTAGCTAATTTACAGGGGAATGCAAAACTGGATATAAATAAGATTTGAAGACCCATTACAACATACTCGAGATCTAGTAACATTTGCTATCCATACATAATTTTCCATTGTAAACACACTTCATTACAGGACAACCATGTTGATTTCATCCATAATTCAATTATATCCATACACTAAATCCATGCACACATACAAATTCAAAGCACTCGTTCTTACCTTATGTATACATAAAAGGTTACCTAATTACAAGAGTGTTACACCTATTTATACAAGGTGGGGACTTTACCTTCACTACTTACATGCATTTTCCTAATAATAAATGTGATAAACATAGACTACATGATTTTAAAACTTTGATTTAGCTTTAGTTTGATCTATAAATAGTTTAGCCTTACCCATGCTTTATTCCTATAAATAGGCATATTCACTACATGTGTTTTACCTTCCTTTCCTATGATTTTCCTATTCTTAGACGTTACTTACATGTTATATCATCTTTATTTCTTTTCTATTTTTAGCCTTTTCTAGAAAATGGATAGGTTTTGGATCTGTGTGTATGTGTACAAAGATCTATGCATTGAATATTTCTCCCTCTTGCATGCACCTACATGCATTAACATGCCCTTGTTTTATGTTCACACACACATGCTTTCGTCATAAACCTAATCTTTTACTTATGCACCTACACTCTTGCATGTTCCTTATAGACTCTTCATATCTCTTCACCGTCTATATGCACCTTCCTATGTGTGATCCTTCATATATGGATAATGCTTAGCCACTTATTCTTATGAAACCTTAAACATGTACCAATGGAAAAGTATTCCCCTCATAATCTAATATCAATGAAGGGAGATTACTCCTAGCAAACCTTGTCAATAATTCCACTATGATCTCATGCCAATTGATTAAACTATCTATGTGTCTACTACCAGCATGTTACTTTCCCACACAATGTATATATCATCATGTTTCTCCTATCTCCTTAATTATACCACCGTAATTCCATAACACACAAGAATGATTTAGGATTCTCCTCTCCACTATACTTTGGTAATCTGGTTTTACCCAACCACCTAATGCGTCATGGTCTAACCATCCTTGTCACCCTTCTATGTACCTCACATCTAACCATTTCATAAGTTCCATGGGCCTAATTTTTGTAATCCACACTAGTAGTATTACTTGGTGGACCGAGCATATTCCCAATGAAGCCCGCCCTCTTTTAATGGCTTCATATTCTCGGGTCTCATACCATATGCATGTAGATTCTATTGAGATCTTCTTCATTGATAGGCTCTATATAAGGTGCAATATTTGTATCATCTAATGGTATCACAACATGCTCATCCTTGTTCTAAAAAATGATGTACTTTTTGTTGAAGCATAAGTCTACGTTATTAACATAGCACCAATGACATCTAAGTAATGCAAGGAAATTATTTTCTTCTGCGAGATCCAATACCTCAAAGTCACCCATGAACTTGGCTCCATGAATAGTGATATAGTCATCCTTTAATACCCCAAAGGGCATGGCCTTATATTGTTAGCCATGTAAAACACATTTGAGGATGAATGCAATTACAACCTTTCCAGCTTGGTTCCAAGTGTCAAGGGTGAGAACAATGACTTCCGTGCTTGTATCAATGAGAAAATAACTTACCAACCATCCTTTAATCACTGTATCTAATGTGATTTCTTTGTCATCTTCATGATCTTGTGGTGGAAATTTAACATGAATGATTTGTCGCTCCTTTCTACACCCGTGGGTGGCATATTATCTCACAACCATTCTCCCAACAATGGTATGATGTTATCCTATTTGATCATTCTTCATACCTCTCTAAGATCATCAACATCCTTTTGTGGTAGCTCAGTACCCCTCACATGTTCCCTTCTCGTGTACTTTCTCTTTAAAATACTAAATTTATCCTTATAGATACTTGATAATTACCATGTTCTCCGATAAAATTCCTTATGCTAAGTTGTATTTGGATACTTTGCATGTATCACCTTTTCCCTTCTAATGAGTGGTCTATCCTTTCTCTACTCATGCACGTACGCTACCTCCGAGTGTGCAAAGACTAATAAAGGTTGAATTTCAGGATGAAATATCTTCTTAGGTTCCCATTTCTCTTTCTTATAACACTCTACTTTAATCATATCCGTACCCTTGTCCTTTTTATTCTTCCACACATGGGAATATAAGTTTGGACAATTTTCCATCTTGTGCACCTTTCCACAATACATGCAAAGCTAATTCTTTGGATACTCGTGGTGATAGTGATTAGGAAACCCATAAGTATAACATGTCCATCATGCAAACATTTCATGACTGTCACAGTCTCTAGTTACGTATCTACCTCTAAAGCTTCCAATCCAATTGTTTCTCGGTTCCAAGAGTCTATCCTTCTTGCGCCTTTAAGCTACAATCTACATTAGTCTTGTGTAATCTTGTTTCACATGCCTCATGGGTTTTATCAATCAGATGACAAATGTTCGTTTCATGGGTGTGCTCATCACATATTTTACAATACACAGAGACATTCTTGAATTTATGATATTTTCACAGCTTCATCATTGAGAGAAAATATTTGGAAAAATGTGTGATAATTTAAAAATATGACGTTTTGGGTCAAATAACTAGACCCATCATTAGGGAGGAAATATTATGAGTCCGATAATTCTTTTGCATTACACGCCGCATGAGTGCACGATTCTGAAACATCATGGTTATTATGAATAATCTCATGGGATGTCAATAACGCGTACACACTCCTACATGGGGAATTATCCTTTATATGTCTTACTATCTCACAATCGCACACGAGTCCATTGTGTAGCCATTGCTACAATCTAGGATTCAAGGAATGGACTTACCCTTGCATCAAAACTTCAAACTCCTACATCATGGAGTGTTGCTTCTAAGGTTTTTGTAGGTTAGTAAATGTATTATGTGATAACACTCTCAAGTGTTAATAAGCCTCTTTCAAATCACTACACATGTTGACTCGATGAATGTCATAGGAAAGATTGGACAAAAAGGTGTTAATACATGTGTCGTATTATCTACCACTCTCGAAAGGACCTAATTAATTTCCTTCAAAGCAAACTAATGCTTTGAAGTTCAAAAATAGGTATATGGAATTCAACCAAGAAGGTTGTGCACAATGCATCATAATCCACTTTGTTGTCGATGTGGATCATATTTCAATTACAAACTATGTGCTTGACCTTGACGTGTTGTTGCAAATTGACTAGCTTCGTGAATAAGAGTTGTTATTCCCTTTTCTCTCCATAATAATTCACACTTATGCACATGATCAGCTATGTCTTACACACCTCTATACTTTGGAAAATGGATGGACATATCAAAGAAGATCCGAGGGATCTACTATTTTGGTTGCTAAGATTTTTATGACAGATTCTTGTGGTCCTTGTCTTGGAGTGGGGACAGATCTTGAACCTAATCCTCTACTAAGATTTCCTCCAAACGGTGGAGGACATGAACATCCAAAACCTCCTTCGTGACCTAAGGATCTATACAAGAACTACCTTGGGTCCTCGTAGTAGTGCTAAATTGCACACCAACTATCTATTATATAGATCCACCAATAGTAATACATACTGTAACAAGTAAGTAGTGTTGGTTGGAGAAACTAAATAAGTAGCTTAGAAGAATATAGGCTTATGCATAAGAATGCGTAGGCACGTAGGGTAAGGATAGCACACGGGAGGGTGCACATAGATGTTGAATAAGGTAGCGCACAAGATTGCGTGTAGAAGAGAAAATGTTGGAACTTAGCCCATTTTCTAGATTATGATAAAAATAGACTTCGATTTCGACCAAGTAAAGGTAAAAAGCACATGTAGATCAAGTTAGAGAAAACACATGGAGAAGATTAATAATCGATCAAAGAAATTTTTATCTTTAGATTAGTCTATTATTAGTTACTTTTGTAAAATCATGCAAGGTTTGTATACATGGCTATTTTTATTAAAGAAAGCATGTAGAATTATTTTATGAGAATTCATATTATTAGGAGAGTGCATGGGCGGTGAAGGGAAAGTCCCCAACCTTATAAATATCTATTATATGAATATGATTAAAGAGACCGCAATGTATGCATGAGTAGAGATATGTTGTTTTTATTAAGACCTACAACATGATGGTTTCGCGCATGTTCCTACACATTGTTACACCGGTTATGTATCACTTCATACTATGTAATGCTTTTGGTTTATAATGAATACTTGTGGTTGGATATTAGTTGTTCATGGATCTAAATATGGTGAATTAACAAAGGAAAATGGTATTAATTATGGTTTACACGAACAAATTGATTCCTTATTATATGTGTTTCCAAAATGACATGGGTATAATGATTATCTATGCATGAGTGGTTTAATGGTTAACACTATGATGAATATGGATGCTAACTTCTGAAAAACATAATAAAGAGGGACCAAGTGGTTATGCGTGCTTAAGGTGAGCATTCATATCTATCTCGAATGAAGTTCCGACGCATATAAATGTTGTTGGTAATAAAAAAGAATACATTTTGGTTCTGCTTTGTGAGGACCTCTTTTCAATTTTTCTGCTAGGATGTTGCATATAGATGGTGTATCAACTATATTTGGAGAGTATTAAGAGTTGGGTAGAAGAAAAACAAGAATTTTTTTGCATAGAGGTATAACACTTGAACTTGGATTTAATATGTATAAGTGGGTGGAGGATAATTTATGTGATTTCTTGTATGATACATTCTTCATTTTATTTCAGGTAGAATTATACCGGTGGTTGGCAACTTACACATCAACAAAGATTTACTTCCCTAGTGAGAGAGTTTGGATGCATGAAGATTTTGGAATGCTCTATGATGTAGATGAAGAGTGGACTATAACTTTATATCATTGGTGGGAAGGTGTATTTTTCAATTATACTTTGGAGTATGCAATTTATATGTATTTTTGTCTAGAGGAAGTAGAGTTCAAGTTTTTGTGCGAGCCTAAAAGAACCTATTTGTGCAAGATACCCTTAGCCATAAAGACCTTAATGATAAAATTGGGATTGGAGAGGTTACCTATGGCTAGATAAATTCCCAATGTGTGTAGGTGCAAGATCATGTGTGGAGAAGGATGGCGATGGTCTTGGTAGAATTTAGGTAAAGAGAGGAAAGATGACTCAACTATAATGAAGTGTAAGAGAGGGAAATTGAAGCGACACTACTGCCGAGAAGAATGATGCCTTGTGAATATTTTGAGGCTCTCATAGAAGAAAATGATCCGTATCATAATTTCCTCTCAAAATTGGGAAAACACAACAGAAAGTACCCATCGGCTTCAGATAAGATCATGTTAGAGGAGAGAATGAAAACTGTGGGCATGCATCTGACTCAACCTAGCTACCTAGCTATTGCACTAGGTGTTTCAAAGCCAAAGGTAGTTAAAGGGAAGAGTATTAAAGGAATTTAGACAAAATCTCTGTGTAGGGAAGGAGAGACAAGTAGGAATAAGTTATCTTCATAGAAGCATATCACGAATGCACACACATGGAAACATAGCTGGTGCCAATGATTGGAAGTAATCTTGCAAGATTTTTCAGAGATGTGTCAACAACATAAAGTCTTGGTGTATAAACCATTTAAAGTACTTATGTAGGTGTTGTGACAATGTAGATAGTTGGTGTCCACTTCAGTTTAGTACTACAACCGGGACACAAGGAATCTCTTTGATAGGACCACAAGACGTGGGAGGTGGTACAAGAGGCTCGGGAGGTTCAAAAAAATAGCCTCCTGGAGGAAACCCCGGTGGAGGGTCGGGTTCAACATTTGGTCCCAACCCAAGACAATTTCTAAATCCATCACAGACCCAACCTCAACAACCCCAACAATAGATACCTCAAGTATTCTTTTATATTTCTCTCCACTTACCAAACTATAGAGGTGTGGAGATGCCTCATAGCATATACAAAAATGTGAATTATTATGGCACGCTAAAGCAATTATAACCCCAAATAGAAAGGAAAGTCAATTTTCCACCACACTTCAAGGGAATTGGTACAAAAGTATGATCCACACCCAGTGTGGTAGATTATGATACTTTGTGCACTTTGCATTTTTGTCAAGTTCCACATTCCGAAAAGAAAATCATTAGCGTACTCAAGTAAATAAATCATGGTTTATTAGAAGCTTTGAGAGAATATGATGCATGTTTTAAGATCCTCTTGTCAAAATTATCTTATGATATTCATCCGATTCAACATGCATAGTGGTTCATTAGGGGTTTTTGGCTACCGTTTGAAGGACTTTATCTCATAAGACATATGCAGATCTGTGCGAGGCATTAGAAGAAATTATGCACTTTGAAGCGGTTATGAGTGCTGATACTAGTGTACACCTATTTTTGAGCCACAAATAATGGAGATGACCAAGAAATTAGAGAATATCTATACCAATTCGGTGCACAAAACAAGAAGTGGTTTATGGTATATAGATTATGAAGTTGAATGACATACTAAGGATAGTTTCAACATAGGAAGACACACACATGTTATAGTCTTGTGAGATATTTCACAAGAATCATGATGTTTGAACCGCCCTCTCTAAAAGTGTGTGAAAATGAAGACTATATCTATGTATTGCAAGATTTATGACATGCGCACTCATGATACGAAGGATTGTTAGTTAATAAATTAAATTCATGAGGCATGCAAGAATTATGGAAAACCAATGTGGAAAAAATTTCGCAGGTACACGATACCCAAATTACGAGGAACGTAACAATGGAGGAGGTAGATTCTATGGAGGTTATAAGACCAAAGGCTATGGTGGAAGAGGAATATTTTTCATGGGATGTGTTACACCTATGGATCCCCGATCATTACCAATGTGAATGCCCTTGGGATTTAGTGTGTGCTTATTTCAAAAATAACATAAACTCAAGCATTTCTAGATCTTTATAAGTGTATGTGTAAGAGCAAAAAAGACTGAAAAAATCACAAGAATAATCAAGGTGTAGTGCATAAAGAGAGATCAATGGATACCAAAGAATACGCTTGATCTAGAATTACAACCTATGTTAGTGACTACTTGGGTGGAAGCAGACACACGTGCACGAACCTCTTAAAGCTAAGCCTCTCATTAGAAGGAAGATATAATACATGTCAAATACCTAGATGTTGCACATCAGAAGGAAGTTTATCAAGATACCATGGGAGTGATAAGAGACTTGCAAGTAGAAATATAGCGCCTAAAGGAGCATACACATGATAGAGAGCGTGCGAAGATCATTGAGATATTACTTCCATAGAAGATGTGGATGATTTTAAGGAGATATGTAAAATATTACGACATGAAAATATCATCATGTTGTTGGGGAAATATTTGCATGATAAGGTACCACATATAGGAGTTGAGTGTGAGTGACAAATACTACATGCAAAATTGCCACCACAGAACCATGAGTACGATACATAAATTAATTTGGATGATGTAATTGATGGGTGGTTGGTAAGTAATATTTTTATAGATACAAGAATTGAGGTAAATGTGTTGACTTGGGATGCATGGAATCAGATGGGGAGACATACATTACAACCATTTACAAATGTTTTGTATATGGTGAAAAAAAGGGCTATGCCTATTGGGATGTTGAAGGATGCTTTAATTATCATACATGGAGCCAATTTTAATGGAGACTTTGAGGTATTGGAGCTTGCTGAAGTAGAAAAATTTCCAACACTACTTGGATGACCATGGTGTTATGAAAATAATGTGGACTTGCATCTCAACAAAGGATATATTAGTTTCAAGAATAAAGATAAGCATGTGATCATACCTCTGGATGAGGCAATGGTTGTACCATACATTGAGCCTTTGAGTTAAGAAGAGATGAACATGATTTATACGCACATGGTGTGAGACCCTAAGACTTTGGAACCATCTAAGAGGTGTAATTCATTAGGAAGACACACAATAAGTCGGTGATACCACAAGTGTTCCTTGTGATAAGCGGGCCCATAGTATGTATGAGATGGTTGGGTGTAAGATGAAGGGAAGAGTAACTATAATGATTAGGACGCACATGGTTAGGTACATGGGAAGAACTAAGTTACCTAGGTATAATGACGAGGAAAAAATTGAATATTTCTTATGTACTCAGTAGATGAACAATAGAATAATGAGGGTGATTGAAGGAAAATGTTGGCATATGTTTTACACAGAATAATAACACGTTGGTGGGAAACAAAAAGATAAATTGTTGGGTTGAGAGAAGTGAGAATCACCTTTTCAACAAGGTTCACTTGGATACACTTATTTATGAGTATGATGGGAAGAATCCTTTGGTACACATTCATAATTATGAGAGATAATGGGTGCAAGGTTAGGAGGCTTTAATACCATCTCTATGGGTACATAATTTCTATTACAGGTTTGCGCAGATGCACATGCACATGGTATGTGTATGCTTTGAGCTCAAACAAGATACTTGTTAGATGACGAGATATGACTAAAGGCATGGTTTATAAGTTTGACTTTTTTTAATAAACCTCCAATCCATGAGGCCTTGTAGATTATGAAGTGTATCACATTAGGGGATAACATGAAAGTAGAGGATCTCATGCTTCAATTACTTAGAGAACCTAATCTTGAGGATCATGTGGATAAGCTGGAGAGAGATGATATACAAATGGGTCATGCTTAGAAGAAGAAAGAAAAAAGAAATATAGTATACCTCATTGATGATGAAGAGGTAGAGAATTTGGAGGTTATCCATACATAGGGTGTGCATAAAGTAATAGACATAGAAGATGAAAATGTGCACACATACCATGCTCCCATGAAGAAAAAGAAGGTAAACATTGGTATTGAGGATGCACCCAAGGAGGCCATTATTAGTGATTACCCAAGTGACTTCTAGGATTTTTTCCCATGAGGTTACCACGAGTTGAAAGGGTGCACCTCTCATTGGGAGAAATGAAAATTAAGCTAAAGAAAGGTGTGCGCCAATTCGGAAGAGGATTTATAGGATGAATCCAAATTACGTTTGAGGGTCAAGTAAGAAATAGATAAAATTATTAAGTCTGGAATCATTGAACTAGTCGAGGATTCTAAGTGAATTAGTCCCATAGTAATCGGTATCGAGAAGGATGGGTAGATCAAGATCTATGTATATTACATGGAAGTTAATGCACCATGTGTTACAAATCCTTTTCCTACGCCATTCACGAAGAAATCCTTGAAGGCATCGTAGGGCACAACATTTACCCCTTTATTGATGGATTCTTGGGCTATCATAAGGTGCACATTACACAGGATAAGGACTAAGAAAGTACCACCTTTTCCACCTTTGACTAAGAGTATACTCACGCATTATTCAAGTATTTTAATGATTTCATCCAAAGTTCTTGTAATTTTTCTCAATGATTAGATTGTTTATGGCTTGGTTAAGTATCATTGTGATAATCTAAGGCTGATGTTTTAGAGATGTAGGCAAGTGATCATTTCTCTTAACATTAATAAGAGTATTTTGGCTACACCTTTTGGAACTTTTCTCAGGAACATCATTTGTAAGGATGGGTTATTGGTAGATCTAGAAAAATAGTAGTAATTTTGGGTTTATAAGAACCTACCAAGTAAAGTGAAGTGTGCAGATTTTGGGGCATACTTGGTTACTACAAAAAAATTACTAAGGTATATGAAAAGGTTTTTGCACCCTAGAATAATTATAAAGGCTAAAGGAATTTTATTAGGGTGATGACGCGCAACAATAGGAGTTTGAAATATTGAAGGAGAATCTTACCGCTGCACCAATCTTGCACTTTCCTTCATGGGACAAACCTTTCCATGTTCACATTGATGCTTTTGGCATGGAAATTGGCATAGAATTGGTGCGACCTGGAGAGGGTAATTTGGATCAACCCATATGTTTTGAAAGTAGGAAGTTGACACAAGCAGAGAGAAAATTATAATACAATGGAGTGCGAGGCGTTGTCCATGATCTATGTGCTCCATAAAATTTGACATGATAGTTTTTGGCCATTTCGATCATATTTTATATAGATAATATGGAATTGAAGTACTTGGTCAAAAAATTTGTTTTGCAAGGGCACATTTGTTGGTGGATACTTATTTTTCAAGATTTTGATTTCATAGTTGTAAATCTAGACAAGAGCAAATTGGGACCTGATTATCTATCAAAAATTAATTCTAGTGAGGACACACATAATATTGAGGATATAATTCTTGATGCCTCATTGTTCGAGTTGAATCGTGCCCCCACATATTTGGTGGAAAAATTGGTATTTTTACACACTAGAATTGCGTCTGAAGGAATGAAAACATTGGAAAAGAAGCAGCTTGTTATTCGAGCCATGACATACCGACTGATTGGAGGATATTTGTATAAGATGGGTATAGATGAAGTCTTACGCCAGTGTGTGCTTGAAAATTAGCATGAAACCTTTATGGAGGAAACTCATGGAGGTATTTTTGGAGGACATTATACAAGAGATGTCACTGCACACACGATCCTTCTAGAAAGAATTTGGTGGGAGACTTTGTATAAGGATACTAAGTCTTATGTTAAAGCGTGTGATCATTTTACGAGAATTGGTAAGCTTGGACATAGGGATGAGATGCCCCTAAGGCCTATTATGAGAAGAAAAACTTTTGAGAAGTGGGTTATTGATTTTGTAGGACCTATTACACCACCTATGCGCAAGACTAGGGTGTGCTACATAATTACATGTACAAATTATTTAACCAGGTGGGTAGAGGTTGCACCTACGAAGGATTGTACTACAACCAAAATAGTGAGGTTCCTTTGGGAAAACATCATTAGCAGGTGCAAATTTTCATTAAGCTTGACCAGTGATAGAGTAACTCTTTTATTAAATGATATAATCATGATTTTATTTGTAGGGTTTATGGTAGCACACCATAAAACTACCCCTTATCACCTTTAAGGTAATGGCATTGCAGAAAGATTTCACCAAGATCTTGGGAGAAACTCTTACGAATATTTGTGTTGTTGGAAGGATTGGGACGATAAAGTATCAGTTGTACTTTGGGCTTATAGGAACACATATAAAATGTTGAACAAGGCCACACCCTTTCAGTCATTGTTTGGCATAGAGGTGGTACTATCTATGGAGTTATTTCTACCATCCTTGATTATTGCATGCATAGATGGATTATCGGATGAAAATTTCATGGAAGAGCACATTCATAAACTAATACAATTAGAAGAGTTGTGCACAGTTGCACATTGGAGCCATAAGACTAATATGGTGGGAAAGAAGGTTTGACATGATAGAAACATCAAGAACAAATATTTTTAGTTGGAAAAATGTCCTTCTGTATGACTCCAAGTTTGTGCGCCACCCAAGAAAGTTAAAGGTGCATTAGTTGGGACCTTTTCTAGTAACCAAGATACTTGAGTCGGCATGCATGTCAATTACAAAGTGTTGGATGACACCATGTTGCCCGGTTACTTCAATGGGAGTGGGTTGAATCCCTATATAAATAATCTTCTTTGTTTTTATAATAAGAAATTATAGCCACTTAGATTAGATTTCCCTTTCATGTTTCATTTTTTTCTTTGCTTATTTTGTTGTAATAAGCGTGCTTGTGCATAGGTGATTACTATTTATTGAGATAATGCAAATAGGACCACATCTAATTTTAGTGTAGGGTGAACTAGGAGTGCTTGTGCATGAGAAATTTGGTGCATGTGTACATACGACGGTGGAAAGGTAGGATGTTGTTTAAGAATTTGTGCATGAGAAAAAGGAAAAGGTGTCACAAGTGCTAAGAATGTGGATACTAATGAAAATTTCTTAGACTTAAGACCACATGAGGAAGATGTCATGTAGTGTAACACGAGGTAGGCAGTAATAGGATGGACTAATTATTATATAGCATAAAGGAAGATGTGTTGTAATGCAAGGAAGCACACATAAGGATGTAGCGGCCAAAAGTAATAAACATACCGAAGGTTACGATTGTCATGTGTAGAAGAAAGCGAGAGAAAAGTGCAAAAACAAAAAGCATCTTTAAAGCTACAATACGTGGTAGATGAGAAGAAATAAATAGATATTTTTTTATAAATCTATAAAAGGGGCATCGAGAGAGTATTTTTTTACCCTACCTTGTGAATAAATTGAGCATTCAAAAGAGTGAATTTGTGTAAATTAAGGATGAATCCTGAAAAATCAAAGAAACCCAGATTGAGAATGCACATGGTCTTGCTTGTAGAGCTCCTTCAGAATAATTTTGAATCTTAAGAAAGGTGTGGAGGTGGTTTTTAATAGAATAGGGTTTGTAGAAAAATAGGAACATGAAGTCAAGCTAGGACATAGATTTTTTAGACAATGATAAGGGTGAGAGAAAGGAAGGTAGACAAAGCAAGAGAATTTGGCATAAATGGATGAATAGGAGGCTATTAAGCACCTATGACATGCGATTCTCAAATTGTGAAGTAAAATGTTGTGCGAGAATAAAAATGACACCCAAAAAGGCATCCACGATGGCGTCTAATGGAAAAGGAAAGGGAAAATAAAATAAGGATGAGGTAGAGGACACATAAAAATAATGGTACTCAAAAATTCAATATCTCAGAGGGCGTTATTATGGGACATATATGGGAATCCCACATCATAAAATGAAAATTTAGTGATTATAATCATCGCTTGGACTCAAACAAACGTGAGATAGAAAATGAGATGATACGAAGATGAATGAAAGGACTTCGATGGGAAGGCAATTTATTAGGAAAAGGGGTAAAATAACTTGGAGAGCACAAGACTACTTAAAATTAATGAACTTCCTTACTTTGGAAAACCCGAGCGCTTCTATAAAATGTTAATGTCATGGGTCCATGAGGAATTATTCTATTTCACAGGTAGGAGGATGCACATTACTATACAAATGATTGGGAGAGTCATCAGGTTGCGTAGTTTGGGTGAGAGATAGAGCCAAATTTGGACACGATGCTTGCTGTGGTGACCATTTACGTTTCCTTGAAGTCCCGAGAGAGGGGTTGTGTAATGGATATTGTTAAACTTATTGAACCATTTTTCGAGTCCCCGCATGTTTGGTTTCTAAGTTAGGAGCGCAATAGATATATACCTGTGTAAAGAAAAAGATGGATCCATATTATGGAGATGATGGCATATGGAACCATGTACAATATTACTACCTTCATTACTTGAAGGGATCATAGAGGAAGAACATAAAGGTGACATAATAACTTCAGGAAATCCTCCTTTTAATTGTTTTTTTAGAAATAGGAGTTCCACATGGCCCAAATGACAACGTGTAGAAGTACCCTCTGAGAAAAAAATCCCCACAAAGATATTTACAGAGTATACCTACGAATAAATAACCAATGCTTACAAAATAAGGGTACACAAGAGGTATAAATGAATGTGCAAGGAATTTAAACATGAGTGGCACATCCCAAGTGAATTTCTGCAAGTTATATGGAAGGGAAAGTAGAGTTTTGGTGTACCAATGCTTCTTCCTAGGAATATTTTATTTGAAAACCGGAGAAAGAGCCCTTGGTGTAAGATTCCTGTATAAATTTACAACAAGATACTTCCAGGATATCCGTGAATAGGTTTTTGCACATGCGCAAGGTAAGGTTTAGTGCCGATAAGGTGGATTTTGATTACCATATGTTGCATAAGAAATATGTATACCCTAGAAAGAAGCGTATATAGAAACTATGATATCAGATGATATCATTATTAAATCCACAACCTTGGCAATAGGTAATGCGGTATCGGTAAAGATATATATACACTTGAAGCCCAAATTAGTCAATGGAAAGTATGTTAAAGATGAACTAAAGATCCTAGAATCACATAAAGACAAGAAGACAATTGGGACAAAGTGAGCGCACAAGGCTACTCCTCCTTGACATGAAGAAGAAAATATGAGTGGGTAGGAGGAGGTAAAAGAAGAGGACAATGTTGTGCTCGAATAAGGTCATAGGAGATGAAAACACATGTGGTACATAGAACAAGATCAAGGAACTAGGGCTACATGAACTTTAACAATAGAAAAGGGTCACTAAGAGTCACCTCACCCTAGCCAAGCCTAGAAAAGAAGAAGAAGAGGTGAAATCTGGTGCACAAGGAGACAATGATGAAGACATGGTAGTGGAAGAACTTGTAAGATAGGAACATGTGAAATAAAAATAAACTCTAGTCCAATGTTGTTGAGGAATAGAAAAAGGGAGAGAGTTCCCAACATGATGCATAAGGTCAAGAGATGCACAAAGGATACCCCAGGAGAAGAGGAAGGTGAGGGTGATGGTGTGCTTTGATAAGAGATGAATGAGTTTTAGGTGGCAATGGATCTAGTATACGTGACAATACGAGAATCGGGTTCCAAGAGGAAAATGCACTAGTGGAAGGAGAAGAAAGGATGAGAATGTGTGAAAACCATATGTAAACTATATTAATGATCAAACTGGGTGGTGGTGTTGCATGCGTAAGGTTTGAGCACCATAGAAAGTAAAGATCTCTATGGTTGGGAAGTAATCAAACTAGAGGGTATGTACATGTGCACAAGAAATATGCTATCATGGAGTATGTAGAATCACATGGAAGATCCTAAATTTGAGATCACCGAAGAACTGTTTTCTAAGTAATAAATGAAGAATGAGTCAAGGGAACTTTTGATGGTGAAGCTGATAGAGATTACTGATGAGAAAGCTAGCAATTCCTTAAACAAAATGGCAATAGAGGTGGCACAAAGAAATTTGGACAAGGGGCTACCATCCACGTATTTATCAAAGATAAGAAAGATAATGTGTGATAAATATATACACGCTAAGTCTTGGAGAGGGTAGACAAGTGTGCCAAGTATGTTCTTGACATGACCCTCCATATTGCAGATGAGATCATGACAGTGTGCCCCAAGTTTGAGGATAGAAATAAGGATGCGTACCCCTCAGAATTACATTATTTGGAAGATCTGGTTTGAATTATTTTGCAAGAGAAGATGAATGTGTAAGGGACATCACAAGTAAGACATAATTACTTTTGTGAAGGAAAATAATAAATAGCTTATAGCATGAAAGATTGTATAATATGAGGCATTGTGCCAAACAATGAAGGATGCGCTGTTGAAGAAGGTGGGATGGGATTTTTAAAACTTTCAAGATCTTGACCCCATCCTCAAGGCACACTCCACTTAATAAGAAGTGGAGATAGGGCATATGCAAGAAGCCAAGAAAAAGGGAAGCTCGGACATAAAGATGTTTTGGTGGAGATTGTCTAGAAATAGGTGCTCAAAATAATAAAGGATGCTTATGAGACAAGGCTCAAGGAGTTGGGATCCCTATTTATGTAGAATATGGATGACTTAGAAGGGTTGATCTCGAGGCTTAGCTAGGGTTATCGGGGATATGAAGTAGAAGAGAGAAGATATGACCCTAGAATAGAGGTTAGAAGTAGTTGGGTTGATTCTAGATACAACTACTAAGGGGATGGTAGAATGGGAAAATATGGAAATCATTAATGAAGAATTCCACGAACTTTTGAATCCATCACACGAGTAGAGATCAACGAGTGCCTAGAAATTCTTTGATTCATTTTGGTATATGCTATCATTATTTATTCCTACACATTATTTATTATTTCATTCATCATGGTATATTCTTTGGTTCCATATTACCAAGGACAAAAAAATCCCTAGTGTGTGGTAATGTTGGTTAGAGAAATTAAATAAGTACCCAAGAAGTAGAAAGGCTTATGTAGAGGAACGTGTGTGCATAAAAGGATAAGTATAGTGCGTATGAGGGTTCACATGGATGTTGAACAAGGTAATGCACGATACTATGTGCACAAGATAAAAAGTAGATACTTAGCCGATTTTCAAAAACAAACTAAAATAAACTTTGAGTGCCGACCAAGTAAAGGGAAAAAGCACATGCAAATTGAGTTAGAGAAAACACATGGAGAAAACGCTTATTTCACTAAATATGGATGTATTCCAGTAAATTTGGACTCCAGTATTTCAAGTATTGGAAGAAATCCATCTCTATTTTTGCATATATTGGATTCCATTTTTGTCTATGCTGGATTATATTATTACTATTATTGGAATCCATTAGTAGCAATATTGGATTCCAATATTGTCATTATTGGACTTATTCTAGTTCTAATTTCACTATTATTGGATTCCAATCTTGCTATTATTGGATTCCAATATCATTATTATTGGATTCCAATTTGGCTAATATTGGATTCCAATAGCACTATTATTGGATTTCAATTTCACCACTTTTGTAATCCAATTTATAAATCTTGATTTTTGGATTTTAGTTTTACTATTTAAGGATATCTTTTTGTTATTATTTGAATCCCTACATAAGCCAAGTGGTTGCTATCTTACATAAGCCTTGCGGCCACTATCTTACATAAGCCTAGTGGTTTCTAACTTACATGATGAAAGCACATGCTAGGTGAAATAAGCCTAATGACGTAAAAGTTACATCTTCCTTGCAACCACTAAGTTACATTTTCCTTACGACCACTAAGTTACATAAGCCTTGTAGCCTCTAAGTTACATAAAAGGATGATAAGCCTAGTGGCCATTGTATTACATAAGTGTATAGGCTATTAACTTACATAAGCCTAGCAACCACTATCTTACATAAGTGTATAGGTTGTTAACTTACATAAGCCTAGTGGTACGCTAATTTACACAAGAGTAGATTTGTCTAGGTGAAATAATCCTAGCGGCTAGAAAGTTACACCAACCTACTGTAACAAGTTTCATAAGCCTACCCACTACTAAGCTACATAAGCCTAGTAGCCGCTAAGTTACATAAGCCTAGCGCCACAAATTTACATCAACCTAGGGGTTAAATTTGACGACCACCTATGGCTATCAATTTTTTAGATGATGATAATTTTACAATATTACCCTTTAAAAAATACAAAATAGTAGTTATTTAAATACTTCAAATTTATATTTATTTAATATTTTATGTATATTATATATTGATATAATTTCTATATAAAAATGACGGTGATATTGTAAATATGCAAGTTACGTGTGATAAAGTCAACTACTTTTATGATTTTCCATTATGTAAATCATAAAGAACAACAAAGAGTTAAGAATTACATTAAACACATTGTTTTGAGGAAATGGATTTGAAAATGTATTTCCATAGGCAATCAATTCCTTTGAGAAAATTACATAAGCATTGATCCCTCACAAGGGTATTAATTATTGTTCTTGAATTTTTGCAAGGTATTGTTGGATAGCTTCATGACCTCGATTTGGTATTTTAATTTTATCTCCTTTCCACATTTTTCTTAGACTCCATTCCCAGATGACACTATCTATATCAATATCTAATGTGTCCCTTGATTTTTGCCACCATTTCTTTTTCTTTAAGCATTCCTAGTACCTTTCTTTTTCTGTATTTCCTTTTCCTATGGGTTCCCACTAATGTACCCTTATCTTTTGAGTGTTTGTGTGAACATCCTTTATTATTTTTAGTTTTGCCTTACCCATAATATAGGTAAATTATCATCAGCTGGTATTACTAGTATCATGTGCCCAACATTCACATCCACTACTAGGTTCAATTCCTCTCGAGGTCTATCAAAAATAGGCCCAACATATATATCCTTATTTGAAAAGACATTTTGACTATAGTATCTATCCATGTCAAGACGTGGTGTACCCACTATCTGATCATACATTGCACTATCTTGAAGTTTTTGGCAAAAAAATCTCTCCTCATCATGCTACAATTGACAAAGGGATTCTCTAGGGCACGTAGAATTTTTTTCCAATATGCAATCTTTAGAACCTAGTATGCTTCTCCACCATCAATTGAACTCTTTTCCTAGTGTGTGATGTATGCTTGAATGCCTCTTTGCATGTCTACCATCTCTTTTAGTTCTTTGAAGGGTGCCAATGGAGGATCCCCTTCAAGAAAGAAAGGTTTCTCATCCACTATTTTTTAGATCTTAATTGAGCGTGACCAATTAGACTCCATGATTGATGATTTGAACTCCATGACAAGAATGTTGTCTTTGACATGGAATTTAAACATCTTTGGTTTGTTGATACCCACGATCTTGTGGTTACATTTTGTTAGGTTGTGGAGATAAATATATTCACTGGAGCATGCGTTACAAAGTTGTTGGAATATACAACAACCATCATCGAGAAAAGGGGGAACCGACATCGGTTACCCAGACCAACATTAGTTAGGCAGGACCGACATTGGTTAGAGCAAGTAGGAACCAGCCATTTGATTAAAATAATCGGTGTCGGTTACTTGTGCAATAATGTTTTAATTAACTCTCGGGAATTAAATCTATCTTTAGCATTAAAGTAGATTTATTGGATGTAATCGCATGACAAAGTGCCCTAAGTTTATATACGCCTATATAAGCATGAAATTTAGGGTTTAGAAGGAGAGTTAAGAGAAGGATTGAATTAGATCCTTGATTCTCCTAGATTGTGAGGATGAAGAAGAAGAAGAGAAAGAAAGAACATGTTACATGAAGACAAGTCTCCATGGGGAGAAGCTGAACAAAAGGAAAGTGCAGGTACACTATTGGTGAGAAGATGGCACTGTATTTCCTTTGTATTGTTTAGTCTCATGTAATGGCTTGCATAGTATGCAAAGCACTTAGGGTTTCTTCTTGTTAGATCCACAGGTTGTTGTGAGATCTTGTTATTGCTCATTCTTGTAGATCCACATGTAGTGAGATCTTGTATTGCAGATCCATGTGATCAAGCTTAGTTGCACAATGGTAGATGCAGGGTAGCTTCAGGTATGTGAGATCTGGTGGTGTTTCAGAGGCATGGTTGTAGTGCACTCAGGTAGATCTAGTTAGAGATCTGGAGGAGACACAGGTGGTGGTATGGAGGCATGGTTCAGTGTACTCAGGCAGATCCGACTGGAGGTCTAGGAGGAGGAGATACTCTTGTAGAGATACATGTACTCTTATGTAGAAGAGTTGGTTTGTAATCTCTTGTTATGTTATATATATGAGATCTCTATCTTTGGTGGACGTAGCCCACATTGGGTGAACCATAGTACATGCTTGTTATGTGTGTGTACTTTTGTGTGATTTGGATTATTCTAGTTTATACTTCCACTGTTGTAGATTTTGTGGGGATTATTAGATCCGTATTTGCATGTTTGAATTTGATATTCTATAGTTGCAAATGTTTCCGCATAGACCCATCCCCAACACCATTTAGCAAGTGTGGTTCCACAAAGGCCTTAAAGTCATAGATTTCCTTGATAAGGCATAGAGGGAATATGCTAGAATCCTCTTGGCATGTTCTGTAAGTGTCCATTATTTATGGAAAGAGAGTGTATCCAATTTTCACAATGTTGTTGATAATTGGATGAATGTACCATCTATGCCTTCATGCGTGTGACCCACTATAAGGAAACTCATATACACTGTGTTGAAAACTCTTCTAGCTGTCAACATGGATGCAAATGAAAACAATATGTGATTTTTGTTATCACTTGCAGTATTATCTAGTTGTAAGTATAGAATTGGTGGTTGTTTTCTAAATGAACTTAAACATCTAATTACAATATTAATCGTATGAGCACCCTCATATTTTTCTTATATTCCTTTCACTTTTCATATGCATCATTTTGTAATAGTGCATCATGTAATGGGTGTTTTTATGTCCCACTACTATATAAAAATTACCATATTGATCTGTAAGTGGTTCTTCTAGCTTTTGGATACATAGTGCCAATAATGTTATTGTGAAGTTTGTTCCTCGCTTAATAAAAGGAGACCAAAGTGCACCGAAACCCCTCGTTTTTCCCATGTGTTAGCATATCAGTCAAGGTGACGGAGATTAATAACATTGCTTATTGATTTTTCTTTTTTTCTCGTCCTTGGTATTTCAATTTTCATCTTGTCCATTTTCTCATGCACAATTCTCAAATAACTATTAGGATTTTGTTGTGATTTCACTCTATGTGCATATTAAGTTGAACAACAACTTTTAATGTAATCATTGTGTCAATTCGACGTTGATCTATTTGTGATATTTTTTTGGACATGAGGTCGCTGCATATTTTTATTAAGCTCTGTGCATTCGTCACATTTGGTGAAGAAGTTGTTCTTGGTGATTGAAACATGGGAGAAATTTTCTTGCCATATTTTGCTTTGAGATTTGACTATGACATTGGAGGAAGGTCCAATAGTGAAAGGCCCTCATTACACTTTTGTAGTATGTAAGAAAAACTATAACATGCATGCAATAGTCTCATTGTTACTTTAGTACCATCTTGTCCCACTAAATGAGACATGTGTGGGGATATATCAAAATTCTTCTCCACCATTTTGGATATCAATGCAATAGTTATGACAATGTTTGGCATTTGTTTTTTTTTTTCTTGTATTTCCATTTACTGCCCTCCTCTCACCATTAATCCAAGATTGTTTATATCTGTAATAGGTGATTTTTAGGATTCCATGACATATGTACCATGAATTTTGACATACATCCCTTCCACATAACTTCAATTTATCTATAGTATGTTATAAAGTTTGACCTTGATAAAAATGCTACCATTTGCGGTGAATGTATTAAGTAAAAAGTTTTTGATGGAAGCTTCATTCATACCTAGGGATGAATTCAAACTATGATTGAAAGCACTTAGAGATAGATTAGAGAGACATCCTTCCTTGCAGCAAGTTTTTTCTCAACTTCAGACAAAAATTGTTCTCTTGATTTTCATCATTTTCCCTTGCCTTTGGTGTACTAGATGGAGTAGAATTTACCTTTTGGCGTTTGTAGGTGTTGTAAGGTATTTTTATCAAGTTTTCATTACTACTACATATGGAGGATTCATATGAATTTTGGTATACTAGTTGAGGAAATGGATCTTCAAATGCACTCCACATTTTTACCAACAACTCTTCTGGAATTTATTTTATCCTTACTTCCATAACGAAACCATATTGATGGGCCAACTGGTGACAAACCATTAGATGAGATATCCTTATGATATGGAGCAAACCTTGCAAAAATGTGTAGTTAATTTATCAACATGCACCCCAAATGTATTGCCATCTAATTTTTTAAAGTGCACCATGTCTCCTTCACAAACATTTGTAATTGTTGCTTTTGCAACAAATTTGTGTTCTTTTGAACAAAAATGTATCAACTTGGTAGTAACCCCCTTGAAATTCAAATTAAAGTTAGTGTTTGATGTGGCGGTTGTTTCTTGGAGTTTAAAATTTCCATTCACATGAAGTGCAATTCTTGTTTCTAGATAAAATAGGTTTTTGATTGGTCAGGAAACTTCATTGTTACATTGTAGACTTGGATAACAATCATTTCATGTAGTTATAATATTCTCCAAAAAACACCAAATTGTGTGGTCCCAACACTACTCCCAAAATCACATGGTGTTCTTGTACCAAGGATAAAATCTCTTCAGCTATTCCACCTTCTTTATGGGGAAACTTATGTTTTAGCACCACGTAGGTTGTAGCAAATTCATATTTGTCTTTAGGAGTTGTGAAACAATGACTATCACTGTTAGAATTCAAACCCTCATCCTCATTAAATGTATCCTTTGAGTCACTTCTCATGATGTTTTGAATGTCATCACCCCCACATGTGAAACATTTTAAATCACATGCTTAATCATTTGCTTCCTTTCCCATGGGATAAAGTATCCCTTTTTTTAAATTTCTACTAGGGTTTCACAATCATCAATTATGTATGGTAGTCTCACTCTGTCATTGAATACAATACTTATTGTGACAACGAATAATATATACCCCATGTCTCTACAATGGAGTGTATCTTTGGATGGATAAACTAGTCCCTCTGTAACTTTCACACCTTTAGATAGTAAATCCACATGTGCTCCGTTTTCAAAAATAGAGTTCATTTTCAATTTGTATCCAAATAAATAGTACTAAGGACACTTAAATATTTAACATTAGTATGGAGAATTGAAATCACAATGAGAAAATAAAAATATACATCTTATATGAACATCTTTAAAACCTCATTTAATCCAAATCTTTAAACATATAACAAATTGTATTACACCCTTAGATCCTGTTGTCATGTGTATAATTTTATCCATAAACCACATAGTGTAGGGGAAAGGAGCCAATGATTATGAATCTTAATGTAGGAGGTTATTAGAGTTACTTAAATATCATATTTTTTAAAAATACCCTTTAAAAGATTAAGATTTTTATAATGCACACATTTTATTTTGTGCATTTAAATTTTGTTGAAAAATTATTTCTAAGGGATTTAAAATAGGTACTTTTTAGTAAAAATAAAATTAATATTGGCCCTTTCTTGTGAATAAAATCACCTTTTAGGACAACTGATGTGTCACCTTTTTATTGGCTGATTTGTACATGTGACTTAATTTTACTTGTGTTATTGGCTACCTTTTTTATAAATTTTTAGTATAAAAGCTATAAATTTTTTATTTTTTTTACAACTAGTGGTACTATACTTCACATTACCACTCACAGTCATTGGCTTATGAAAAATCATTGGCTTCTTTCCCCTATGGATTTCAAAAGTTGTGTAGCCTAACGAACGCTGTGACATAATTTTTGTTTACATGCCAAAATTAAAATATTGACTAGAATGAGAGGCTAAAAGTTGGTGATCACACTTCAATGTGCAAGTGAGCGCAATTCCAAGTTCAAAAATTTACACTTGGACGTGATAGTGATAGCTCATCGTAGTGCGAGAGAGTCGTGGCCTTGTACATCTATGAAGTGTCATTCCTCGCAAAACAATTTGTGATCCCTTGCGTATGTCAAGTGTGATCCCTCACACTTTGACATGTAAGATCACAAATTGTTTTGCGAGAATCCTGAAATTGTTTTGCGAGGAATCACAATTTGTGATCCTTGCATGTCAAAGTGTGATCCCTCACACTTTGAAGTGAGATCCCTCATACCTCAAAGTGTTATCCCTCACATGACAAAGTATGAGCATTCACACTTGGAATAGCGATCACTCGCATATCGAAGGGCATATTTTCACCTACCATTCTAGTCAAAAATTGTCTAGCCTAGTGGCCTCTTGGACTTAAATTTAGGGCCATTAATATTGTGTCGAAGTAAATCATTCATGTATTTAATTCTCTAATTGTATAGCTATGTTTATTTTATGGTATAGAGTTCAAGTTTAGTCTTTATTTGATTAACGATGGTGGTATATGCTTTGATTCAATTATGTGTATTAATTGTTTCTAATATTTTTATATCTTACGTAATCTTTTAACAATATAATTTTATTTTTTAATAATTGTATATAATATTGAGTATAAGTAACCCATGCTATGTAGTTTTTATTAATAATTGTCAATATTAAAGAATTAATTTCAATTAAATATATGTATGTCAAATTTAAGTTTTAAACAATGTCAAATTTTAGTTTTCATACATTAAAAATTATGTTATAAAAATGTTACCTTAATTCTTTACAATAACAATTAAACTTTTTGTAAGGTCAAATATTACCTAATTAATATTGCGCTTCCCTAAACATTAAATGACCATTAAACCGTATAATGTAAAATATGCCACTTGAGAGTATTTTTTTATTTTTTTGTACTGCATTTAATGTTAAGTGGTACAATATTAAATTTTAATCCACACAAACTCTGTTAATGTTTGTATTTAATGTAATAAAATGGAAAAATGTATACTCATTTCAAAGGCGACAACACCAAAACAAGGAGCACATATACAAATGGGGAAGAACAAAGTTATAAAAAATTAAAAGAGGTAAAGCATTGTTATTTTATTTTTAATAATTTCATTTTATACACCCATTTCATAATGATTGTAAATATTGCATTTTTAAGTAGGTAATTAACCAATTTTCAATGTTTCTCCACATGTTTTGATTATGTGAATTTATAGAGTGTAGGACCCCTTGTATATTTACCATTAGAAAATAAAAATGAAATTAAGTTTAGATAAAAGATGGAGTACGTAAATTATTTCATTTGTGAATGTTTATAGTAACTAATAAATTTGTAGGACATGGAAATATCACCATTTTCCTTGTTTTCACGTTTCAAATCCCAAGTTTTCAAATCAACTCCAAGAAACTATGTAGAAAATATGGTTTTTTCAACACAACTAAGCAACTGTCATGTAAAGGAATTTTGCATGCAAAACTTAGATGGAAATAGTGTCTCAAATTTTCAAGAGAATACAAGTGGTGCATAAAAATTGGGTCCTTGCATTCCACATTCACAAATCAATCTAAATTCTCCATATATTTTTGATGATGTTGATGATTCAAAATTATAAGAAACATTTTCAATAACCCATACATATGAAATAGATAGAAATAATGAGGAGATGATGAAAGAATACAAAGAAGAGTTGTGGTCAAAATATGATGTGAAAACATTTATTTCAAAATATGAAGAGGTGTATGAACATTTAAACCATGGAAAACTTGACAAGAAACATTGGGATAATATAACAGATGCTTTGAATCAAGTTTGTGGAAAAAAATTCACTAGGATGCAATGCAAATACAAGATGAACATGTTGAAAAAACCTCAAAAAGGAGAAACAATTGGAAAACACAACATTGGCAACACATTTGACATGGAATTTCTATGAATATATGGATCACATTACATAGAAAACACACAAGGTTATTGGTTTTAATGGAAAATATAGGGTTAATATAACCACTTCTACTTCTAAAAAGACATGAGAGGGCAATCATAAATCCCTTCTATCAACATTGAAAATTTGGAAGGAGAAAAGATAGAAACCCCTTTGAATAAAAATGGAATTTAGAGAAAAGGTGTGAAGAGAAAAAGAAACTCTTATGGAGATTTGAAAGAGGTAATAAAAAATAACATGCATCTATTTAGTCGAAATTAAAATAAATTAAGCAAGGAAGGCTTCAACTTGAGTGTGAAAGAATGGAGCAAGAGAGAAATCTAATTGAGAAAGTATTAGATGTGAAAATTCAAGTCGCTAGTCTTTTTACCCAAGTGTTCTTTTATTCATAATGCTTGATAATTTTGATAATATTTGTGTGTGGCATATATGGTTAATATTTGTGTGTGTCAAATCTTGGCAGACTATCAAATCCAGCATCGAAAAAGCCACCAAGAAGTAATTGGGGGTGCTTTTGCTGCACTTCTGTGTAATTATTGCTTTGTTTTTTTGTCGTTTTGCTGCTTTTCTGTAGTTTTCACTCTGTTTTGATTTTGTTGTGGTAGCTGCTCTTTGGCTACTTTGGGCTTCATTGTCCCATCTAGATTTTGATCCTTTTTGTTCTGGTTCTCTTTCCTATTCTGGCTTCTAGGCCCTCTTTTGTTCTCAAGGGTATAGTCCCTTTCAAAAAACTATTTGCCAATAATAATTTTTTTTTTTGTGTGTGTCATTAAACCAAAAATTTAAAGTTTGTACGATATTTAAAATATGATAATTCAATATGTGAGACATTAATTGAACCACATATCATTAGTAATATAGTCAAAGTATGGAATACTTATATACTCACTATGTAATTTAAAGATGATGATATCGATAATGAGCATGGTGTTCTTTTGATGATATTGTTGTTAATATTGATAATTTATGCATGTGGCATATATGGTTAATATTATGGTTCCCCCGAAATTATTTGGCCATTAACCGAACAAATTAAAGTGCACACGATATTCAAAATATGTGCACCCTTTGATGGGCATCAATTAGCCATTAAATATAAAGAATTAATGATAGTTGCGTGTCTTTTGTAATTCATGTGCTGAAGAAAGTGGGTACATTGGAAGTGTCGGTTCCATGTAATTATAGGTTGTCATTTATTAGTATATTTCAAGGACATTTAAATTTGTGAAGCTTCTGGAGAGAACATTGGCGTAAGGGAAAAACTCCGTAAGTGTAATAATCCATTGGAAAATCTGATCATAGTTTGATTTCCAAAATTATGAGCATGGGTTGTTTTTGTGAAGGCATAAAAAATCGGTATGCATTCTCACCCTTGCTTGTTCTATTTTTTAAAATTCTATGAATGTAGAATTTTCCGTAGCCTTTTCAACAAAACCCTATTTTGTCTACTTCCAGTAGTCAAATTTGTCTATTCTTTAATGCTCTTTGACAAACACTTCTCAACTGATAAGGTTTGACATCGTTTTTTCATTCTATTTTCTCGATCCCTAAATAATTTTCTAAATATGTGTGTACCCTACTTGTGAGTAATGTAAAACATGTTATGGGTATTTTTTTCACAAGAGGAATGAGAAATGATTCATAAAATACCTGACATGGACATCAATGATTATTGGAAGTGAACAAAATGGGTGTTTTTGAAAAGGTCGAGGAAAATATATTTTGTTCAGTTAGGGATGTTAATCATTTAGGGATTTTGGACCGCTAGTGGCCAATTTCTATAGACATTTCATTATAAATTAAATTGTAGTAATGAAATAATGATAGTAACTTCCAGTAGATGAAATAGTAATAGTAACACAAATAATTGTTTACAATAATTATTTGATTACATAAGGAAATTGTTGGAAATAAAATTTTATAAAAACATATATGTGACTGCCAAAGAAAAAATGTAAAGAGTTCCATCTGTGTAGGTTCCTCTTTGAAAAATAGTGAATCGGGAATTATAAAACCTATTATTTGAGAAGTTAGGCTAAACAAGATTTTGAATAATGTTTCACTTAATTGATAGTTCTGGAAAGACATATACAACATTTAGAGATTAAAATTACAGGCTCTGGTTGTTTTAGTTAAATTAGCTAATGATATATCAACACTAAAAATTATAAGATGTCATGGCTTTTCTTTCTTAATGTGATAATAAGAATATGTAAATAGGGAGATTGATATCATGGAAAATTATGATTTTAACGATAAGGGAGATTATACATAGGGTTCGGAGTCTGTATGTTTATACTAACACTACAAAGAGTGTGTTCAATATATTTATTAAAATTATACCATGGCCTTTAAGACTTCATTTACTAACTAATTATAGATCACCATAGATTTTGATATTTCATTTATAATTAAAATGTGGAATTTTTATATTCCTTTCAACAATTTATAGTAAATAGTATGAGAACTACATAAGGATTGATCCCTTTCGAGGGTATGTAGTGCAACAATTGGCTTAAAAAATTTTGTGGAAAGAACTAATGAGAGTTAAGAAAAGTGTGACCCCTGAATAAAACATGTAATGCAACTCTTTTCTCAATTCAATAATAGATGTCCAGTGAATAATGCATGATGAACACTAAGTTCAAAATATTTTGTCGATGTTGATCATAGTGAAAGCTTGCAAATGTTTTATTATGGTTAACCTTATAGACCCTTAGGAACAAAATTTTGTATGTGTTGAATCCTCATTGTGATATTTAATGACACAGGCTATTATACAATTATAAATAATTAAAGAGATGTCCATTGAATGGTGTTTATCTAACACTAAGTTCAAAATATTTTGTCAAGGAAGATGTTATTGACCACTAAGATTTATATATTTTCTTGTTAATGCATTAGTAGTTTTCCTATTAATGATGCCTAGCGACCGCTAAGCTATAGGTATATCCTTATGGATGATTGTATTAACATCAAGGATAAGAAGCACATTTGATTTGTTAATGATTCTTATAAATTGTTAAGCTCCTAAAAATATGTTGCAGTTGACCCTAAAAACTGCTAGGATAAGAAATAATTATGTTTGTACCCCTCAGTAGTGCAAGGATTGGCATTATTTTTCTCATTGTAATAACTGTTGTGCTTTGAAATAAGCCTAGATACAAAGAAGGTCTAAATAGTTCATTGTGGTTGAACTTAGTGACCACTAAGATCAACACTACGTATATCTTGACCCCCACTAGTTCAAAGAATGTAGAAATTTTTCTCATTCTAATAATAATTATCCTGTGAATAATCATAGATACAACCAATCTCTAAATATTTCATTGTTGTTTAACTTAGCGACCACTAAGATATGAACTACATAAGACTTGAAGCCTCAAGAGTTCTTGTATTGACAAAATTTTCTCATTGCATTAATATTTTTACTGGAGTGATGCCTAACAAACGCCATGGTTAAAAATAATTATATCTTGGGCCCTTAGTGGTGCATGTACAACAGTGCTTCGGTCATTCTATTAATAGTAAGTGTATGAATGATGCCTAACAATGAGACATATTCGCGATACTAGAAAAAAACTAATTAGACACAAGTAAATTTTTATCCCTTACGAATACATGTATTACAACAATTTTCTCAATACAATAATAGATATCAATTGAATGGTGTTTAACTAACACTAAGTTCAAAATATTTTGTCAAGGTGGATGTTATTGACCAAAAATATTCATATATTTTCTTGTTAATTCATTAGTAGTTTTCCTTTTAATGATTCATAGCATTTATCGCTAAGCTATAGCTATATTGTTTATTGTTGTAGTAACGGTTATGATAAATACACATTTATTTTTAGTGATTCTTATAAACCGTTAAGCTTTAAAAAATATGTCACAAATAACCCTAGCGATCTATAGGACCAAAAATACTTATGTTTGTACCCATCAGTAGTGCAAGGATTGGAATTCTATTGCTCATCGTAATAATAGTTGGGCTTTGAAATAATCCTAGATACAACGAATCTCTAAATAATTCATTGTGGCTGAACATAGTGACCACTAAGATCAACACTACGTATATCTTGACCCCCCACCAGTTCAAATATTGGAGAATTTTTCTCATTCTAATAATAGTTGTCTAGTGGATAATACATATATGTACAACCAATCTCTAAATATTTCGTTGTGGCTGAACTTAGTGATCGCTAGGATCTGAACTATGTAAGTCTTGAAGCCTCAAGAGTGCTTGTATTGATAGACTTATATCATTGCATTAATATTTTTACTTGGAGTGACACCTAGCAAATGCCATGGTTAAAACTATGTATATCTTAATCCCTCAGTGGTACATGTACTGTTGTGCTTCACTTATTCCATTAATAGTAAGTCTGTGAATAATTCCTAGTGACCACTAAGCTCTAAATATTTAGTAATTTTTGACCCTAACGACCACTAGGATCAACAATTATTTCATTTATTTGGAAATTATTTTCTAAGCTTACCTAATATTCATAATAAGGGACATATGAATGTTTCCGTAAAATCAATTATGTCATTTGTCTCAGTAATTGTTTTGTTGATGATGTATGCAACATTTGTGGCCCTTTAATTTTTCAACATGGTGAGAGATCGGGTAATGTCAATGGTAGATGCTTATTTATATTCCAACAAGGATGACATAGTAATAGTATATCCCATGTTTGATCCATCTTCCTTACATGATGAATTTTAGCATTACTTAGCTCTATTTTCCACAGTTCAGGATGAAAGTGTTGATGTTGTAGACAAAAGGGTATACTAGGAAGAGAAAGTGCTACGGTTATGAGACATAAGGGTGATAAAAATAGTTGGTCTCCATTTAATTTCCACTAAACCAAAGGTTCTTCCATTTCTCGGAAGTGATTGCTTCCTATCTACTTCATGCCAAGTCCAAGGATTTGTCATTATTTTCTAAATCAGGGAAAAAATAGGTTTATTTACTGGGAATGCATACAAAATTTATTATAAAATTTGAGAGTCGAAATCCTTGTATAACTCAAAATCATTTGAGTCCTAGATGGCCCAAAGGAGAGTAAGAGATGTTTTACAAAGTTGGGCATTCGACCCATTTGATAATATGGATGATTCTAATCTATTCGATATCCTTATTAAAAGGTTTAGACCAAGAGTCTGTATTGGCATGACACTCATGAATAGGATATATGGAAATTCATCAATCTATAAGGTGGATGTTTTTTGGATCTGTTACTTTCTTTTATTATTGATGATGGAGATTCCCTCCTTAGGTTAGGTGCTCTGTGTCAATTTAGTGAGACAAAGAAATAATTTTCGACAAAGGGAAATCATTTTACATGGATTCCTATCTTCTCGATGTTGTCTTTGGTGTTCTCGAATGTCTATATTTATGTCAAATATGGTATCCTTCGAGCCCTTTGAAGGTAAATGAGAAATATTTAGACTTGTATGCCCATCGTTTTAGATCACATATTCAAGATATATGCACTTATTTGTATCCTTCTCTCTACCAACAATTACATGAAACAATGACACTAAGAATATCTGATGCCATCCTCACTTCCATAAGGAAAATGGGAGCCATATTATTCTATCTAGAATATATAGTTATCATGATTGAGGGGATCCTTACACCTCCTTTTCAATTGTCATATTATGTTCCAGACAATTGGCAGAACAAGAGGTTGCATATCAGATTTGTAACGATATTACTTTAAAGTGTAAGGAGAAGAAGCTTAAAACACATCCCCCTTCCTAGTCTATGTGGGACACAAAATATTTAATAGGTGGCTTGATTTGAAGTCTGCCTTGGCCCATAGAAATTAATTTCATCTCCCCAAACACCCTTTAAGGAAATATGACAAAATAAAAAGGGTTGCCAAGCACCTAAATTTTCTTAAAGGATAGTTAAATATACTTGTATGCTCATGTGCATGATGATAATGAATGGGTATGGATTACCCAAATAGAAGATAGCCTTTTTAATCAAAATATGAAGGAAATATGGGAAGATCCGCCTCTGAGAGCAATTATTAAAAGAAGGCTATAAAGAGAAAGAAAGCTTTGTATTTAGAACATTCAAAATAACCTTGTGCTCCCTTATCTCCACTAAATGAATCTCGATCTGAGTTTCGAGAAGTATTTTCTAAACCAAATAAAGCTCCAAATTTGGTCGCATATGCCTTAACTTCATCAAGTGAAGAAGAGGAGACTACACAAACTAAAATTCCAGCCAACAAAGCCCTAGTGTAACCCTCTCAATCTTCTCCCTCCACTTCACATGAAGCGAGACAAGATTGGGTAGAGAAATTTGTAATTTCCTACAAAGAACATCCAGATTGGGAGGCACAAGAAGATCCCTTAGTGAACATTGAATTCAATTTAAGGACAGGAACCTTGAAAAGGGTAACCAAAAAGAAGATGTCAACACAACAAGCCATTGTTTGGCATGAAACTTCAAAAGACCTCTTCACTCTTACAAAGAAAAGGAAAGCCAAAGGCTCTTAAGTGGTGTAATATGAGGAACCTATAGAATACTTAATAAGGGATACAATTGAAGCATTCGTAGAAGTAGTGAGGGGAGTACATGCTAGAAATAAAGAGCTTGAAACTTAATTAAAGGCCATAGTTCCTCTCAGCACAATTTATGATGTAGAAGAGGTATGGCATTGCTTGTACAAAATATAAATAAATGCATTGGTATAAAGGTGTAGGAAGAATCGTTAAAAAATCATTACACGTATGACATTATTGTAGAAAAAATTAATACTGATGAGGTAGACCATTGAAAAAGGCATTTGTAAAGACCCTTCAATTATGAAAAGGAACAATATTGGTATATGTCAGACATATGCTAATTATATGAAGGAAAGAATAAGGGAATGGAATGAATAGGTAAGAAGAGTTTCTTTACAGTTTTATGACATTATTTTAGAGGAAATCATGTTTTCACAGAAGCTTCAGTCATGGAAGTATTTAATGGAAACCATGAATTGGTTTCTGATGAATATTTCACCACATCACTTAAGAAATTCTTGGTTAATTTTCAAAGGAGAATAACTAAGGCGAATGAAGGAGAAACTTCACATGTCATTGAGATTGTTTCCAAAACAAGGGGAAAATCCGAAAATAGATACTTTGAAGGAAATTTCCAAAAATCATTTGGTAGTCAAACGGATTTTCTTGACAAGTACACTCTGCTATATAGAAGCCCGATTGTTTACATGTAAAAGATAACCATAGATTCTCATATTTGAAAAATATCTATTGACGAGGCATGATAGTGAGATGATAAAATAGGTCCTGAATGAGAGAAAAAAACCATGAAGTAATTGTTCCCACAAGCTTAGTTTAATAATAAACCATAGTTAAGGAAGAACCACATCGAATCATAAACTATAGTATTGATTGAATGTTCATGTATATATTTCAAATTCTATACTTAGCTAAAAATGTATTTCTTATTTTGATACGCTAAGCTCCAAATATATTGTTGTGCCATAAATTAGCACACACTTTGCTTAAATACCCGTAAATGAGTACCGATCGCTAATCTCACAATATCTTACTTATTTTATTTCTAAATCATGGTGACACAAAATATTTAAAAAATATATTCTAATATAAACTAGCAAATGATTAGCCATAAATTTTATTTTTTTGACTTGTTAAATGCTAGCGACATCAAATATGGAAATTTACAATAGTGGTAGTGACTTAGCGACCTAAGATTCCAAAATATCTATTGTTGAGTACCGATCGCTAAGCTTAGAAATTTTTTTCGAGGCATAACCTATTTTCTAGTAAGCTTGAAATTTCATATTATTATGATGTGGTAGTGTCTTAGTGGCCTAAGAGTTCACAATATCCATTATCGAGCACCAATCGGTAAGCTCAAAAATGTTTTGATGCATAGCCTAGTGGATGCTAAGATCACAATATCTTACATGTTTTTGTTGAATTTTAGCAACAAAATATATTCAAATTGTGATGACCTAAGTTAAAACAACCCACTTGAGAACCATGAACAACCTAGGTTTAGTTAGAAAATTATGGAATAATTTTTTTATAAGGAGTTAATGACCAAAGTCTCAAAGACAAATAAATTCAACAGATCACTTTTCCCATTATAATAATTACTAATTTCACATTATAGAGCAACAAGTGCAATAAGTCCACCCTAGCTCAAATCTCTCTAGGGATTAATTTAATTTCTGATTACATTGACATTTTAGCTAAATATTCCCTGATTAAAATTTTAGGGTTAAGGGACCCAAAAACTTAAATACCCAAGGTATTTAATTTCCACAAGATCAAAGACAAGAGTAGGGTTTAATTACAGTGAGGAAAGGAATACATATTTAAAATCAATAGAGTAAGGTCTCACTTACCCACTCCTAGAACTTGATTAGGAGTGTCTACAACCAGGTTGCTAGGCAACAACTGCCACTAACAGATTCCAGAACAACTCAAATCCACAAGAACAAACTTATCTTTTATTAATAATTCTTAGAGGTCACAAGGCCCAAAACTTAGGGCTAGAAGTTTCAATTAGGTTCAGGTAGGATTAGTGTTTCAACTTGATTTTTCTCACACTTGACACCCCTAAAATTTCCCTAAATCATTCCCATTGGATAGGAAATTTTCTCACCTTTTGGTGATATAAATAAGTCCTCCTAACTCCTTGTAGAACTCAAGATATGGTCAAGCGGAGTTTTGGGGTCAAATTTTCCCCAAGGGGGACACGTGTTAAGAGGAGGGTAAAACCTTATGACGGGTTGGCGGGTTGCTGGGCGGCTTTAGAAATTTTTCTCTTTGCACGGGAAAAATTTCCCAAATGTTCCCGTGCCTCCATGGGTCCTCCAAGGACATGTGGCGGCCTTAGAGACAACGCCGGGAATAGGGAAGGGCGAGCGGTGGAAGGATTTGGGACATTACGCCCAAAGAAGAGGAAAAAACCAAACAATGCTCCCGCACCTACGGGTCCACTTGGGGACATGTGGCACTCCACGGTTGGCCATGGGGAGAAGAGAGAAGGAGGGGCGTGGAGTGGCGAGGGAGATGTGGAGAATTTTACCAAAAGGGACAAAGGGGAGAAAGGGAAACATTAGGCGTGCGGGTCCACGCATCCGCGGAGGGGTCGCACCAAGGCGAAGGTGGGAGTGCGGGGCCATGGAGCGTTTTAGGAAATTTTCCAAAGGAAAAAACTTCTAAGGCCATGAAGTTCTCCCTCCTCCGCTGTCACCCCAAGGTGCCACGTGGCACCCTCTAGTTGGTTGTGGGCCGGGGGAAAAGAAGAAAATTTTCCAAAATTTTCAAAAGGCTAAGGGCAAAAGAAAATGCCGCGCCTCCACCGCTACCTCGTGAGGACATGTGGTAGCCTCTAATTGGCTGTGGGCCGGTGGAGGAAAAGGTGAAAATTTTCCTAAGCCAAAATTTCAAATTTTTTTCTAAGGATTTTTAAATGGGAATTTTTCGGGCACGTGCCCAGGGGAAAATTTTCCCAAATTTTCCCGCCAAGGCACAAAAACTTCAAAGTGCCATAAATTTTTCTAGGAAGCTCAGTTTTGGGAAAACGAGGACTTTTTGGAAAGATCTCGATGCCCTCTTTGCATAGAAACATAAATTTTACATTTTGATAAGTTTTAAAGGGTCAATTTTGCAAAAAGGATCTGTAAGCTTTTAAGAAGCCAACTGGAAATTTCTAACTTCCCAATTTGATTAAATTAGATCTCCTCCTTCACTCAACATGCCAAACAGGCATGGAGAATTGATCTAGGGAGGGTTTAAAGTGTTTTAGAGAAGGTAAGTTTTGTTCAATTGATTCCAATTTGTAATTTTCCAATAGTTGACGGAAAAAGACAGTGAGAAGGATTTGGCTCTAATTTGCAATGTTTAAACTTGTTTTCATAAGGGTTCTTTGTCAAGTGAGTTCATTGCTAATATATCATGTGGAATTTTAAGGTTTCCAAGTTGATTTAAAAGTGTAGGTCTGAACCAGTACATTTTTATTAAAATTAATTGCCAGTGTTGAGTTTGTGATAGAAATCTCGTTTCTAGAAATTTGTTTATCAAAATTCACCCTTCAAATATGGCACTTCATTCCTAAACTAGTCCAATACATTCAGTTGTTTCTAAACAATTCATTTCCAAGTTAAATTACAAGTTCTGATTTCAATTTTAATATAATTCCAAGGATGCAAAAACAATATACTTCCTTCCTACGCATTCTTCTTTCCAACAAAGATTTTAATTCACAATAGAAATTCAATTTCAATACAATCATGCAAGTTTGAGAAGGTAGGGCATTCCTTTATTGATTTCCAACAAAAATTTACAACTTATCTCTTTCTTTTAACTTCAAAATACAATATACAATACATATAACAATTCTTCACATTCCTTTTCAAACAGAGGATGGAATATAACTCTTTACATTTCACATTTCAACTTTGATCTTTCCTCATCAATACAAGTAACTTCTCATTACAATTAATTATACAAATCATCCACTTCAAAGTGGGAAAGGATTACAATTAAAAGGGTATTCACAAGGGATTGTCAAACTATATTTTCCATTGCTCTAGAACAGCAACATGCTCATTTTCTCTTTTCTCCAAGTTGATCACAACAAAAGAGGGGGAAAGGCAATGCTCTCCACCCAACCAAGACATCTAATGAAAGGAGAATCCTTCCTTCATCATTAGCCCCCAAGCCCCAACCAAAGTACAATCAAAGGTGTAATTCAACCATGGAAACAACTGGCTTCCATAACACAACATTCTTTCACATACACATTTCTTTTTTTTGAAACACAATGCAACACAAAACAAACAACAGTTCACAACTGCATTTAAAAACATTTCAAAACAGAACTCAGGCTTGATCTTGCAAGCCAAAGGAGTAAGGACTATGGGGAAGCTACTTATGCCTCTAAATTAGGAATTGGGCATCCACCTATAATCATACTACAAATATAACATATCATATCCCATAAACCTTATGCCTTCCAACCCCTCCTTATGCCCCCGCCCACAAATTTTCCCTTATGCCCCCACAAGTAAGAAATGCAAGCTATTTATTTTCCATGGTATATCCCAAACCCAAAAATTCTCCATAATGAAACTGATGCCACCGGCATTCCTTATACCCGCCACATGGATTCCCCATAGCGTTCTCCTACACCTTCCCTAAGGTAGTCTACCCAACCAGCCAACAAAAGCAATAAAACATTCTCCATACACACAACACAACAAGAAAATAACAACAATAAAAGAAGGAATAAACTCCTACCTCTCCATGGTAACTTTTCTTCCAACAACAAGCTTCAAATGCCAAGAAAACACAGTCCAAAATAGCAATGCCAAAGTATCAAATGCTCTCCAATTTCCTCCAAATCAACAAGAGCTCTAATCACAAAAAAATGCGCCCCCAAGGATGAATGCAAAGAGGTTCAATAACCAAGCAATAGTCTTCACCAAATCTTCTCCAAAGTAAGAGCTCCCATCACAAAAAAATGTGCCCAAGGATGCATGCAAAATGTTTCAACAACCCCCAAAACAAGAAGAGAGTTTGAATTAAATAGAAGAGGGAGAGAAGAGGATGATGTGGATCCATGTAGGATGCCACATCAAACATCCACCAATTCAAACACAAAAGACAAAAATCCATTCTCCCAAGCACAATAAAGAGGTGGGTGAAAATATGACAGGTTACTTGCACACTCCAAAAAGAGCCCACACCTCAAGGGACAGAAATTTAATAAAATGTAAGAGAGTGCAATCCAAAACAAGCAACATGAGGAATAAAATGCATTTAAAATTCAAAAATCACATCTCCATCCATAAGTATGGTTGGTATATTAAATTTAGAGGTATGGGACAAGTTTTTCTTGTCCCACAAGCCTCCAAAAATAGCTCCCAAGGACAAATTCGAATTTGTCATGGAGGTGGAGTGTTTCATACTCCAAAACAGACTTAAACATACTCTTACACAAACCAAAAACTTCCATTATTATTTTCCCATATCCCCATTTGATTTATTTACATTTTAATCATAACATTTCCACATTAATCTACCACAACTTTAATAAATTAAAGGAATACATTACTAATAAAATACATACAACAATAAACATTTTACCACATTAATAAAATACACAAACCCATGGTCACATGTAAAGATGATCCCCCCATGGGAATCTCTAACAAAATACAACACACACACAAAACAAGTTGCCATGGTGACCTTGTCGAATTCACCTAGAATTCCACTTTGGTTAGTCTCCAATCCCTCGATGTCTGTTGTGATATTTTAAACATGCAAAACACAAATACCTCCTTCAGCCTCGTGGCCATATCAGAATGTCTAAAATGAATATATAATAAAATCACAAAATCATCTATACATATGAATCACAACAATCACCAAGGCAATCAACGAAATCATTTACAATTTATATCGACAACTATATCATCATCAAATAATTTTCCTTTTCTAGGTTTACTCATAATCTCCAAAATCACATATCCGACAACATCCATAAAATATCCATGTCCAATAATATATCATCATCCACATGTAAGGTGTCTCTAATAATCACCATGCATTATATATAATCAGATTCAACAATAATCCAGGATCTGACATCTAACACCATACTAAATCAAAACTATTAAAATGTCTATCATATAGTCTGCAATATCATGATCAATAATAAAAGGTGCCAAAGGGAAGTGGGCACTACACAAATAATATGTTGCAACATAAGATAGCGAACACTAAGCTAAAAAATTCATTCTTCGTCTTGTTAAATGCTTAAGACATCTAAGCTTGAAATATTATATTGTGGAAACAACTAGATGTCATGTAGCTCAAACTTTGTTACTTTGATTTGATAAAACATACTATTGACAACTTGTAGACACTATGAGTATGCATATTATAGTGGATGCTAGCCTCCCGAAGCTTAATTTAATGTGTTAAATTATTTTGAGCGCTATGTGTTAGGAAATAAGGGATAAAATATGCGGAATAATCCCTCTGAGAATTGCAACAATAAAAACTAATATGTAGAAAATATTACAAATCTTAAATAAAAGTGCAGGATAAAATAACACAATACAAAGAGACAATATTTAACGTGGTTCACCCAATTTTGGCTACGTCCACCAAGAATCACTTACTCAAATTTTATTACAAGCCACCGCTCTCTCAATACAATACCCAGATCTATTTGGAGCTATGCTCAACAAACTCTATAGAATTCACACCTAAATTCAAAACACATATGCAATGTTACATTATCCCTACCATATGCATAAAACCATATAAGTAGACAACTACTTAAGCAGTTTTACAAAACCATGGGTATTAAAACCATGGGCCAAAACCATCCCATAAACCTATGGGTCAAAAATCCTACCCATATGAGAAAAGAATGTTTCCTGAACCTTAGAGAGATAACTATGGAAAGTGTATAGTACTCTTAGTATACAATCTTCAACACTTTCTCACATGGAAATAGGCTCCAAAACATAACACTATGCAATAATATTATGGCTAAAATCCTAACGAACACTAAGCTTAAATTATTACACCATTGTAAAGGATAAAGAATTTCTAAGCTCAAATTAATTTCATTTAAAATGTTAAATCATGTCAATTTTTTTACAAAAATATTATCTGTATTGTAGTACGTAGTGGCCACTAATTTCATACTAAGTTAATTTAATTTGTGAAATCCTAGTGAATGCTAAGCTACACATAATATGTTGCAACAACACCTAGTGGACGCTAGGCTTGAAATATCTTTATTTATTTTGTTAAATCTTAGTGGCTGCTATGTTCCAATTATTATGATGTGGCAATGTATTAGTGGCATATAGCTTCATGATATTTGTTATTGATAACCAATCACTAAGCTCAGAAAATGTTTTTGAGGCATAACCTAGCGGTCGCTAAGATCACAATATATTACTTATTTTTTGTTGAATCCTAACAACGTCATATCTTCAAATAAAATGTTACAACATAAGCTAGTAGACACTAAGCTAAAAATGTAATTATTTGTCTTTTTAATTTGATTTGTTAAAGTATATTTCTGAAAAATTGTAAACATTATGAGTATGCATATTCTAGCGGACGCTAGCCTCCTAGAATCTTCATTTAATCAGTTAAATCCTTGCGACCGATGTGATCCAAATATTATGGAGTTAAATCTTAATGAGCACTAAGATTAAATTATTCCATCATTGTAAAGGCTAGCGGATGCTAAGCTCAAATCAATTTCATTTAAAATGTTAAATCCAATCAGAAATATTTGTTTTAAATATTAAGTTTTAGCGATGCGTAACAACCGCTAATTTCATACTACCATACTTTAGTTTGTGAAACCCTACCAACCACTAAGCTCTAAGTAATATGTTGTAGAAATACCTATCGAAGCTAGACTCACAATATCTTTATTTATTTTGTTAAATCATAACAGCCACTATGTTACGAATATTACGATGTGGCAGTGTCCTAATAGCCTAAGATTTTAAAATATTCATTATTGAGTACTGATCGCTAAGCTCAAAAAATGGTTTTGATGTATAACCTAGCAGCCGCTAAGATCATAATATCTTACATGTTTTTAGTTGAATCCTAGTGATATCATATATTTAAATAATATGTTGCAATATAAGCTAGTGGATCTTTAAGACAAAAATTTCATTCTTTGTCTTGTTAAATGCTCAAGACATCTAAGCTCAAAATATTATATTGTGGAAGCAACTAGATGCCATGTAGCTCAAAATTTGTTAATTTGATTTGTTAAAGCATACCACCGAAAACTTATAAACACTATGAGTATGCATATTCTAGTAGACGCTAGCCTCCTGGAATCTTAATTTAATGTGTTAAATTCTTATGACCGCTATGCCCCAAATATTATGGGTTAAATCCTAATGAACGCTAAGCTTAAATTATTACATCGTTGTAAAGGCTAGTAGTCGCTAAGCTCAAATAAATTTAATTTAAAATGTTAAATCCTTTCAAAAGTTTTTTTAAATATTATGTTGTTGTAGTACATAGTGGCCATTAAACTACCTTAATTTAATTTGTGAAATCCTAGCAACCATTGAGCTACAAATAATATGTTGTGGAAAAACTTATCGGGAACTAGAATCAAAATATATTTCTTTATTTTGTTAAATCCTGCTACGCTATGTTTTAAATATTATGATGTGGAAGTGTCTTAGTAGCTAAGAATTTAGGATATCCATTATTAATAACCAATCACTAAGCTTAGAAAATGTTTTTGAGGCATAACCTAGTGGTCGCTAATCTCACAATATATTACTTATTTTTCTTTGAATCCTATCAACAACATATCTTCAAATAAAATGTTGTAACATAAGTTAGTGGACGTTAAGCTAAAAATTTCATTCTTCATCTTGTTAAATGATTGAGACATCTATCTTTGGAGATATTCTATTATGGAAGCACCTAGATGTCGTGTAGCTCAAAAATTGTTAATTTTATTTGTTGAAGCATACCTTGACAAGTTGTAAAAATTATGAGTATGTATATTCTAGCGGAAGCTAGCCTCCTAAAATATTCATTTATTTTGTTAAATCCATGAGACTATTATGCTACAAATATTGTGGGTTAAATCTAAACGAGCGATAAACTTAAATTCTTAAATCGTTGTAAAGGCTAGTGGATGCTAAGCTCAAATCAATTTCATTTAAAATTTTAAATCCGGTTGAAAGCGTTGTTTTAAATATTATTTTGTGGTAGTACGTAGTGGCCACTAATTTCATATTACTTTACTTTAGTTTGTGAAACCCTAGAGACCACTAAGCTCCAAATAATATGTTATGGAAATACATATCGACGCTAGACTTCATGATATTTCTTTATTTTATTAAATATTAGTGATCGATATGTTCCAAATAGTACGATGTGGTAGTGTCTTAGCAACCTAAGAGTTCAAAATATCCGTTATCGAGTACCAATCACTAAGCTCAGAAAATATTTTGAGGCATAACCTAGTGGCCGCTAAGATCACAATATCTAACATGTTTTTCATTGAATCCTAGCGACAACATATCTTCAAATAATATGTTACAACATAAGCTAGTGGACACTAAGCTAAAAATTTCATTCTTCATCTTGTTAAATTCTCAAGACATCTAAGCTCGAAATATTCTATTGTGGAAGCAACTAGATTCCATATAGCTCAAAATTTATTAATTTGATTTGTTAAAGTATACCGCTGAAAAACTTACAAACACTATGAGTATGCATATTAAGTGGATGATAACCTCATAGAATCTTAATTTAATGTGTTAAATTATTACGACCACTATGCCCCAAATATTAGGGGTTAAATATTAACGAGCACTAAGCTTAAATTATTACATCGTTGTAAAGGCTAGCGACCACTAAGCTCAAATCAATTTCAGTTAAAATGGTCAATCTAGTTGAAAGCATTGTTTTACTTTAGTTTGTGAAACCCCGACGACCGTTAAGCTCTAAATATTCGTTATTGAGTAACGATCGCTAAGCTATAAATATGATATTGTGTTATACCTAGCAAATGCCACTAAACTTGCATATATTTCTTGTTTTTGTTAAATCCTAGCAACAACTAATATCCAAATAATATGTTGCAGCATAACCTAATGAGACACTAAGCTAAGAATATAATTCATTAATGTGTTAATTGCTAGCAACCCTAATGTTCAACATATTATTTTGTGGCCTTCCATAACAACCCTAATGAATTAATATATATGACAACACTCTATCTTCCGCCAATAATACATGGCCTACTAATAATATTTTTTAAAATAATTATATCGTCATGACTAAAATACATAAATACATAGTGATTAAAATATTTAATATATAAATTTAAATACATAGTGATTAAAATATTTAATATATAAAATTTAGGTGTATATATAATATGTTTACCTTCCATTGCATAAAAATTTATCTCACAATTGAAAAATTAATATGATTTTACAGTTTTAAACCATTTTGTTAACCTCAAATATCTTCTCACAAAGTCAACATGGAAACCATATAAATAATGTATAATGAAATAATTACCTCAGATTTGTTTCTATCATCATATTAAAAGGAAAAAGGTAGACGTAATGAATACCAAAATAATATTTTGAGTCTCACTAAACATTACAATTTTAAAAACTAGTGATTATGTGACTGGCCATCATTATCAAGAAAAACAATCCAGAGGGGGACATAGATCAACTAAACTTGAAAGCATTCAAATGAAATAAAAACCAGAGCTGAAAAGGGATTAAATTTTCTTCGATTGGGGCACAACAAATTCCTTGTTTTCTTGAAGAACAAGGCGGTGTGAAAAAATGATCAGAAGGAACCGATAAGTAGAGCTAGGTCACGAAGTGTGTTTTTGTAGGGAAAAGTAGGGCTGGACCGATGTGAAAAGATAGGAACTAGTTGCACAAGGAGGTGAGAAAAATGATCGAGAATGAGTCGGGCCATGGAGTGCCTTTTTGTAGGGAAAAGAAGGGTTGGAATGACATGAAAAAGACAAGATCTGGTTGAAGATAGAACGATTGAACAAACCCACAATAAAAAAGGTGCACATTTAGTATAGTATACATTTTTGATAAATACCTAATTTAGATATGAGATTATTTCGTGCTTGGTGATTCCATTCAAACCACCGTCTGCTGCATCGAACTAACTATCTGCACTATTTTTCAAAGAACCCCTTTTGCTTCCCCAAGGTGTGTGTGTGTACCCTTTTTGTTAATCCATGGACAAGATTATAATTACTTCTTAATTGTTCCCTAGCCAAAACAACTAAGATTATTATATTTGGCCCTGTAATCTTTGGCTTGCTTGTATTATTCTATGATTTCATGAGTTTTTGTTCTGTAAGACCAAAAATAAAAACCCTAAAAAATAGTTCTCTGGGGTATTTAATATTTTTTCCACAGTCCATGTTATAAATTTTGAAAATATAAAAGTACGAGATATGGAAATTTGAAAATTAGAGCGGGAATTTGTGCTAATATTGAAATTTCAAATTCTAAAAATGTGGGGAATTCACAATTCAAAATTTAAATTTACCACTCATTAAGAAAAGGTGCGGGATATCGAAAAAATAAACAATATTGAAAACAACTCCTTTTGTTATTGGCTATAGCTTAAAATATTTAAAACGTAATAAAACATATGATATTATAATAAAACAAAATAAATAAAGTGTATGAATGTATAGGCACATCTATTTTTATTTTTATCAAAGTCGACCTAGAAAATGGTAGATGTAGTGTGCTAATGAAAAATAATTATCCAATTACTCGTACCCGAATTGGCATGTTTTGAACCTAATAATTAGAAAACATTATAATTGAAACATTTATCACGAAATTTATATATAAAGAAACAATTATAAAATATTTTGAAACTATATGAAACCACGATATTATAATATAAATAACTACCAGTAAAACGATGACACGTGGCATGAAAATTATGAAATTCCAGAAGGTGTTTTTGCATTAAAACAACGAAAAATAATAACGCCTCAAATCTATAAAGATAGTGTTTACAATGATAAGAGGTATTGGTATATAGCTAGCGACCGCTAAGCTATATCATGATTTTTTATTCTATCGCTATTTCTAAATTAAGTAATTATTGTGCCTAGCAGACCATATGTCATTTCAATCAATAAATAAAGCAACTTAGTGGTCACTATGCATTTTATTTGATAAGAACCAATGTGAATTATATGTTACAATGATTTATCTTATCAAAACTACAAAAAATATCACTTACTCTCAGGGGTATATATGGATTCCAATTTACAAAGATATATCTTATATGAGATAAATATGTAGTGCAAATTGGGGCTGCCATGTAAATTCCACCCAAAATGATATAATTACAATCAATGAAAAACACTATCGATCCAAAGTAGAAAAATAGTGATTACAATGACAAGTGATAATGATAGGAGCCTAGTGGCCGCTAAGCTAGACCATTGTTTGTTATTATATAGATATTCACAAATTAGAAACTATTGAGCCTAGCAGCTGCTACATTATTCTTTTCAACTAGTAATAGAGCTTAGCGGTTGCTAAACATTTTCTTTGATATGAACCGAAAGTCTTGATCCTCTGGACCGTGAATGTAGTGCAAGAATTGGCTTCACCAAGTAACGTGCATCCAATTTGATAAAATTATAATAATTTCAAGTCACAATTGATCTAAAGATGTAAAGATAGTGACTACTATGACAAGAGGTAATAAAAGGATCCTAGTGGCCTCTAAGAGAGACCATGAGTTATTAATCATTAGCTACTTGGAAATTAAGAAATTGTTAAGCTTTAGCAATGCTCTAGGATTTTTGATATGAACAAATATGGATTAGAATTTATAAAGATATATCTTAGGAGAAATAAACAAGTCTTGAATACTCTCAATATAATTACAATCAATGAAAAAATTATCAATCTAAAGCGAGAACAAATAGTGACTACAATGAAAAATGGTAATGATAGGAGTCCAAAGCGGCTACTTAAGATAGACCTGAAAGGAACGATAACCAGATCTTACCAAGCCAAGAACATAGATGCTAATCAAACACCATGATCAATAAGATGAAAGCAATTTTCTAGAATAGCTTTACATAAAACCTTTGCAAATAAATGAGCAACAATATCATATATTATTATAGAACTCAATGTAATACATTGAGAATGGGTCTTACTTAAATAGGTAAGGAATAACAATTTAAGAACCAGTCAATGTCGTAGATCAAGCCATAAATCAAGGAAATAACTAGTCAAGACCATAGATTTAGGAGAGAACTAGACATCAATGATCTAGTCAATACCATAGATCAAGGAAAGAACTAGTCAATATAATAGATCAAAGAAATAACTATACCTAACAACTTGATAATATCTCCTAATATCTAAATAAGATAAAAGAAATATCCACACACATAAGTGAATGAGGATAAATACAATAAAGGTAAATAAAGTACCTAGGTGAACATGAGCTAAGGTAAATACCTACTCTAACAAGACCATTGTTTGCTATTATAGAGTTATTCTCAACTTTAAATTTTTTGAGCTTGGCCATTATTCACGTTATTCCTTTTAACTAGTAATGAAGACTCGGTCGTTAAGCATTTTCTTTGATAAGAATAGAAAGGCTAGATCCCTCTCAATGTAAAACATTGTAGGAATTGGATCCACTAGGTAACATGCGAGACAATTTTGTAACATTACAATCATTGACAATTACAATTGATCTAAAGCTATGCGAGATAGTGATTCTTTACAAGAGGTATTGATGTGATCATAGTGGTCACTAAGCTAGAAAATTATTTGTTATTCAATGACTATTTTGAAATTAATAAATTGTTGAGCCTAGCGGTTGATACCATTTTCTCCGATTTGAACGAATATGGATTACAATTTTCAAAGATATATCTTAGGATAAATAAATAAGACTAGATGCATATCGACGGAATGTAGTGCAACAATTGGGTTCACCATGTGAAGTCTACCCAATATGTTACACTTATAATCAATGAAAAGCACTAACCATCCAAATTTGAACAAATAGTAGTTATAACGGAAAATGGTAATGATATGACCCCAACTGCTAAGATAGACCATTGTTTATTATTATATATCTATTCTCATATTTAGAAGTTGTTGTGCATATCAGCCACAATGTTATTCCTTTCAAATAGTAATGGAGCTTAGCGGTCATGTTGTATATATTTACCCCCGGTAAATATGGATTAACAAAGCAATTGGGATTATAAGGCGGAAAAACACGCAAGAACAACATGTCGGGGGGTCTCCGAAACCCGCCAACAAAGAAAATATGTCGTCGGGCCTCTAAAACCCGACATCAAAGCAATCGGGTTTACAAAGCGGAGAAGCAAGGCGGAACAGCACGACGCAAAGGCATGTCGGAGGGGTTGGAAAACCCGACATCAAAGGCATGTTGGAGGGGTTGGAAAACCCGACATCAAAGCCATGTCGAAGGGGTTGGAAAACCCAACATCAAAGGCATGTCGGAAGGGTTGATAAACCCGACACAAAGGAAATCGGGTCTCGGTGTCGGGAAAGCAAGGCGGAGAAACATGGTGGAAAAACATAAAGAAAATATGTATTTGGGTCTCCAAAACCCGCCAACAAAGAAAAGATGTCATCGGGTCTCCAAAACCCGACGCAAAAGAAATCGGGTCTCAGCGTCGGGGAAGCACGTCGGGAGAACATGGTAAAGAAGCATGTCGCAAGGGTTGGAAAACCCGACATCAAAGGAAAATCGGGTTTCGGAGGCGGAAGCGGGTTTCGGGAAAACACAAGCATCAAACACATGTCGAGGCATCCTCCAAACCTGATGCAGATGCAAAGGAGAAACCCGAACCCGACTGGAAACAGACCCTGACGCGGGAAATATTCAGATCGCCATAACTTTTCACAGGGAGCTCGGATTCACACAAGGTTGGACTTTTCGGAAAGCTCTCGGCGTCCTCTACCCAACTACGACTAGATATCTTTAATTGGGTGGGAACAAGTTCTTAAAAATGTAAAATACACTTCGCCACTGTTGGGTTGTTGAGATTCTCACCTACCGCCACGATTTGTTGAAGTTAGGTGCAGTCTTGGAGGTAGTTGGGGAGCTCCGAATTCTTCTCTTCTCCCTCAATTTTCTTGTATAAATGGCCAAGAGAGGCTCTAAAAAACTGTTGGGCATTTTTACTTTGCATCCTCCCTTCTCTCCTACTCGCAAGAGGATTTGTGGAGTTTTCAAGCCTCCCATATGGATTGTAATGCCGTTTTTTGCCTCTTGGCCATTGCAATGTATTGAATCGATCCTTGAGCAATATATGTATGTCTGTGATTGATTTTAAACCCTCTCATATATTCATTGCTGTTATTTTGATCTCTCATTGTATTTTGGTTGCCTGTGCATGGTGTGGTATTACATCTATGTGGTCTGTGTTTAATCTTGCAAAACGGGTGTCCAACATTCCTCGGTGCATCACCTCCTTAGCTTAGGTTTATTTTTATGCATTTCTCTCTCCCTGTCTCCTTGGTAGTTAGATTAAGTTCTTTGGGTAAGCCTCTACATTTTATTGGTGCATCTGAACAGAGGAATAGGAGCCGGCCTTCATCCGGAGAGATTTTCCGATTTCGCAAGAGTCCCACACTTGGGAAAAGCTCCATGTTGTGCATTCGCACCCGAGACTTTCAACCCGTTGCGTTGCGAGTCCCGAGTCAGTGCTGCGTTTCACCACCAACAGTCACTAAGCATTTTCTTTGATACGAAGAGAAAGTCTTGATCCCTCTCGATGGAAAGTAGTGCAACAATTGGCTCCACTAGGTAACATGTGGCTAATTTGATACAATTATAATCATTGAAAATTACAATCAATCTAAAGTTGTACATATATTGATTTCTATAACAAGAGGTAATGAAAGGATCGTAGCGGTCGCTAAGCTAGACGATGATTTGTTATTCAATAGTTATTTTTAAATTGATAAATTGTTGAGCCTACCAGTTCTTAGGATTTTTCTTTAATACGAATGAATATGGATTATAATTTATAAAGATATATTTTAGGTGAAATATATAAGTATTCATCCATCTTGTTGGAATGTAGTGCTGCAATTGGGGTCTCCATGTGAAGTCCAACCAATACAATATAATTACTATCATTGAAAAAAATATTAGTCCAAAGTTGAACAGATAGTGCTTACAATGACAATCGGTAATCATAGGAGCCTAGTGGCCGCTAAGCTAGACCATTGTTTGTTATTATATAGCTATTTTCAAATGAATAAAATGTTGAGCCTAGTGACCACTATGTTATTATTTTCAACTAGTAATGGAGATTAGAGGTCCCTTTTTTCAAATTGAGAGACTGTTGAGCCTAGTCGTCACTATGTTATTCCTTACAATTAGTAATGTAGCTTAGTGGTATCTATACATTCTATAATATAAGAACCTAACTAAATTATACGACATAAATAATATATCTTATGAGAACAATATAAGGCTTCATCCCTCCCAAGGGTTTGTAGTGTAGCACTTGGCTCCGTCAGGAATAGTCAAGCCAATATGATAAAGTTATAGTCATTGAAAAACAATATCGATTCAAAAGTGTAGAGATAGTGGTTACAACCACAAGAGGTAATGTTAGGAACCTTGAGGCCGATAGGCTAGACAATGATTTGCTATTTTATCTCTCTTTTTAAATCAAGAAACAGAAAAGCCTAGTGGTCTTTATGTCATTCCTTTTAATTAGTAATGGAGCTTTATGGCCGTGAAACATTTTATTTGATATGAATGGATGTGAATTATGGAATATTCCAATTCTCAATTTCAAATAAAACTTGTTATTTCTTAGGGGGGACTACGCTATTCTTTGAAATTTTTTTATGGGACAACTAAACATTTTTATGTTTAAAAAATTCTTCTTAGTGACTGCTAGACCCATTATTGTGTTTTGTTTCTTGCACACTCTGCTCAAAATTCAAAAAATTAAATCTTAATGGCCTTTACGCTATTCCATTCAATTGGTGTTAATTAACAACAAGTAATGTTAATTTTTTTCCATTCATATGTCGACTTAAATCCTCTCTCTCACTAACATCTATGTTTTCAAACGTTCTTTTCATGTTATCTACGTAATGTGGATGGTTGTTAGAAAACAAATAATCCTTCCAAAATATGTTGCATGTTAATTGTCAAGAACAATTTTGTATAGTTTCTATTATTAATGATGTGATCCAAAAAATATGATTTATAGTAAGTAGTTGAAGTTTATATATCATATTCAGTCAAAGCCTAGCTTGATCATTAACATTTGTGTCGATTACTCACCAATGAAAAAAAGTAATGTATTATAGAGATTGGTGATCACAAAGGCCAATACTTACATTCATGATCATATAATGGGAAAAAATACTCCATATGTGAAGTAATTATCAATCTATTCTACTCCAATTGTAGGTGCAATGTCTTATATCCTAAATATTTTGCTAAATTAGAGCTCAATCCATTCGAAAAAAATTGCAGGGTTGAAAAAATACTAAATCGATTGCATTGTTGAATAAAGCAACCACTATATTCATGATAACAGAACCTTGAAATATTCATCAGTTTGATTACTTTTTGTTAAATGGTGAATCATTTTTAATTGATGTTTCTAGGTTCTATATAGCACCTACAAAGTATCATTATCATCATGTAGATGATCATAATGTTGACCCTCTTGTGCAATCCATGTTCATAAATGTTATTCCTACACGGAGGGGTGCAATTATTATTCCCTTCTTGGAGTCTACGAATAAGTTTGTGGAGCTCCAAGATTTGAAATACTTAGAAAGGGATGACATTAAATTTTATATATATGATGGCCAACATAAAATATGTGCACAAAAATAGATTTTGGGATTAGATACTTAAATTTTTTTATATAAGAGGCTACGGTTTCGAAGGGCTCACATTATTTCAACAAATGCAACTAATGAATCCATTACTAATATTTTCAAATAGAATGAAGTGAATAGAACTTGGATAGAAACCAAGTTTATTGATTTTCTGTACAAAGCTAGATCAGTTTGGAAATCACTTGGATGTCCTCAACATCCTGGATTGACAAAAACAAAACAAAAGAGTGGAGGGTAATGTATTTTAATTTTATTGCATTTTTATTAACATTTATCTTCCTTATATAAAAAGCTAAAACATATAATTTTCATTTGAATGCAAAACAAAAAGGACACAACCAACAATCTATATGACAAATGGACTTATTTATTATTTCTAGATGATATATGGACTAAATGGACTACTACATTTGAGTTGATTAGATCGGCGGCATTTCTTGTTCACCTATTAAAGATAACCAAGATAAATTTTGGCTTAATTCATTGGCAAGATTCACACCAATTCATTCAAGGCTCTAGAGGAATGAATGAAGAATAACTATGAGTACTAGAAGATAAAGTATAATTAGGGGATGTATGTTTAATTGGCCTGTTCGGAAGGTGTAATAGTAGAGACATTTGATTCTTACTTCCAGAGAATAAAAGGAGACAGAAAAATGAGAGCAAAAGTTATACAATATTTTAAAGAAAAACATATAGATATTGATATATTGACATCTTGTAGTGAATCCAATGTAATTGAAAAATTTAAATCTCATGAATCAAAGGTACAATGTCTTCCATTGGTACACAAATATAAATGGACACAACCAACAATCTATACGATAGATGGACTTATTTATTATTTCCAGATGATATATGGACTAAATGGACTACAACATTTGAGTTGTTTAGATATGGTGGCCTTTATTGTTCACCTATTAAAGATAATCAGGATAACTTTCAGCCTAATTCATTAGCAAGATTCACATCCAATTCATTCAGGGCTGCTTTAGAGGAATGAACGATGAAGAACTATCAGTACTAGAAGATAAAGTACAATTAGGGGATGTCTGGTTAATTGGCCTTGTTCAGAAGGTGTAATAGTAGAGACATTTGATTCTTACTATCGGAGAATAAAAGGAGACAGAAAAATGAGAGAAAAAGTTCTACAATATTTTAAAGACAAACATCCAGATATTGATCTATTGACATCTTGTAGTGAATCCAATGTAATTGAAAAAGTTAAATTGCATGAATCACACTACCACCAGTTTTCTATACTATTGGGTGAAGAGAGAAAAGGAAAGATAAAATTTGATTCCCACATAGGGGAAAAAATATAAACAAAAAGGACCAGGTTATGGAAGAATTTCTTCCCGTTGAGGCTCATAAAATATTAGAAAACTATGTGGTGTCAATGGAAGACAATATAATAACAAGGATGGAGGACACAAAATAATTTACTTTTCATATGTATACCCATTCCATATTTTGTTAACTCTAGCATTGTTCCTACCACCAATCCTTTCAATGTAGAATGTGTTATTGCTGATTTTTGCAATTTGTCTAGCGATATTTTTTCTAAGTAATAATGGAGCTGCTAACAATTATTGGAGCTAGTGTCTTTGGATTACATTATTATAGTTATCATACCAATTGAATATCCAAAAATGTTGAGAGAAACAATAAAAAATACATGAAAAAGGTTAATGGAGGTGAAGAATTGATTACGGATAGATCTACAAACTTTATGATAGCGGCAGAGACAATTTAAAAGTTTTTGTCTTATGTACACAATAACTAGAGTGCACAATTGTGATGATAACAATGATGAAAGAGAAGAAGTAACTAGGGATTAGATGGAAAAACTGCCACAATAATTGATAACTAAGCAAAATTGGGCTAAAAGGAAACAAACATCCTTTTCCTTGTGAGCGATCATATGAGTTATGGTCTGAGATGTTCACTTGATGTTGTTCCTGAATTATTTAGTATTAGTGCTTTATGGTGGTAGTGTCGCACTACATGCATTAGTTGAATCCAATCTATCTGCTATTTTTATTATTGAGACACATAGTCAGGAAATGTTTTTAAAACATTACTATTCTCATATGAACAATAAGATTTTATTCTCATATGAAAATCTACTTACACATACAACCAAAGAACAATAGGATTTTATGTACAAACCTCTCAAATTAACACTACACAACCAACTCAACATGGTGATTGAGATTTAATCATTTTATAAATATGTTTAATGAGCTCTATTTTCAATTACCATTGTTTTAATTTTTTTGACAATACTCTATGTTCACCATCTCTGATGACAGATGAGGATAACTCAGCCATATCATGCATGAATATGAAATAAAATCTTGGTATGTTAGTCATGTGAATTTATAAATAAGAACCGTTACTAAGCCCCACAAATTTATGAAAAGTCAATGGTTTATGTAGATGACCAACAACCAAAGAAAGTAACAATGGAGTATGTTGTGGTAACCATCATGAATACGAAGACGGGGCCAAATATGTTAGCCATGCATATTTTAAACACAACCATTTTTAAGGATCATAAAGTTATAGAAAATGATATTAGCTAATTCTAGAAGCAAAACCATTTTTAAAGAAGGAATTACCAAATAATCTATTTAAAAATCTCATGGTGGCATCCAATCATACATTGTTTTTAGTTACCGGGTTGTTGGTTACTTGCATAAATCATTACTATTGACATAACGATACAAACATTATAATATGTGCTTATTCCAGCCAATGATGGCATAGCCTAGCGCTTGTTAATCCACATCAATATCTAAAAAGTGTTTTCTACCAATGGGTGGTTCAACGGATATAAATGAACCCTAGGTGGATGCTAAAATTCATTCAAAAGACATAGAACATTTTGATTTATACTTACCATATTACCATGGAGACCAGTATGCTTTTATTTTCCATAACATGAAATCATTTATGAATTGATTATTGTTGTTTGTAAATCTTGCATAAAAAATGCTAGTAGCTTGAAGGTCTATGCAAGCTAAGTCGAAGCTCAATCAGTAAATGGTAACTACCTAAATTGCTAATAATTAATTTACCATTTTACCACGTAGATCACTATGTTTTTTCAAATATGATTTCATTTTCCATAGCAATAGCTATATTAATAATGAATAGATTGATGTTTGTTTGAAACAAATCTTTCATCAAAGGATCCAACTATGGGTAAAGAAGATGAAATTGTACACGCAAGGACCACCGGTAAGTGGTAGCCACAAGTTAAAATGTTGATGTTTTCTATTGGTTAGATTGATATGAGACCAATTAAAAAAATATTTACTTCCCTACAGTTAGCCACAAGAATTACTTGCTTATTTTATATTTGGAGGGATTGCTATATGAGAAAAACCAATCACCCTCTAGGGACATGTCATTCAAGTTTTGCAAGGAGACTATTAACATGCAAGGTGGCCTGAAACAATTTATAAAGTCATTATTGTTAGGAATAAATAGTATTGTGCTAAGGAGAAGACCCACATTTGATTCACATGTGGGAACAAGGAATACTTGAAGGCACAAAAGGATAGGGAAGGAAATGTGTGCCATAACCAGTTTGATTTGGGACTTAGCCATTTTCATGGATGCGGGCTATTTTTGGAACATAGCGTGTGGGGCACACATTGGGATGAAGACTTGTGTGACACGCAAAATGCTATTTTGGGAATAAGTACCTAATAAGCACCATGCATGAGTTTAAGATAATAATAGTATTACTTCTAGTTAATTGTAGGATGTCTATTATTAACGCACTTGCATGTGTGCATGTTAATGTAAATGCACATGGCTATTATCAGCATGCAACCTATTTTGGAAAGTGCGTAGGTGGTGAAGGGAAAGTCCCCACCCCTATAAATATATAGTGAACTATGTAGTTTAGTGTGTGTGAATTATTGTAAAGTTATGTTGCTTGATCTTATGCATGCATGAGCTATGGTGATACTATTTATTGTAAGAAGCTTCTATGTTTAATGTTTAATATATTTGAGTATATTGGCTAGATAATGGTGTTAAACATGACTGTAATTGGTTATTTTATGGTTTATTTCATTATGGATATTGTTTAATCCATGATTCTCTAAGAACTATATCTGAAATATGCTCTGTGGAATGTTTATGGTTAGTTATGGTTATGAATGTATGATAACTATAATAATGTATGAGTGGTTGATTGCTTATGCGTCTAAAAGGAATTGAAGGTATCGTATGCTTGTCTCGGGCGTAGGAGGAATTTTAGGTCTTTTATGATGCTGATTTGATTTGGACACGTCTTTGTGGATATTTAGTTTCATGGTTTTTGAATAGTTATATTTTGGAGTACACCATTTCCACTTATTCTTTTCAGAGGTAGCTGAATTCTAGTTTTTACGTTATCTAAGGGGAACTTATTTGCAAGGCATCCCTTTAGCGATCAAAACATTGATGGTAACCCTGAACTTGGAAGAAAAACCAATGGCTAGCTAAACCTCACCATGTGTGGGGAAAGAATAGGTTGGGTGAAAGATAGTGGACCTCGTGGCAATGAGGAAGAGAGAAGAAAGGCGGCTTAAGTATAATGAGGTACACAAGAGGGAGATAGAGAAGCAACATGATATTGTAGAGTGGATGGCGTTGAGGAGAGAGATGGATCATGAAGGATTTAGAGATCATGCGGAAGGTGTGGAGGGCGAACATGTGGAAATCCCCAATTTGGGCAAGCATGATAGGGAAACGTTTTCGGCCTCACATGGGAGTGTACTAGCAGAGACAACCTAGGATGCGGCATGCATCTGAATCTACCTGGTAACCTAGTCCTTGCACTTGGATTTCTAGTATCTAGTACAACTGACAGGTAGTCGATAAGCTAGTTTGGGTAGTACAAGGGTAGGATTAAGTTAGATAACAAGTACATCTATGGCAGGGAAAACGTATTATTTATTTTTAGAGGTACCTTTTTAGCGCACTGTTAACAAATAACTCAAGCACGTAGAAATTTGGAATCACTTCTGGGAGTAGTACCACTTCATAGACTGTAGGAGTTTAGTTTAGTACCACTGTTGGGACACAAGGTAGTACATCCACTGGTCTTCTTCCATCTATAGGTGGAGGATCAGGGGGCATAGGTGGCTCTAGCATTGGTGGATCTGGTGGTTATGGAGGAAAAGGTAACACAAGAGGTTCTAGATCATGTGGGTAGGGCCCGCACAAACCCTAGAACATTTACATGGATATGTCTCTTCATCTTCCAGAGATTAGGGGAATATAAGATGCTATTAAATATGTGCACATGTGTGAGATAATTTGGCGTGCAAAAGGAGTTACGAATTCTAAGCGCAAGGTAAGTTAGTTTGTAACTACATTACAGGGATGTGCACATAGTTGGTACAAGAAGTTTGACCTTGATCAGACTTGTGTAGATTATGTAACATTAAAGGATGCTTTCCTCAAGGAGTTTTATATTCCTGAGTTTGAGAAGAAGAGTATAAGCGCACTCAAGGATATTAAGTAGGGCACAAATGAGAGCATTCGGGAATATGATGGCCATTTCAAAATGTTGTTGTCTAAACTTTCTTATGATATTCATGTGATTCAACATGCACAATGGTTTGTTGGGGGTTTATTACATCTTTTAGAAGGGTATTATCACATAAGACTTATACTGAGACCCATGCGAAGAACTTGAAGCACTTTGTGCACTAAGGCGAGTTGGAAGTATAGACAGACCGGAGTAAGCCCATTCCCGGAGGCACAAATCATAGCTTTGGCAAAAAAGTTGGAGAAACTGTCAGAAAATTTAGCACATGAGACACGCACTGGAATTTGGTGTACAAATTTTGAAGTGGAAGGGCACACCAAAGATTGTTGTCCTCAAAGATTAAATACGTTCATTATTGTTAGATCGTGAGATATGTCATTTGGACTATGATGCAATGCTTGCCCATTATTACAAAATGTGATAATGAAGAATGTATCCTATTTCGTAAAATTTTCCATACCACAAATCATGATACATAAGACTATCGGTTGATTGGTCAGATCCATGATGACATAGATATTGGTTTATGATAGACAAGGGTAATAGATAACTCTCAAGGGTAAAAGTGAGCACCATGATCATGATCACACTCAAGTGTACTATTATTGGAATGACAGAGGCGCTTTGAAGAAGGTCATGGTAGAATTTGAGGATACCATAGTGGATTTGAGGGCCGAGACCATGATGGTGGACGAGACAAGTTTCCTTGTGGAACAAGATTTACATGCAGATCTCCGACCACTACAAGTGTGAATGTCCTCGGGATATTACTTGTTTTTTTTTTTCGGAAGAATAATAGCTATGAGGAATGTCTAGACTTGTATGAGCATCTTAGCAAGCAACATAAAGAGGAGAAAAAAAGGTGTAGGGATGGTTTGAATATAATGTCTTGTGGAGAATTAGTGGATGCTAAAGTTGGCACAAGAACACGAGGTGTTACTTATGAAGATTACTACATGCGGCTGAAGCGGTGCACGCTAGGAAGCATTACAAAAATTCCTACCATAACCAAGGAGAAAGTTTTACATGTAAGGTACCCATATCCTACACATTAGAAGGGGGCTTATCGGAAACCATGGAGGTACTCGAAATCTTGAGGTGAAATACGGTGTTTAAAAGAACAATCAAAAAAGTTGGAACAAAAGAAGGAAGGAGAGACAGTTCAACTAGATATTGATGAATTAATAGAGGTATGTAGAATGTTACACCATGAGAACATCATTCCATTACTAGGTAGTTGGATAAAGGAAATACTCACGTGTAAGTATCAAGACCGGACAACGCAGATCCTGCATGCTAATATTCTACTTCATAGTTCGGATTATGACAAGGAGATCACTATAAATGTTGATGTGGATGAGTGGATCTTAAGTAATATATTAATTGATACAAGAATGAAAGTTCATGTACTTACTTTAGATGCATGGGTACAGATGGGTAGACCTCCATTACAACCATTCTCTAATGTATTGTCCATGGCCAATTGAACTAAGGCCAATCCCATAGGAGTTTTAAATGGTGCATCCATTATTATACAAGGGGCCAAGTTCATCGGGGACTTTGAGGTCTTAGCACTTGCAGAATTAGACAACTTCCAAGCTCTACTTGGGAACCCTTCGTGTTATGCAAATAATGTTGATTTATAGTTCAACAAGGGGTATATAAGCTTTGAGAAAAAGGAAGAAAGAGTAATTATCCCTTTGGCGGATGGGAAATATGCGCCTTATGTTGAACCTTTGAGTGAGGAAGACCTAATTTTTTTATGTATGTGACAGTTGGGACCTAGAAGTACTTGAGCCATTAAAGGAATGAATCCTTTAGTGGGAAGATGCACAGTCTATCAGTGATACTACAAGTATTTCTTGTGACAATTGGGCACATGACACCTATGAGATGGTTGGGTGTGAAGTAAGAAGTGCATTTGTGCGGAGAAGCAAACCTCAATGTATTCGGAGGATAGATAATAATCATGTACCTTGGTACATAGGAGAAGGATACCCTACGGTATTCATGTGTGCCATGGAGGAGCAATGGAAAAATCAAGTGGAAAGACGTAATATTTTAGTATATACCTTACGTGGGACAACAACACACTGGTGGATGGTTCATAGGGATAATCTTATGGAATGGAGCAAGTGAGAATTTCTCTAATCACTCGGTTCTTCGGAGAAACACACCTACTATAATATGCATGTATAATGGTAATCAACCTTGTTCAACACCATGTTTAGCAGTGTGAGAGACTCTGGACAAAAGGGCATGAAGCTTTACCACCTTCACTTTGGGTGCACAAAGTTTATTCCACTTTACAAGGCTACGCACGAGCCTGGTATGTTTATACAGAGTTGCATAGGGAGACTTAAAATTGACAGGACTTGATTACAGGAATGACCCATATTTTTGACTACTTCTCTACTAAATATCTTGTGGAAGAGGAATTCAGGGTGGTTATAAAGCACTTAACTATAGGAGAAAGTGCACAGGCTAAAGAAATCATTCAAGAGTTATTTGGTGAGGTGGAATTAGGAGCACATTTTGATGAAGTAGAAGAAACAAATTCCATACTACTTAAGAATGCTTGTTGTGAGAAAGAAAAAGGGAAGATGGTCTACATAGTGGATGATGAAGCGATGAGTAAATTTGGATATAGATCACTCATTAGGTAAATGTGAAGTGTTAGACAATGTGGATAAGAAAGTGCACACCTATCATGCACCTATGAAGACCAAGAAAGTTAACATTGGCACAAATGAAAACCCTAAGGAGGCAATAATTGGGGATTATTAGACTGATTTTGAAGTAGCAAAGATAATTGAGTTACTACAAGATTTTCAGACTTATTCCCTAGTGGCTACCATGAGTTAAAAGGAGTGCATGAGTCATTAGGAGAGATGAAGATTAAGCTAAAGGAAGGAGCACACCTGGTTAGGAAGAGACCTTACAGGATGAACCCAAACCTACACATAAAAGTCAAGGAAGAAATTGACAAAATGCTGAAATCTGGCATCATTAAGCCCCTAGACAAATCAAAGTGGGTTAGCCCAATGGTAATCAATATAAATAATGATGGTCGGATCAGGATTTGTGTGGACTACAGGGAGCTGAATGTTGCATGTGTGATTGATCCTTTTCCCATGCCATTTAGTGAGAAAATATTAGAAGGTGTTGCAGGGCACAAAGTTTACTCTTTTTACGAGATGGATTCTCCGGTATCATCATGTCGAATATAGCACATGAAGATAAAGAGAAAATGACTTTCACCAATGAATGGGGAATTTTTGCATATACAGTGATGCATTTTGGTTTGAAAAACGTGCCTATTTTATTTTCACGCATAGTTGTTCAAGTGTTCTAGGATTTTATTCACAAATTATTATAGGTTTACTTGGATGATTGGATGGTGTATGGGCTTGTTAAGGATCATTGTGACAACTTGTGTTTAATGTTTGAGAGATGCAAGTAGTTAAACATATCCTTAAACATTTGTTTGCTACACCTTTTGGGACTCTGTTAGGGCACATCATCTACAAGGAAGGTTTGTTAGTAGATACGACTAAGGTTGCGAGTTATTGTAGGATTGGAGTAGCCTACCGGTTAAAGTGGGGTACATGGATTCTTGGGCCACAAAGGGTATTATAATTTTTTTATTAAAGGGTATGCAAAGGTTACTATGCCCTTGGAAGAATTATTAAAAGGAAAAGGGACATTCTATTGGGGAGAACCACAGTGACGCGCATTTGACGCATTGAAGGAGAGACTTACAACAACACCTATTTTGGATTTTCCTTCATGAACCAACTATTTCATGTACATGTGGATGCCTTTGGCATAACTATTGACACAATGTTAGCTTAGCCTAGGAAGGTATTATATATCATCCTATTAGTTTTTCTAGTGGGAAGTTGACCCCTATAAAGAATAATTATACAATAACCGATCATAAGGCCTTATTGATGATCTACGCACTGCATAAATTTAAATAGTAATTGCTAGAAACACTTTTTGTAATTTACACTGATCACATGGCATTAAAATACTTGGTAAATAAGCCCATTTTATAGGGGTGCATATGTCAATGGGTACTCCTATTTTAAGAATTTGATTTCACAGTTGTGGTAAAACCAGGTAAAAGTAATTTTGGCCCAGACCACTTATCACATATTCAAATCGGGGAGGACACACAGAAAATTGAAGATACAATGCTAGATTCATAGTTGTACAAGTTACACCATGTGCATTCGAATGGGAAGATATTGATATCTTTTTATGCACAAGTATGGCACTAGAAGGAATGAAAGCATTAGCAAAAGAAACAACTTACAATTCACGCGACACCTTTATGTTGATCGGTGGTAACTTATACAAACCAGTGAGATGAAATATTTCACCGGTGTGTACTAGAGCATGAACGCATAGATATTATGGAAGAGGCTCATGGTGGTATTGCAAGTGGGCACTATGCAGGTGACACCACCGTGCACAAGATTCTACTTGTTGGATTATTGTGGGAGACCCCGTATAAGGATTGTAGAGTATTGTAGAACGCATGTGATCACCGTCGATGCCTAGAAAACTCAGGCAATGAGATGAAGTTCCTTCGAGGCCTATTGCTAGTATAGAGCCATTTGAGAAATGGGCTATATAACTATTTCACCATCCATGCGAAGAACTGGATCACGTAATATCATCACTTACACATATTATCTTACAAGGTGGGTATAAGCAACACCTACAAAGGATTGTACAACTGCTACAATAGCCAGGTTCTTATGAAAAAATATTCTTACTAGGTATGGATGTCAACTGAGCTTGACAAGTGATAGGGGCACACACTTTTTTAATAAGAAAATCAGGATATTACTGGATGAATTTATTGTTGCACACCATAAGACTACACCCTATCATCCTCGGAAAACGGTAATGCTGAGGCCTCTAACAAGATATTGAGCCAAACCTTGAAAAACAATTGTGATGTTGGACGAGAAAACCGGGATGATAAAGTTTCTATTATAATTTGGGCATATAAAACAACCTATAAGAGGCTGAATAAGGCCACACCCTTTCAATTGGTTTTGGTATAGAAGTAGTCCTTCTTATGGAATTCATGTTACCTTCTTTACATATTATGTGCACTAGAGGTCTAGCTGATGAGAAATCATTAGAAGAAAGAATTGACAGGTTAATACAGTTGGATGAGAGGAATGCCATAGCACGTTGGAGTTAGAAGCATGAAAAGGCCACGTAGAAGGAATGTCATGACTGACACATCCAGGACAAGAAGCTTGAGGTTAAATAGATGGTACTACTTTATGATTCTAAGTTTCTGTGCCATCTAGGAAAGCTTAAGGTGTATTGGTTGGGACCGTATGTTATCACTCATATACTTGAATCATGCACTTTCCAGTTAGAGGTGCTTGATGGAATGTGGTTACCCGATTACTTTAACGGGAGTAGGCTGAAAAACTACTATAAATAAGTATTCTTGGTGTTTGTAATAAGGCAACATTGCCATTTAGTATATGTTTCCTTTTTTGTATTTCCTTCTTCGTCGCTATGATTTGTCAATTTTATTTGGTGTTTTGTGTAATAAGCACATTTGTGCGCTGAAGCTAATTAAAATATGAATTATTATTTTATATGTAGAGGACTTCACATACCATTAGTGCGGGGTGGTTGTTATTTGCTCTTCACAACTAGGTACACATGAGAATAAATTGTTACAGGTGCTATTTAAGTATGGAAAGGAGTTGTTTGAAAGGTGATTACTTCTAAAGAAGACCATAGATGGAAATAAATGAAGGGAAAATATAACATGAGGTAAGCAGTGGCCATGGAAACTATTATGAGAGGGCGTAGTGGTGAGGTACTCGATGCATGGAAGCATCCAAAAGAGAATTCTATAGCCAAAGGGTAAGAAGGATTGTTAGAAGGTTATAGCTGGGTGTGAAATTGTACCGCATGGAAATTGTTTAGAAATTTTGAAAATGGTCAATTAATGAGAGGATTTTTGGTAGGTGAAGGAGTAATAAATGCACCAATTTTTTGGAAATCTATATAAGGACGTGATGTGGGTTCATTTTTATCTTTGCAAAACACAAGTATTGGCGGGCTAAGTGGAACCAAGCCAAGGGAATCATATTGAGGTGTAGAGAGTTATGAAAACAATCATGGAGAGTATATTTGTGTGCGTAAAATGCTTGCATCCCCATTGGTGAAGGGTTTGAGTGAAGAATAAGTGTTGAGGAGCTAGGGTATGTGGTTTCAAGCTAGGGCACATGATTTTGAGCTAGGGTTTGAGTTGTCTTGACATAGAAGATGAAAGGTGGGATTTTTAAGATGGCACTGAAGAAATCACCTACAACAGCACAAGCGGAAAGAAAATGGTGGAAGTCAAGGTTGACATTTCCCTTGAGAGAGAATTTTCGAGATGCGGTACCCAAAAGGAGTAATAGTCGAGAAAGATTGGGATTCCCACATCCGCATATGTAAAATAAATGACTACAACTACCACACCACTGATAACAAGGAGGTTTAGATGCTTTCTTGAATAAGAAGACCAAAAAGCACACAATAGAAGATATGCCAGGTGTATGACGATGTTGGGAACTATTACTTAAGAAGGTAGGAGTTTACCAACCGTATGAGCTTCCATATTTTGGAAAATATTAACAATGGCTCATGAGCAGAGTCCATGAAAATTTCTTCTATTTTTCTCGACAGAGAGTTAGGCTCACAATGACCCTAATTGTGATAATAACATGACTATAGGGCACATGAATAGAAATTTGTAGTGATTTGAATGATAAATCAACATTTATAGCCATAAGAAAGGAGTTGGGGTATACCAAGGGTCCATGTGGAATGGAAATTTACAGGTTGAGGAAGTACCCTGTGGTGCAGGAAGCCACACATCTACTCACCAAACTGAATGATCAAGAGAGATGGTCACATGTAAATATAATGTGGCTATACATTGCAAAGAAGATGACAAAGGGAGAAATCTACAACTTAGCAGGCTATATTGTAGAAACCATTGTTGAGGAAGCACATGTAGGTGAAAAGATAAGTTTTGGCGCCATCCTCTTATCTCTTGTTTTTGTAGAAATTGGAGTGCCTGATGGGCGAAGAATAAAATTTGGTAATACCCCGCTGAGAAGAAGTCCCTCGTAGAAAGGTTCGAGAAATATTTATGCGATGGATCAATGAGTGGCCCATTTAAGAAAAGGGTAAAAATGTGGTATGATTGACTTCATGCGGCGTTTTAGGAAGAATGGTGCATTCCGAAGGAAATACCTTGGTAGGAGGTAAGGTGTTATAGTTCGTGGTGTATGAAAAATTCTGCATCGTGAGGTTTTCCATGAAGGATAGGCCATGGAGTCCATTGTGTAAACTACCTTATGCCTTCACAAAATGCTATTTACAGGCCTCGATTCACATATTTTTTGATGCACGCAAGCTAAAATTCAACATAGATAAGGTAGATTGTGACTAACACACCCTCAGAAAAGTATATGGATATCCGGGTTGGTCTACCGACATTGAAAGTCTCATTTTAGATGTCATAAGTATGAAGCCAATAAGTTTGGATATTGGGGACAGTGGAGCCACACTCATATATCTTCAGCTCAAGCCAAGGCTGGAGAACAATAAGTATGTAGAGAATGAGTTCATGCTCCTAGGGCCACCTAAGGGAAAGAACATAATGGAGAATGTGCCACTACAAATCCTCTGCGACCATACATATCGATGAGGAGGAAGAGTTAAAAGAAGATAGTGGGGGCTTGGATCATAGAGGTCGAGGCATATCATAGACAAAGTGGAAAGTGAGCATGTATATTCTCCACTACAAACATGAGAAGGAAAATAATACGTATACGTGGATGAAATCCCTTAAGAGCAATGATTTAAGAAGGTATTCAGAAGAACTAGGACCCAAGGCATGGGAACACCACAACAGGTAGAATATCACCTAGACTCTCCCATTACAAAGAGGCACCCAATAAGAAGAGGAGAAAGTTGAAGCTAGATGAGGAGGTGAAAGAGTTTGAGGAGAGTGCGCTAGAACCCCAAGTACACCCCGAAGATACGGAGGAGCCCAGGGATGAAGATATGAAAGATGAAGAGATGAAAAATGAAGAAGGGGTGAAAGAAGTAGAGGAAACTGAGTGGGAGAAAAGAATCACACATGTTACTGCTATGGAAGAAGAAGGGCCAACTCCAAACCTGGGTGCACAAGTTCCTAAGGGGCCAAGAGAAAAGAGAACCGAAGAAGAATATGTTGTGCCAAGTATGGGCTATGCTTGAGGACACAAACAAAATCATCCGTTCCTAGTTTCAGAGCATAGTAGGAATTAAGGAAATGTATGAATGGGAGCTGATGGATCTAGACATGGCCACCATGCATACAAGGAAGCAATTATCCTAGTCCATTCAGACCCATATGGAGGAGCCACATTTCAACGTTTGTGAGGAATATTGTGTATCAAGGAGAGTGAAGAAGGCTCTGAAATTAGAAACATGACATGATCAAGCTTGTTATAATGTGTAATGAGTAGGTAAGAAATGCTTTGGTTAAGGTATTGGTAGAGGTGGCATGGAGGAATGTTGATAAAATTACCACTATTATGGTACTATATGAAGATAACAAGGTAAAAACTAGAAATAACACATTTAAAAGGGGAAAAGGACCTAGCACAGAAGAAGAATGAGGCCTTCATTAGCATGGCAGAGGAAATTGGTGACTACGTTCTAAAAGCAAGGCCTCATCTTGAGTCTAAGGTACATGAGAAGTTTCCTTCGGCTATGCATTATGTGTGCACATTAGTTGATTTGGTGTTAGAAGATGGACCACTTCGAATGCTTGTGCCAAAGGACCCTGAGCAAGAAGCAAGAGAGAAAGGGCCTCTATGGTTAGGAAAATGTCAAATTATGAGGCGCCGCTCCAAACTATGAAGGATGAACTAAAGAAATATGACAAGGATTTAAATATTTGTGCAACACCAGAGCTAGTAATTAGGACTAGAACTTCGGTGGAGGATAATGCAGTCATGGTAGCAATGAAGGATGAGACTATAGGGTGTGCTGAAATATTAGCTCTTGTAAAACAAAAGCATGAAGCCCTTACAACATCTCAAGACCCCATAAGGAGAGAATAGATGAGATCGGTAAGCACATAGGTCAGATGATGGATCTTCTGGAGGGGATGATGACTACAATGGCCAATGTTGTCCAAGTACTGCAGAGTGAAAAGGAAAAGATTGCTCAGGATGAATTGGATTCCATTGTCGTTGAATAGGATGAATTGTGCTAGATGACTAGCGAGAACTTAGAGGATAAGATCAAAACAAAATATCCAAAATTAATCCTCCCAGTTGAAGAAGGTGTTGTAGAGTAGAGGTCTATTCTTTTGTACAATGATTCATTATATTCTTTCTATCCTTATTCTTTATTATTTGAGAACAACAGAAAGAATCCCAATTTTTGGGATGCCAATGTACTTTAGTGTGGGGTAATGTTGGGAAAACATACTTTTATGCTAAGGAGAAGACCCACATTTAACTCGCACATGGGAACAAGGCGTACTTGAACATAACCAGTTTGATTCAGAATTAACCATTTTCATGGATGTAGGATATTTTGGAACATAGCATGTGAGGAACACATTGGGATGGATACTTTCTGGACACATAAATTCTATTTTGGGAACAAGTGTCTGATGAGTGCCATGCATGAGTTTGAGATAATACTAGTATTACTTCTTTCACTTAAATGTAGGATATCTATTATTAGCGTACTTTCATGTGTGCATGTTAATGTAAAGGCACATGGCTATTATTAGCATGTGACCTATTTTGGGAAGTGTGTAGGTGGTGAAGGGAAAGTCCCCACCCCTATAAATATGTAGTGAACTATGTAGTTTAGTGTGTGTGAATTATTGTAAAGTTATGCTTTGCTAGATCTGATGTGCGCATGACCTATGGTGATACTATTTATTGTAAGAAGCTTCTATGTTTACTGTGTTTAATAAATTGGAGTATATTAGCTAGATAATGGTGTTAAACATGATTGTAACTAGTTCTTGTATGGTTTATTTCATTATGACTATTATTTAATCCATAATTCTCTAAGATCTAGATCTGAAATATGCTCTATGAAATGTTTATGGTTATTTGTGGTTTTAAATGTATGATTTACCTTCATCACACTAACATCCTACACAAGAAACTCTAAAGAGGGGCCTGATACCTTTGCACGCTTTAGTTGAGCACTCACTCATGATGGGTGATGTGCTTTAGCGTGCATGGGTTTTGTAGGTTTCATATAGTAGATTCTAGGCTTCATCAATTATCAACAAAATTTGAAATGGGATTACGGTGAAAACTACACTTCTTCTAATTTTGAAAAGTTGACAAAGGCCTTCAATAAAAAATTATCAACTGACTTGAATCCAATACTCACCTAGGGAAATTAACATTACAATATAGTCGATGGAATTGCAATAAAAGATATAGAAAAGGTTTGGAGTAGAAATGATGTTCCCTATAATTTTGAAGACACAATGTGTATTACATTAGGTGCAAAGGGAAACCCTCTAGCAAATTTTATGGTTGGGATGACAAGTAGAGGAGAAAATTTCTCAAAAGATATGTGGTTGATGACCGATTTGTATAAAGACTTATCACTAATAGTGTCAAAGGGATTGAATGTGGTAGAGGGCATAAAATATTTAGAGTGAGTAAATGCTAAATAAAAAGTTAGCATTTCAAAATGTTATTGTGATGATACAACTTAACATTGTAAATAAAATACATTCATATGTTTTAGTGATGGTTCTACGTAACTATTTAAATTATGATTGTATGATTATAAGTTGGGAGAATTTAAATTTTCCCGATTATAAGTTCGAGTGTGAGTGTATGAGTTATAAATGAGAATTAACAAAAATATTTAATGTAACAAATATGTGAGAATTTTTATTTATAAAATATGTATTCCTAAATTGATTTCGAGCATGCTTAAATTCTAGTCTTTGCTTTCGATATTAAAAAATGTATGAAAATTTCCAATGCAATAAAATAACTACAATACAAAGTATGTAAATACTCTTTGTGTTAAAACATTAAATTCTATTCAAATAAATTATGCACAAAAAAATTCCTAATATAACAATAAGAAATGAGGAACACCCTTTGATTTTACCTTCATCACTACCTACAAACATTTGATTTTTGATATAACAATATAGAAAGGGACTTGCTTTTTGTGTTTCAATTGATTCAATGCCCTCAAACATTTGATTTTTTTTCATTTTCAGATACGAACACATGCAACATGAAATTGATCATATTTGATATAAATGGTATTTTGGCACATACCCTCCATAAGGTTGATTCAGAATTTAAACAGATTAAAAACGTTTGACAACATTGAGCTAAAAAAATGTATTTTCTCGTAACTAATGTGAAATAGTTCTTGCAACGGTGCAAAAAACATTTCAAAATAGCAATATGGACATCGACAAGAAAGTCAAATGTTGATGACATGATGCCTTCATTCCTTAAAAATTGGCTTGAAGCTTGCAAGGTTCAAGTTCATATTTACAAAGGAAGATTACTTTGAGACCAAACATTTTGATTATAAAGGTTATGGGAATCTCAAATTATATTTCAATAATCTTAACTTTGTTTGGTCACGGTTTAATGCATCATAAAATTGTAAAAATATAGTGCTTATAGATGATTCTTTAGAGAAAAACAAGTTTAACAATGTTGCATAACTACATAATTGCTGAAAAATTTAACATAGATTATAAGTCAGAAGGAAAATACTTGTTAGATGTTTTGTGGCCTTTGTTGAAACCATTGAAGGAAGTTGAAGATGTTCAAATTATATTAGATCACAAAAACCATTATAGGGATATTTTTTTATTGGAGATTTACTTTATTTTGTATTGTTGATTTGGAAGCCAATCTTTGAGAATAATGTTACATTATAAATTCAAATTATTATTCAAATCTTTTACTATAATTCTACCTTTCGTAAAGGAATTTCAATTAATTTCATAGCTATATTTAAATACTAAAATATATATGGGATAGTTTTACGATTACTTTTAAATAAGTTCATATCCATATTTGAATATGAAAATTTTTATGCCATGTCTCTTACAGTTGATTTTATATCTAAATTTAAATATGAAAATATATCTAGTATGGTTTTACAATTAATTACATTCTCCTACACTTTGGATCATCACCATCTCAACAATTTCTTCATAACATCTTGAAATTCAATCACACTATAATAAATGAAGTAAATTTGAGATCTAAATTTAAATATGAAAATATATTTGGAATGGTTTTATAGTTAATTACATTCTCCTAAATTGAATTGTCACCCTCTTTAAGTTTCTTCATAACATCTTTGGTAATTATCTAGTTTCCCCAAGGTTCAATCAAACCATGGTAATTAAATCGGAAGTATCTCACATCTCATGAATGTCGTTATCCCAGTTTAATCTTAAAAGCATCTTAAAATTGATAAGAGTATTATTCAAAATCAATCACAAATCCTAACAGCCGCTAGCCCTTATAAAATAGTACATGTACACAGTCTATACGGGATAGCAACCACTGCAATATTTATCAAATCAATGTTGGATTCCCTGAAATCATTAAACATTTTTTCGAGATTCATAAATTCAATTAAATGACTAGATATATTGGAATATGGAAGTAGAATTAATGGATTCCAATATTTTGATTTTCAGATTCCAATATATGTGATTTTGGAGTATAGTTAATTCCAATATAGGTGGTTTTGGATTCCAATATATGTGATTTTGGATTCTAATATATGTGATTTTGGAATCCAATATGTGTGATTTTGGAGTAAAGATAATTCCAATATTTGAAATTTTGGAATCCAAAAATAGTAATATTGGATTCCAATATTGGCTATATTTTTAGCTTCTCATACTGGAATAAGTCCAGATTTAGTAAAATAAGCATTAGAAGGTTAATAATATGATTAATTTTTTTTTATCTTTAGATCAGTCTATTATTATCTAATTTTGTAAAAGCATGTAAGCTTTGTATGCATGGTTATTTTTAGGAAAGAAATAATGTAAAATATTTTTGTGAGCATGCTTATTATTAGGAGAGTGCATGGGTGGTGAAGGATAAGTCCCCACCCTTGTAAATATCTATTGTATAAATTTGATTAAATATATTATGATGTATGTATAAGTAGAGATATGTTGTTTTGATTTAGACTTACATAGTGATGGTTGTGCGCATGGTCCCGTACATTGCTATATTGGTTGTGTATCAACTTCATACTTTATGTGATCCTTTTGGTTTATAATGAAAACATTTGGTTTGATAGTGGTTGTTCATGGATCTTAATATGGTGAATTAAAAGTGCAAATGGTACTAATTATGGCTTACAGAATAATTGATTCCTTATTATATGTGTTTCCAAAAATGACATCGGTATAATGATTATCTATCCATGAGTGGTTTAATGGTTAACACTATGATGAATATGCATGTTAAATTCCTAACAAGCATAAAAAAGAGGGACATGTAGTGGGTGCATGCGCTTTGGGTGATCGTTCATATTTATTTGAATTAAGTGTCATCATGCATAGCTATTGTTGGTTATAAAAGAGACTATAGGTAGTGCACCACTACTTTTTCCCGATGTCGCGCTACCAAATGAGTTCCAAACATACTCTATCAAAATATAGGAACCTATTGCACTACTATATATGCACCATATATCTGTTCTACCTATTGATCTAAGATCAATACATGTCTACCCGTATCTCCTACCCAACATAATGATACTTTATCACCTTCATATGATGATGTTCTACAAGAATGTTTGGATTACTAACACCATGTGAAAGGGATACTTGGTAAGGATGGGCTGTTATCAAAAATTCACCCCCGAGTAAATTTTGATAACATGCATTGAATTCTCAAGCCCCGGAAAATTGATTGATTCAGGGCAAAAAAATCATGTTTAGGGTCCCCTCGATTTTTTCTAACTCCCCTGGCTGAAGAAGAAAAGAGAAACTTCTGAGAAAATGTGAAAAGTTACAGAAAACAAGCTTGGGCCAGGAAAAATCATGAAAAATGGCTAAGTCCTAGTCCTCGCAACGGTCGGGACGTGAGGGACATCGGGCGCGAATCAGTAGAAAGGCTGCGCGAGTAATCTAAAGCAAAGGAACATCCGGCCGTTGGGATGCGCGGGGCGAGAAGCGGTCGGTCGAAGGAGAAGAAAATCAACTAACTGCTCTGGGACATTTGGGACAAGAAGACGTGAAGGACGCGAACCAGTAGAAAAGGGACAGGGAAGCCCATTTCGGGTGGATCGGAAGTTTTTGTCCCAGACAGCACTGGGACATTTGGGACAAGAAGATGCGAAGGACGCGAACCGGCCGGTTCGGCTGAAATGGGGAACTCTTGTACTGGGACATCTGGGACAAAGGGACATGGAAGATGTGGATAGCTGAAAAAGCCAAGAGCCAATCAGATCACGCCACGTGTCACCAGCAGAAAAGGGACAGGGAAGCCCATTTCGGGTGGATCGGAAGTTTTTGTCCCAGACAGCACTGGGACATCTGGGACAAATGGACGTGGTGGACGCGAAAGAGCCGGCAGACCCGCGGACCAACCAAATCATGACACGTGTCACAAGGAGAAAAGTCCAAAATTCAAAGGGCGAGGTTTGAGGGGTCAGCCCGAGCCAATCAAAAGAGGACACGTGTCCTATGGAGCAAGGAATGCGGAGCTCGGGAGGAGTTAGAGAATTTGGCAAGAAGTTCACCCAAAAGCTAAAAGTAAAGGTTTTCCCCACGCCCCTGATGACCAATCAATGCATGCCACATGTCATCCAGGTGGCAGAGCGCGGGAAGAAATTTAAAAATCCGTTTCACCTGTTTTGTGCCCTAAATCTTCAGATATCCATATCTTTTGATCCAGAGCTCGGATTTGCACATTCTTTATATCAATGGAAATCTTATGAAATTATCTACATGATTCTAGGGTTAATCTTGAATTTTGGTGCAGTCTGGAGAGAAAAATTGAGAAAAGATCTGACGTATTATCATGGCGAAGTGACATTTCAAATGACTGATTTAATGCGAGAATGGGTCACATTCTCCGTAATTCGATCAAAATGACGGGTATGGGTTTGTAAGGCCCCCATGCCGTTTTAATGCACCTACAATCAAGAAGGAATGGGCTCTCACGTTTTTTGTACGCTTCTGTCTCCTAGGCTCGACCGATGTAATGTAAAAGGCGATTTAGCTCACAACCAAAGGGGGAACATTTTTGGGCACAACAGACTTCTTATTTCACCTCCAAAGAAGTGATTGATGTGAGGATCAGACCTCTCCAAATATTGTAACAGTTTTCTTTTACCTCTCTGAGGTTTAATGCGTGTTTTTGACACTAAAATGATAATGCAAGCTCTGTGAATGGGTTTCAGTCCTCTGTTTGTATTATTTGCTTCATTTCAGATCCTAAATTATACCTTATCAGTCTGTGTATGTTTTATGTTGTGAACTTTGGTCTGTGTCTATTTTCATGACAATTATGTTTCACCACTCCTTTTGGTGCATCACCATCTTTAGTTAGTTTCAATTTCTTGCACTTCTACCCCTGTCTCCTTGCAAGTTAGAGTAGGATTAGGATTTGAACCTCTATAGTTGTGTAAGCATTAGATCTAAATCAGAGGAGTTTGAGGAACCAACCTCTAATCTAGAGATTCCTCTCTTAGTTTCACAATTCCCACACTTGGAGAGAGGTTTCCATGTTGTGCAATCACACTGGATGCTAGAGTGATCAACCTAGAAGCCTGATCTGCATCCAGGGGTGCTGTGAGCCTGCAACAACAATTTTGGCATGCCCGGTGGGACTAGAGGTCTCATTTTTATTGCAACAGGGTTCATGTGCATCTATTGCATTTTTCTTGCTTAAAAAGAGCTATTATTTGCATATCTGACGTCCCCAAGGGGAAGAACCAGCTGGTTCCAAGTGTGGGCCTGAAAACTCATGAGAAGAATCACCACAAGGTCAAGAGTTGGAGAAGAAGAAGTGCTTTGTTTGAATACACGCAATTATCTCCAAGAAGAAGGAAAAGAGGAAGAAGGATTCAAAGGTCTCCATCTCCACCAAATAGAACTCTCTCAACTTCTCCACAGTAGGCCTTTCATTCATCAACAATGGTTTTAAGACTAATTAGAATGGCTCGAACAATCCCTAAGTCACTTCACAGCAACACCCACTTGCTCTCAATGCACAACATCCAGTTCCTATTGCAGCCTTGAAGAACATTCTCTACTTCACCGGAGAAAATCGAGACTACTCCAGTGATCATGATAAAGATATTGCTAACCTTTGTGCAATTCATGAAATCAATGAAATGCAAGTGGCTGTCAAGTTACTGGCATCTTCCTTCAAGGGTAAAGCATTACAATGGTTTAGGAGCCTTGGAGCTGGTTCTATCACAAACTGGAATCAGCTATGTATTGCACTTCATGAGAAATTTGGAGAGAAGGGAGACAACTTGTCTCTTTTGGAGCAGCTAACAACCATCAAGAGGGCTCCCAATGAGCAGCTGACCGATTTCAACTTCAGATTTCAAAAAAATTGGGAGAGGATTCCAGTGGCAGTCAGGCCAATAGCAGAAGGTGCTTTTCTATACTATCTCAAAGCTTTAAATTCTGATATTTCTATGTTGATTCAGTCCATGGGAGGCATAACTATCCCTATGGCTTATAGCATTGCCATTAGGGCTGAAAATTGTTTAATCCAAGCTGGAAAACTTGCCCCTAGACCTCCCATGCCATTGTTTCCAAGTTTAGAGAGCCCAAACACTAGTCAAGCACCTAATTTGGCTCCCTCTCCCACTCCTAGAAATCAGAGTTCAAATGAAGCTTCCACTTCATCTCCAAGTGCCCCAAATGAGCTTCAAGAGGTCATGAAGCAATTGCAAAACCTAGGCAATGAGCTAGTTACTCTCAAGAGGCAACAAGCCCAAGGTTTCAGACCTTCTTATCAACCCCAAGCTCAGCCTAATAGGCAGCCATACCAACCACAAAGACCACCTAATCCAGCTGCAAATATGAATCAAACAAGGCATCATGCCAATAGACCATTCCAGCCCTATAATCCAAATGCCATATCTGCCTCTAAGGCATTAGTGCCAACACAGAACAACATTGCTCAGGAATATGATTGGTGCTTTCCATGCAACGAGCCTCATAACCAATCCATGTGTTTCAATGGTGCTCTCAATCAAGTGCTAATGGTGACAACTACTCTATCGGTGTGGAGGGCGAGGCGCATCAAGGAAACAATCAACAACAAGAAACATTCCAACAACAATCAGCCCCAAATGACACCACATTGGTGAACTGGCAAGCAAAAGATTTCTGTGGCATGAATCAAGCAGTTTCTCAAGGTGTTGCAGCCAACACAAGGTCAAAGAGGAGAAATTTGGGTGAAGAACAACCATTAGCCCCAGCCAATCCACAACCTTCCACAGCTCCACAAATGATTGTCAAGCAAAGTCCAGTTTCAAATGCACAAGGGCAGCCAAGAACAGCCCCTAGGGCAACTCTCAAATGCCGCTTGTGGCTGCCCACGTGCAAGGAGTAAATGTGCAAACCAAGGGACGAAAAGATCCTTCATCACCATTCAAGATCATTGATCGATGAAGAAGACAAACATCAATATATCTATGTGGGAATCCATATCCATCCCGGAGCCAAAGAGATCTGTTTGTAGCTGCCATGAAGGATTGGCCAACTTCGAATCAGCAGGTTTAGATGCAAGACAAAGTGCTTACAAATGCTGCCCAGCCTGAAGGAAGTCATGGAGGGCAACAAGGTAAAATGTTGAAGCCCCCTCCTTTCTATGTTTCATTAATCATTGGAAATCAGCTAGTACATAATTACATGATAGACTCCAGGGCAAGTAGCTCAGTAATGCCTAAATAGATAGCTGATCAGCTAGGGCTCTAGTATGAAATAACATCTAAAGGGGTAGTGCAGCTAGATGGGACAGCAATAGCAACAGTTGGAGTGATTAGAAATTTGAGTCTTACCTTGCACGCATGTCCAAATGTTGTTGTTTTACAAGATGTATCAATCATAGACCTTCCACCACTCTTTGCCCTTTGCTTGTCAAGGGACTTCACAGCCAAGATTGGGGGGTATTTGTCTGCTGATTGGTCACACATGCTATTCAGAACAAGATATGGAACTAAGGCCACAATCAGATCCGAACCTATTGCAAACTTCCATATTGAGCCTTACACTCCAAGTCAGATTAATGCCAATTGCTCAGCATTTGATCAAGAAGATCACCCTAGCACTGATGAGGCTGACACCAAGATTGGAAGTATCCCGGATCTAACTCTTGATGAATGGGAAAACAAGATACATGCTTTTGATCCCTATCAAGAAGTAGAAGAATCTGCGCTAGGAGTTTATTGTTTACATGAAGAGAATCAACCTCTCCCCAGCATCACCAAGCCGGATCACAAAGACAAGAATGAAGTATGGCAATTGTTCTTTGATGGGTCAAGGAGTAGACAAGGTGCAGGAGGAGGAGCTATGCTCATTTCACCACAAGGTATAAAGTATTACTCAGCCTTCCGTTTTCAGTTTTCTTGCTCAAACAACACAGCTGAGTATGAAGCCTTAATTCATGGATTGCACTGGGCAAAGAAGAAAGGCATCAGGAATTTACAAGTATTTGGTGATAGTGAGCTGATCGTAAACCAAGTCAAAGGAAAAAATGCTGCCAAAAATGATCTGTTGAAGAACTACAAAAATCGGGTATGGGATCTTATTGAAGATTTTGAAGCTTTTAGCATCAATTCCATCCCAAGAAAAAGAATGAAGCCGCTGACAGACTGGCAGCAATTGGGGCTGCATTTGACGTTGTAGAAAATATCAAAAGTGAAAAATCTCAGCCTCATATCAAAGTGGTTGTGAGACCAGCTGTTCCGGATAACAATACAAGTTGGCAAGTCTTCGAGAATGATCAGCAAATTGTTAATTTCCTACAAGAAGAAGCTGAGTTCTCCGCCAGGAATCAAGACAAGCTGCATCAGCAGTATGGTGACCAAGTGGTGCAGCTGAGAACTAACAAATTACCAAAAGGCCTCATAACCTTGGAGTCAATCTTCAACCTGAATGATTAGTTCCGAAAGGAGAAAGCAAACATTCAAGTAAAGGGTGAAGATTCAGAGCCTATTTTAGTGGAAGAAGGCAAAACATTGCAGATTGGCAAAGTAAGTACCTCACAAGAGAAATCTGATTTTGTTCAGCTTTGTCAAGAGTTCTCAGATGTCTTTGCTTGGACTTACAAAGATCTAAGAGGTTTCAACCCAAAGTTGGCACAACATACTATTGAGTGGATCCGAATCCAAGCCTGCGCCAGAAAAAGCAAAGGCCATGAATCCCCATATTGAACCTCTCACGAGAAAAGAGTTAAACAAGCTTATTGAGGCCGTATCATCTTCCCCATCAAACAATCAATTTGGGTCACCAACTTAGTCCCATCGGAAAAGAAGAATGGAGAGATCAGGTTGTGTGTCGACTTCAGAGATTTGAATAGAGCCTCTCTCAGGATCATTATCCACTCCCTTTCATGGAGCAAATATTACAGGTTGTAGCTGGTTCAGAAAGGTTTTCACTACTTGATGGCTACTCAGGCTACAATCAGATTATGGTGAGGGAGGAAGATCAGTTCAAGACAACCTTCACAACCAAATGGGGAACATATGCCTACAAGAAGATGCCATTTGGCCTATCAAATGTTGGAGCCACTTTCCAAAGGGCAATGGATACGGCATTCAAGGGGTTGACCAATAAAATAGTTTTTCTATATCTTGATGACATCACTGTATTCTCTAAAAATGCAGTGGATCACCTTTTTCATCTGAGGCAGGTATTTCAAAGGTGTAGAAGATTTGGGGTATCATTGAATCCCAAAAAATGCATATTCTTGGCTCATGAGGGGAAACTTCTAGGCCATATTGTCTCGAAAGAGGGACTGCAATTGATCCAGAGAGGGTTGAAGCCATAAGAGCACTACCATTGCCAAGTCACAAGAAGGCTCTTCAAAGCTTCTTAGGAAGGATCAATTTTGTTCACAGGTTTGTCCCATTTTGCAGCCCTTGTCAAGCCCATCACCAAAATGTTAAAGAAGAGCATGGATTTTAAGTGGACAGCAGAAGGCAAGGAGAGTTTTGAAGCAATCAAAGAAGCTATCTCTCAAGCACCAACTCTCATCAACCCAGACTTCTCCAAGGATTTCATCCTCTATGCATTTGGAGGTGATGACACTATTTCTGCCATTCTAGTACAACAGAAAAAGATAATGATGAGCAGCCACGTGTCATCCAGGTGGCAAAGTGCGGGAAGAAATTTAAAAATCTGTTTCGCCTATTTTGTGCCCTAAATCTTCAGATCTCCATATCTTTTGATCCAGAGCTCAGATTTGCACGTTCTTTATATCAACAGAAAGCTTATGAAATTCTCTACGTGATTCTGGGGTTAATATTGAATTTTGGTGTAGTCTAGAGAGAGAAAATTGAGAAACAGATCTGACGCATGTTCATGGCCAGAAGTGACATTTCAGCGACCAGATTTAATGCAGAATGGGTCACATTCTCCTGTAATTCGGTCAAAATGATAGGGTATGGGTTTGTAAGGTCCCCCATGCTGTTTTAATGCACCTATAGTCAAGAAGGAATGGGCTCTCACATTTTTTGTACGCTTCTGTCTCCTAGGCTCGACCCATGTAATGTAAAAGGTAGATTTGGCTCACAACCAAAGGGGGAACATTTTTGGGCATAGCAGACTTCTTCTTTCACCTCCAGCAAGTGATTGATGCAAGGATCAGACCTCTCCAAAGATTGTAACAGTTTTCTTTTACCTCTCTGAGGGTGTAATGCGTGTTTTTGACACTGAAATGATAATGCAAGCTCTGTGAATGGGTTTCAGTCCTCTGTTTGTATTATTTGCTTCATTTCAGATCCTAAATTATACCTTATCAGTCTGTGTATGTTTTATGTTGTGAAATTTGGTCTGTGTCTATTTGCATGACAATTATGTTTCACCACTCCTTTTGGTGCATCACCATCTTTAGTTAGTTTCAATTTCTTGCACTTCTACCCCTATCTCCTTGCAAGTTAGAGTAGGATTAGGATCTGAACCTCTGTAGTTGTGCAAGCATTAGATCTAAATTAGAGGAGTTTGAGGAACCAGCCTCTAATCTAGAGATTCCTCTCTCAGTTTCACAAGTCCCATGCTTGGAGAGAGGTTTCCATGTTGTGCAATCACACTGGATGCTAGAGTGATCAACCTAGAATCCCGATCGCATCTAGGGGCCGTGAGCCTGCAACAACATGGGCCGGATGCATGAAAAATATTCTCATTCTCTCCTCATACTTGCTCTCATTTGATGCCAAAAGGGTCCTTCAACTGAGCTTCCCTAATATTGGAAAGACATGATCCTTTAGTCCCTCACCTTCTGCAGGGTTCTCATCACTACTACCCATAGTAATTCCCCCAAGTCTCGGTGCCTATTCAACTACCCTCTACTTTTCATCATTATACCTATGAAATATTTCTTTTCTTTCCTTTCTTTTTGTTGAACCAATGGCATCCTTCCCAAAACCTCTTTCTTCCCCGCACGCAATGGGGTTTTTCCTCCCTTTGGTAAGTTCTGCATTCACAATTCAATCATCAATATTTTGATATCTAACAATACCATGTGTAAATATGATGCCCTTGTCTACGTAAAAATCACAACTCTTCTTCCTATGGGAATGAGTATGTCTAAATTACGTACTCTAAGTTATAACTAAACAACACACCTTCCCACCATAAATCTACAACTTGTTTCCATGGTGCATCCAAATTAGAGAGTACTCGGTAGTCATCCTGAATCCACACTTGCTTCACTCCTATCTTAACACCTATGTTATATGTGCAAGATGCTAACCACCAGACAATTATACAAAAAAATCTAAAGAATGTCGCATACAAGAAATCATAGATGTTTTCTTTGACCCATTTGTGCACATTAACATTTGGTCTAGTTTTATATCTATGAGTAAACGTGTTGTGGATGTCATGTACCCAAATATGAATATTCCATAAAGATAGCCAAAGTGCCATATGTACACCACATCCTAAAAGGAAAAGAGGTCATGGCAATGAAACCAGAATGTAGTCTTTTTATTTACCAATGTTTAGTTGGGTGAATTGATGATTTATATAGACAAGGTCTAAATGCTCACATGAAGCATGCTTAACCACTAGGTCTCTCCTTTGTTCACTCATAAAGATGTGGTTAGAACATACATGATCATCATATTCATTACAACCCAATATGAAGGAATATACAACATCATAGATTGCCAACACACATAATAAGGAAATCATTAAACATAAATAATGATCAATAATATTTGAATACCCTTTACACCATACACAAATCTAGTAACCTTTTTATCCATACAAAATTTTCCATTGCAAACACACTTCATTATAAAACAACAATGTTGATTGCATCCATTATTCACTTATATCCATGCACTCATATAGACTAAAAAAATTGGCCTTTCCTTCCGCATACATAAAAAGGTTACCTAGTTACAATAGTGATACACATGTTTATACATGGCGGGAACTTTACCTTCACTGTGTACATGTGTTTTCATAATCATAGATGTGCTAAAGAGAGATTGCATACTTTTACAACTCTTCTTTATCTTTAGTTCGAGATATAAATAGATTGACCTTACCCATGATTTATTTCTATAAATAGAAATATTATTTGTATGCAATTTAGCTACCTTGATTTCTCTTTTCCTATTCTCAAAAATTTACTTTCATGTCACACTATCTTTCTTTATTTCCTATTTTTAGACTTTGTTATAAAATTACTAAGTCCTGGATCTATGTACATGTGCATGAACCTTTGTGTCGTGTCTCTTTCTCCCCGTGTGTGCACACCTCTACGCATTGAAATGTCTTTTTTTCCTATTCGCACATGCATGATTTAATTTTGTGCATGCACTTATGCATATTAACTATGGTTTTTTAATATCTCTTCACTTTCTCGTGCATGGCTTCCTATGCGTGATCCTTTGCACATGCCTAATACTTAGACAATTATTTTGATTAACATCGTAAAATTCTCAAAATGGTCATAGTTATTATTCTTATACATACCTCACCAATTCTAACCTTCATAGAAGAAAAATTCATGCATGTAAAGGGGTGGAAAATGTAATTGCGTCTCAAGCGAGAAGAGGAACTCTCTCGATCCCCAATTTTGGTCACAATGGTGCCTTTTGGTTTCAATATGTTTCTCACTTCATAAGATGAGTTGATCGAGGGATTAAATCATATTCCATCCATATATCCATTCATTCATCGTATGAATGGATTTTTATTCTCCTCATTTCATGAGTTTCTCCATTTCCCAATGGTTGGGATCATTATGTTGAATTGTACAGGCAATAGTCTCAAGTTGCATCAAGAATTTGGTAGTTTGGAGGTAGTTTAGTGTTTCAAATATTTGAAGTATTTTTGAAGTAAGGGAAAGAATTCCTCATTGTATTTAGTGGTCAAGTGTTCATCACCTTTCCTTCCAATGTGCTAAAAAGGTACATAATTCGAGTGAGGTCTTGAAAGGGAATGGTTTTCAAAGGATCTGTCTTCATTGGTGGGGCATCACAATGTTACAGAGGGTCATCATAGATAAGGATTCCATCTTCATCATCATCGAGCTGATCTTCATTAAGGGTGAAGGCACCTTCATCCATGATTTGAAGCATCTTTTCTCTCCACTCTTAAGTATTTCTCCTCTTCTTTCTCCCTTTCTAATTCTTCATTGTATGCAATCATGGTATTTTGTCCTATTCATTTAAGTGATGATCAAATATTTATAAAATGTAAAAGCGCTCTCTCAAATTATAAGAGAGGTACTTAATTTTTATCTTCTAAGGGTCATTGAAAATTCGAAGTGGAATAAGGACATGAAGAGTCATGCGAGAGGGTAGATGAAGAGTTGTATTGTAAAATTATAAATTGGGAGATCCTCCTCACTTTAAGGGATGATTATTCTTGTTTACTAGGTCCTATATTCTCTCTCGGAACAAGTGTTCAAATTCCTCTATATCTTTTCTCATGCTTCTTCTCCATCTCAACGCACTCTATGAGCATGTACTTGTTGAATATTATGAATTGAGACTTTGTGCTTCTTGTTGTTTGTTCCTTGTTCTATGTGAATGGTGTCTTCTCATTGAAATCATGGATTTATTTTGTTTTTAAGGAAATAAACTCTTATATAATATTTATTGTGTAAAACCATCCTTACTATTCTTTTCACACCTTTCCATGAAAATTTTCCTCCCTTGTAGTATTTACAAGCACTTTTCCAAAGGTGTAGGGAAGTATCACTATGTGATCTCTCGATAAAAACCACCCTTGGTTGTTAAAGTAGTCTAAATATTTCCCAATTTTCAATGAATGGAGCTGCCCCATTCAAGTAGAGGGACTCAATTTGTTGGGACCCCAAAATATTAGGCCGAGTATAAAAATGTGTGTAGGTGCACACATCTTAGTCAAGAAGGGTGCACAAGGAGAAGGCATGCAAGACATGGTTTAAACCTATGACGCATGCATGGATAGAGCTAAGGTTTCAGGACTTAGCCATATTGGGCATTTTGGGCAGGACACAAGAAAAGCATGACTGACTACACATGTGGAGTGGATAAGGTGCCATCCTGGCAATGTGATGCCCACGAAAGGAATATGCCCTATGATAGAAGGTTCTAGAAGACATCATGGCAAAAAGTGGAGAGCTCAGGCTTGGAGAAGCATGCTCCCATGGAGGACCACATTTAGACACTTGGCATTGGATCTAAGGCCGCAGAAGGATGAGTTGGCACTTTGGGATGCCTATATATGCGAGTGCCCATAGGAGAAAAGAGAGAGAGAGATCGGATAGAAAAGAGAGGAGAATATAGAGAGTGGAGCTTTACAGAAATACTATGAGAACTCTGTGGGATTGGGTAGAGGCTATATAAGGAAGTAATGTATTAAGGGGTTGGGATATAAATTTTTCTTTATATGGATGAAGGACATGCTCACTGCTGTGATGTATGACTTTAGTCTAATCAAGCTGTGGTAGTCTAATGGATCCATTGAATGTAATGAGATTACAAACTTGAATGAGTATGGATGTAATTGATTCGGTTCATATCTATATATTTTCATTTTTGTTCATAGATGTTATGGAATAGATGTAAATCCTTATGTATTTTCCTTTATGCTATAGTTCTATCTCATTATCTAATAGTACCTTCTTTTTGGAATGAATACATTTGTCTAGAGGACACTCTGAGCCCTATGATGATTATATGTCTCATTTCCACCTTTATTCATTAAGTTCATGACATAGATGATGGTTTCCCACTTAACTCACATAAAGAGAGACTCAACACCCACGTGTGCCTTGGGTGAGTGCCCGATACCATTGGGTGATAGGCCGACACGTATATGATTTCTTTCCTTTGTGATGGGTGTAAAAATGACTACATCTTAGTTCTATTGTCAGGACCTATTTTTGAAGTTGTAGTGGGAAATGTCATACATCATGATTTGTGTAATGAGTAATGATAGAGCATTTAAATTTGGAAAGTGTTGAATCATGGTTCAAGAGCATAGAGGATGAATTTTCTCAAAGATTCAACATTGGATCTGATTTTGATGCACGTAGATGGGTAGAAGAGAACCTCTACCATGATTTATATGAAATGTTTTTCTGTTGCTTCCTAGTAGAGCTATATGAATGGCTCTCGGCATATGCATCTAGATCAAGCTGGTATTATAGATCACGTGCATGGACCCAAGAAGAATACCAGAGGTTGTAGGATATAGATCTGACGTGGACTTGTGCTATGGATCATTGGTGGAAAGGTGTGTTGGCTAGCTACACTCTGGAGTACGCTATTTCTACATATTCTTATCCGGAAGTTACTGAGTTTGAGTTTCTACAAGAGTCCAGAGGATCATTTCTACATGCTATCCCTCTGGAAATGAAGATCTTGATTATTACCTTGATTTTAGAGGTATTTTCGATGGCTATCTAAAGCATTGAGCACTTTGGTGAGGAATCTAGGGTGGAGGAAGATGGCATATATTACGATGGAGAAAGAAAGGGAGGAGAGGAGGCTCAAGTATAGTGAAGCGCGTGAAAGGGAGATTGATAGAAAATGTGAGGTTGCAAGTGTGATGGATCTATGGAGGCGGGGCGTTACGGGAAGGAGTTGAGGTTCACGTGGAGGATGTGGAGCTTGAGTAGTCTGTGCTACCCCATCTTGGCAAGCATGTAAGACAGACCTCTTCGAGATGTAGATGAGATTTCATCATGTGGAGAGAGAAGAGTCATTGGTAGGTATCTAAACCCACCTAGTGACCAAACCTTGGCACTTGGTTTCCCGTATCAAGGAAGGAGTATCGGACCGACCAAATGATATCGGTAGAAGTGATAGATATGCACCCACAAGATATAATTTTTCATTTCCCACTTTTATGGCTATGCATATTCCAATATTTGGAGGAATTTTTGAATAAGGAGAAAGTACACAAGCCTTAGGTCTTACTTCTAAGAGTGGCATAGGGTACACTAGTGGTAGTGAGGCATTATCACGAGACGGTCGATGCATAGTTCAAGAGAACTTTGGGACCCTTGGCATGACCACTACTCAACCCGGTGGATCCGGTGGGTCGGGAGGAACAGGACTCAGTGGATCTGATGGGTCGGAGGAATAGGACCTGGTGGATCTGGAGGATCTAGTGGCTCAGGAGGAATAGGACCTGGTGGATCTGGTGGATCATGTGGTGGAGGAAACACCGGGGGAACTAAGGCTCCGGGTTAGGAGGACAAAGGCCCCAACAACCTCCTCAAGTCTTATTTGAGATGTCTTTACATTTTCTCGGATTATAAGGGTATTGAAGATGCTACAGAACATGTTCATAAGTGTGAGCTGCTATGACACGCGAAGGGGATCACAACCTCGGAGTGGAAGGCTAGTCAGTTTGCAATGACATTGCAAGGGTGCACACATAGATGGTATAGGAAATATGACTCTCATCAAACGATGGTGGATTATACTACCTAAAAGAATACCTTCTTGGAAAAATTCCACATCCGTGAGTTTCGATGAAAGAGCATCAACACCCTAAAGAAGATTGAATAGGGAATGGCAGAGAGTGTGTGGGAGTATGATGCATGGTTCAAAACCCTCTTGTCAAAATTGTCATATGACATTCACCCTTCACGAATGCTTAATGGTTTGTTGGGGGTTGATAACACCTTTTAGAAGAGATTTATCTCATAAAACTTTCACAGACCCATGCGAGGTGTTAGAAGCTTCTCTGCGTACCAAAGCTATTGGAAGTGTTGATACTAGTGTTAGCCCATTTCTAGAAGCTCAAATTACTACTATGGCTAAGCAACTAGAGAATTTTTCTGTGAACTCAGCCCATGAGACTCGTAGTGGTATATGGTGTATAGATTGTGAAGTAGAGGGGCATGTCAAGGATAGTTTCCCCAGAGGATAGTATGCACCGTGATAGTAGACTGTGAAATCTGTCATGGGGACAATGATGTAAGTAGATGCCACTTATTACAATGCACAATTCAAAAGAATGGGTCTTGCTACTATAATATATGCACCTCTATAACCCTTGATACTAAGGATTGTATGCTTATTGATAAGATCCATGAGGCATTGATCATGGGGTGCACCGGACCAAAGCATTGCTAGTGATTGCCATTATGAGGAGTGAGCAGATGGAGTTACACGCGAAGGGGATTTCACTAAGAATTTTGTGGTCATGGTAATCGTGGATGAGGAAGAAGTGATTTCCCACATGGAACCTATTTTAATTATAGGTCTACGAGCATTACAAATGGGAATTCCCAGTTTATTGCAATGCTCACAAAGTGCGGAAAGAAACACAAGTATGAGGAGTGCCATAAGTTGTTTGAGCACATGAATCAGCAACAGTGGAAAGACAAGGGTGTTGTAATGGTAAGCATTAAGAAGACGGACACACAATGGATGCCACAGGTAACATGTGATGTAGGCTTGTAACCTATTATGGTAACAATAAGAGTAGAGGCCATGCACGTAAAGGAAATACCAAGGTAGAAGAACCTGGTTTCAAGGGAAGAAGTGGTGCATGGGAAGTACTCAGACCTTACACATCAAAAGGAGGTATATCAAGATACCATGAACGTCATTCAAAGTTTACAAGGAGAAATCTAGTTTATAAAGAAGAAGTCCAAGAGGGAGGAGTAAAGATGGAGGATTGAGGTGCCAAAAGATGAACTGGATGAATTTAAGTATATAAAATGCTAAGGTAAGAGAATATTAATTTCCTGCTAGGAGCATGGTTGAGAGAGAAGGTGCCATGCTCTAAGGAAGAGCATGAGAGGTAGGTCTTGAATACAAACCTCCCCCCTTGTAGCCTTGACTATGATAGGGAGATCACATTAAATGTGGTCATGGATGGATGAATCCTTAGTAAAATCCTCATTGACATAGGCACGGAGGTCAATGTTCTCACCTTGGATGCTTGGCATCAGATGGGAAGGCTTGCATTACAATCATCTTTGAATGTGCTACATATGGTAGAAAAAATGAAGGTAATGCCCATCGGTGTCTTAAAGGATGCAGCTATCACCATTCAGGGAGCTAAGTTTGCTTGGGACTTCGAAGTCTTAGTGCTCACCGAGGTAGACAATTTCCCAGCACTACTTGGGCACCTATGGTGTTATAAGACCAATACGGGTCTTCGGTTCAACAAGGGGTACATAAGCTTTAAAAATGAGGAGAAATAAGTCATCATACCCATGGTTGATGGGAAGTCAACACCCTAAACTGAAACTTTGGGAGAAGAGTTCCTAGATATAATTTATGTGTGCTCAATCGGATCTAGAAATAATTCATCCCACGAGACGAGTTATCCGGTTTGAGGATGCTCGGTCCTAAGTGACACCACTAGTATAACGTGTGATAATTAGGTGCATGAAACCTATGAGTTAATCAAATGGCATTGAGAGGATCAAGTGAAATAGGTGAAAAAGGTGCATATGGTTCAAAGACCTAGAGGAAAGGAGATACCTAAGTACTTAGGAGGAGCCTCCCCTGAGGTCTTTCCACAGAAGATGGAAGCTCAGTGGAAGGAGGAAAATGAAATAAGGGGGATGTTAAGATATGTCCTACTAGGAACTATTGTGTGTTGGTGGGTAACATATCAGGATCATCTCTTGGAATGGCACAAAGTGAGAATTGCCTTCTCTATTCGTTTCTCTAGAAGTAACGTGCCCACCACCATCAAAGACTACCATGGTAAGGAGCCCGCCTCTTTCCACATCCAAGCCTGTGAGAGATCCTGGAGGAAAGGTGCCAAAAAATTTCCACCGTCCCTCTGGGTACACAAACTATATTCTATGTTACAGGGTTGCACATGTAATTGGTACATCCACTCTGTGACACACCGCCAAACAGGGAATTTGTAAGAGTTAGTGGCTGATCTAATTCAAACATTTGAGTATTGGAGTATAAAACCCTTGGTGGATTAGGCATTGCAGGTTGTCAAGCACCTTCATGTTATCCAATTTCACCCCCGTGGTTGAATTGATAACATACATCAGGATTCCCAAGTCCCAGGCTGAAAAAGAACGAGCTCTGAGAGAATGCGAGAAGTTGCAGAAAATAAGCCTGGGCCAGAAAAAATTGTGAAAATCGGCTAAGTCCTTGTCCTAGAAATATTTGGGACATGCGGGACACCAAGGCGCGGTTCGGCCGAAACGCCTCCAGGCGGCCCGCGAAGCAAAGGGACATCTGGGACAAATGGACGCGAAATGCCCGAATCGGCCGAAAGAAAGAAAATTTGTCCAAGTCCTTCACCGAGAGCAAGCGGGACAAGAGTACGCGGAAGACCCGAACCGGCCGGTTCGGCCGAAACAGGAAACTTTCACACTGGGACATCTAGGCCGTGAGTGCACGGAGGACGTGAACTAGCCGGTTCAAATTAAAACAGAAAAATTTTAGCACAAGGACAAGTGGGACAAAGGGACGCGGGACGCGGATAGCCGAAGGAGCCGAAAGCCAATCAGATAACGCCACGTGTCACTGGCAGAAAGGGGACGTGGAAGCCCATTTCGGGTGAACTAGAAGAATTTGTCCCAGATAGCACTGGGACATCCGGGACAAAAAGACGCGGTGGACGCGAAAATCCGGCAGGCCCATGGATGAATCACAGCATGACACGTGTCGTCAAGGAAAAAGGTCCAAAAAGTCAAAGGGGCGAGTTTTCGAGCACTGATCCAAACCAATGAAATAGTGCCACGTGTCCAAGTTTAAGGGGCCCACAAGAAAAACCTGTGAAAAGGTGGAGAGAGGGAATTTCTCAGTGAATCAGAGCCCGCCACGTGTCGTCCAGATGGCAGAGTGCGGGAAAAGAAATTTAAAAATCCGTTTTCACCTGTTTTGTGCCCTAAATCTTCAGATCATCATATCTTTCGATCCAGAGCTTGGATTTGCACGTTCTTGATATCAACGGAAAGCTGTTGAAATTATCTACATGATTCTAGGATCAATCTTGCATTTTGGTGCTTTTTGGAGGGAGAAAATTAAGAAATGTCTCTGATGCGTGGTGATAGACAGAAGTAATGCTTCAACAACCAACTTTAATGCAGCAGACAGCTCGCCGTTTTGCCAAAAGCCACCACTTCTACCATAATGAGATGATTTTAAATGTATCTAGAAGTGGTTGTGGTAGATTCAACTTTCCTCTCTCTTTCTTCTCTCATTCTTAGTATATATTGTAAAGAGGAGCTCCTTTAACAGTCGAGACATTCTTGTTTTGCATCCTCCCTTCTTCCCTGCTTGCAGGAGAATTTGTGGAGCTTTTCAAACCTCCCATATGGATTGTAATGCCAGTTTTTGCCTCTTGGCCACTGCAATGTACTGTATCGACTCTTGAGCAATATATATATATGTTTGTGATTGATTCTCAACCCTCTCATGTATTCATTGCTGTTATTTTGATCTCTTATTGTAGTTTGGTTACCTGTGCATAGTGTTTGTATTGCATCTATGTGGTCTGTGTTAGATTTGCAAAACGAGTGTCTAACATTCCTTGGTGCATCACCTCTGTAGTTTAGGTTTTATTCTATGCATTTTCTCACCCTGTCTCCTTGACAAGTTAGATTAGGTTTTAGTAAACCCTCTCGCATTTTGTGTGCATCTCGAACAAAGGAATAGAACCAAATTCCTTCTCTGGAGAATCCTTTTTCATCTTTACAAGTCCCACACTTGGAGAAATTATTCCATGTTGTGCAATCACACTCAATGCCCGAACATCAACCTAGAAGCCTGATCTCGCATCCGGGGGTGCTTTGTGAGTCCGCAATAATACAGCTTTTGGAGCCGATCTGGGACACTAGAGGTTTCATTTTTATTACAACAAAGTTGATATGCATCTCACTGCAGTTTTCTTGCTTATAAGAGCTATTATTTGCATATCCGGTGACTCCAAGGGGAAGAATCAACTGGTTTGAGAGTGCAAGCCTAAAAACTCATGAGAAGAATCACCACAAGGTCAAGAGTCGAAGAAGAAGAGGTGTTGTTTGAATACTGCAGTATCTCCGAGAAGAAGGAAAAGAGGAAGAAGGATTCAAAGGTCTCCATCTCCACCAAATAGAACTCTCTCAACTCCTCCACCCGAAAGGTCTTTCTTTCAAAATATAAGGGTTTTAAGACCAATCGAATGGCTCGAGCAACCCCTACGCCAACTTCACGGTAGTAGCCCACTTGCTCTCAATGCACAACATCCAGTTCTATTGCAGCTTTGAGAACATTCCCTACTTCACCGGAGAAAATCAGACTACTCCAGGTGATCATGTTAAAGATATTGCTAACCTTTGTGTAATCCATGAAATCGATGAAATGTAAGAGGTCAAATTACTGGCATCTTCATTCAAGGGTAAAGCATTGCAATGGTTTAGGAGCCTTGGGGCTGGTTCTATTACAAACTGGAATCAGTTGTGCATTGCACTTCATGAATAATTTGGAGAGAAGGGAGACAACTTGTCTCTTTTGGAGCAGTTGACAACTATCAAGAGAGCCCCCAACGAGCAGCTGACTGACTTTAACTTCAGATTTCAAAGGTCTTGGGATAGGATTCCGGTGGCGGTCGAAAGCCAACAGGGGAGGTGCTTTTCTATATTACCTTAAAGCTTTGAACTCGATATTTCTATGTTAATTCAGTCCATGGGAGGCAGGCAACAATCCCTATGGCTTATAAAGCATTACCATTAGAGCTGAAAACTGCCTTATTCAAGCCGGTAAACTCAAGCTAATAGGCCTCCTATGCCCTTGTATCCAAACTTAGAAAATCCAAGCACTAGTCAAGCACCCACTTTGGCTCCTGTTCCCACTCCTAGAAATCGAGTTTGAATGAAGCTTCCACTTCATCTCCAAGTGCTTCAAATGAACTCCAAGAGGTCATGAAACATTCTGAAAAATTTGGGAAATGAGCTAGTTACTATTAAGAGGCAAGAAGCTCAAGGTTTGCACCTTCTTATCAACCTCAAGCTTAGCCTAATAGGCAACCATACCAACCATAAAGACCACCTAATCCAACTGCAAATATGAATCAAAATCAAAGCCAAGTAAGGCCTCTTGCTAATAGACCATTCTAGCCCTATAAATCAAATGCCATATCTCCTCTAAGGCATTAGTGCCACCACAGAACAACATTGCTCAGGAATATGATTGGTGCTTTCCTTGCAAGGAGCCTCACAACCAATCCATGTGATTCAATGGTGCTCTCAATCAAGCACTAATGGTGACAACTACCGGTGTGGAGGGCGAGGGTAGTCAAGGAAACAGCCAACAACCAGAAACATTCCAATAGCAATCAGCCCCAAATGACACCACATTGGTGAACTGCAAGCAGAAGATTTCTGTGGCATGAATCAGGTAGTTTCTCAAGGTGTTGCAGCCAACACAAGGTCAAAAAGGAGAAATGCAGGTGAAGAACAACCATTAGCCCCAGCCAATCCACAACCTTCCATGGCTCCACAAATGATTGGCAAGCAGAGTCCAGTTTCAAATACACAAGGGCAGCCAAGAACAGCCCCTAGGCCAACTCAAATGCCAGCTGTTGCTGCCCACGTGCAGGGAGTAAACATGCAAACCAAAGGACAGCAGAGAGATTCTTCATCACCATTCAGTATCATTGATCAGATGAAGAAGACAAACGTTAACATATCAATGTGGGAATCCCTATCTATCCCAGGCCAAAGAGATCTGCTGCAAGCTGCCATGAAGGATTGGACAACTTCGAATCAGCGGGTTCAGATGCAAGACAAAGTGCTTACAAATGCTACCCAGCCTAAAGGAAGTCATGGAGGACAACAAGGTAAAATGTTGAAGCCCCCTCCTTTCTATGTTTCATTAATCATTGGGGATAAACTAGTACACAATTGCATGATTGATTCCGGGGCAAGTAGCTCCGTGATGCCCAAGCAAATAGCTGATTAGCTGGGTCTCGAATATGAAGTAATATCTAAAGGATTAGTGCATTGGATGGGACAGAAATAACAACAATTGGAGTGATTAAAAACTTGAGTCTTACCTTGCATTCATGTCCAAATGTTGTTGTCTTACAAGATGTATCAATCATAGACCTTCCACCACTCTTTGCCCTTTGCTTATCAAGGACTTCACAACCCAAGATTGGAGGGTATTTGTCTGCTAATTGGTCTCACATGCTGTTTAGAACAAGGTATGGAACTAAGGCCACAATCAGATCCGAACCCATTACAAAATTCCATATTGAGCCTTACACCCCAAGTCAGATTAATGCCAATTGCTCAGCATTTGATCAAGAAGATCACCCTAGTACTGATGAGGCTGACACCAAGGTTAGAAGTATCCCGGACCTAACTCTTGATGAATGGGAAAACAAGATACATGCTTTTGATCCCTATCAAGAAGTAGAAGAATCTGAGCTGGGAGTCTATTGTATACACGAAGAAAATCAACTGTTCCTAGCATCACCAAGCCAAGCCATAATGATGACAACGAGGTATGGCAAAATGTTTTTGACATCATCAAGGAGTAGGCAAGGTACACGAGGTGGAGCCATGCTTGTTTCACCCCAAGGAATAAATTACTATTCAGCTTTTAGATTTCAACTTACATGCTCCATTAACACTGCTGAATATGAAGCCTTGGTGCAAGGGATGCATTGGGCAATCAAGAGAAAAATAAAGAATCTGCAAGTCTTTGGGGACAGTGAATTGATTGTAAATCAGGTCAAGGGACGGCATGCTGCCAAGAATGATCTACTCAGGTGCTACAAGAACAGGGTGTGGGACCTCATGGAAGATTTTGAAGGTTTTGGCATCGAATCCATTCCCAAGAAAGAGAATCAAGCTGCTGACAGGCTTGCAGCAGTAGGGGCAGCCTTTGACATTATGAAAAGCATTCAACAAGACAAGGTACAACCAAACATCCACGTGATTGTGAGGCCTTTAGTGCCGGATAACAATGTCAGTTGGCAAGTGTTTGAGAATGACCAGCAAATCATCAATTTCCTACAAGAAGAAGTTGAGTTCTCTGCCAGGAATCAAGACAAGTTGCATCAGTAGTATGGTGACCAAGTGGTGCAGTTGAGAACTAACAAATTACCAAAAGGCCTCATAACCTTGGAGTCAATCTTCAACCCGAATGATCAGTTCCAGAAGGAGAAGGCAAACATTCAAGTAAAGGGTGAGGATTTAGAGCCTATTTTAGTGGAAGAAGGCAAAACATTGCAGATTGGCAAAGTAAGTACCTCACAAGAGAAATCTGATTTTGTTCAGCTTTGCCAAGAATTTCCAGATGTCTTCGCTTGGAGCTATGAAGACTTGAGAGGATTCAATCCAAATTTGGCACAACATACCATAGAATTAGATCCAGATGCTAAGCCCATCGGCGCGAGGCGAGACCACCAACCCTCACATTGAGCCTCATGAAGAAAGAGCTAAATAAGCTAATAGAGGAAAGCATTATATTCCCGATCAAGCACTCAAGTGCAGTTGCTAACTTGTTCCGTCGGAAGAAGAGCAGAGAAATCAGGTTGTGTGTGGACTTCCACGACCTCAATAGGGCATCTCTCAAGGATCATTATCCACTCCCTTCCATAGAGCAAATATTGCAAGTAGTATCCGGTTCAGAGAGATTCTCTCTCTTAGATGGCTACTCAGGGTATACTCAGGTGATGGTAAAAGAAGAGGACCAATTCAAGACAACCTTCACAACTAAATGGGGCACGTATGCTTACAAGAAGATGCCATTTGGGCTGTCAAACGCTGCTGTGCTACCTTTCAAAGGGCAATGGACATGGCGTTCAAGGGCTTGATCAATAAGATAGTGCTTTGATATACCTTGATGACATCACCGTATTCTCCAAGAATGCAAAGAGACCATCTCTTTCACCTCAGAAAGTGTTTCGTAGGTGTAGAAAGTTCTGGAGTGTCTTTGAACCCCAAGAAGTGCATCTTTCATGCACATGAAGGAAAGCTCCTTGGACATATTGTCTAGAAAGAGGGACCGCAATTGACCCAGAGAGAGTTGAAGCCATAAGAGCACTACCATTGCCAGCAAGTCACAAGAAGGCTCTTCAAAGTCAAGGACTGACAGAGTCGGTATAAGACATTCTATATAACATAAGAATGGGGTGAAGGGCGTATTATAGATTGACGAGTATGCCGTTAAGGAATACGAGACATAAACAAGATGTTTCAAATCTTTGGCCAAAGTATCGCAAGTTCTTGATCGCATTGTCCTAATTCACCTAGTCTAAGGGATGAGATGCCGATGAATGATGGTAACAATTATTTAGTTAGGTTCCTTGGGATGAGCATTTTGAATTCCCGTGACTAGGAAGAGAACCGCGAGAGTGAAGCGTTAAACAAAACGCCAACTCTTATTACTCATGAATAGATCGGTAGGTTACCGAGTCATGGAATGAATAGATCGGAGGTACTCCAAGTCATTACAGCTACATATGGTTGTCTGTTATAAGAATGGTTATTTGATTTGTGAGTTCTAAATTATGTATTTAGAACCAGGATGCAATTATAAAAAAAAATTTCACTTGTTCTAAGTTATAAAATGAGGATGTTACATCTTGGTATCAGAGCTGAAGGTTGCAGCTCTTGGACCTATTGTGTCCATAATTTGATAAAAACCTGAATTTTCTTGTAACAGAAAATGGTTAGAACAAGGGGGAACGTTGTGAGTAATGCTCCACCTGAAGGAGGAGCGGCAACAACCCAGAAACTCGATGAGATCCTTGCTGCCCTGTTGGACACAAGAGATCGCTTGGCTGTACTTGAACAGCAGGTGATGGGAAATGAGGAGGATGAAGAAGCTGATAATAATAATTGGCAACCTCCTGAGGACAACCCCGACATGGGTGTTGATGTTAATGCTGGGAATGCACCTGTCCAACCAGAAAACAAAAAGGCCAGATTGGCAGCAGAACTCACTAATGATATAAAAAGGATAAGTCCACCTAAATATGATGGCACCACATTAGGAGATGAGCCGAGAACTCGGCTCAAATGAAATGGAGAAGTACTTTGCAATAAGGAACTTCTCGAGGAAACCAAAACTATTTGGGAGCCTATCAGCCTTTCCCACGAAGCATCTTTGTGGTGGGATAGCCGTAAGCTGAACTAAATATTGATGAGACCAATATTACTTGGGATCAATTTAAAGGCTATTTTAGGCAACGTTGGCTGCCACAACTTTTCTATGATCAGAAAATGATAGAATTTCAGAACTTAGCTCAAGGGAAGCTAACGGTAACTGAATACTGGGAGTGGTTTACAAAACTCCTCAAGTATGTACCGCAGTATCAAACTGACGAGAAGTTCAGAATACGGAAATTCATCATGGGATTGAATCCCGTGATAGGGGGAGAGGTCGATGTTCACAGTCCAACCACTATGGAAGGAGTTGTTGAAAAGGCCATAAGGCAAGAACAGAAATTAAAGGCTATTTCTGCTCATAAGGAGGAAGTGCGGAAGAAGACTGCAAACCCTTCTTCAACCTCTCTTGCACCTAGAAAAGGACCATGGAAAAAGTTTGGAAACAAGAGTAAGTTTCCAGGAGATAACAATAAGAAAGCAGCAGTAAATAAGCCTGCTGGAAATGTAAAGGATAATTTTGCTAAAAATTATAATAATGGGCAGAAGCCCTATGGAGGACAGCGTGACAATTACAAAACTGGAGGCAACTTTGAGCCTAAAAAGGGACCTGTAGGAGGCTGCTACAATTGTGGTAAAGATCACTACGCAAATCAGTGCCCTTTGAAGAAGGATGATCGTAATCAGCAGCATAAGATACATGCTGCAGTAGCGGACAAGCAAGCTGAAAAGCAAGTGACACCTATAGAAGTTCCGGGTAAGTTATTCGGCATACCTGTCACTATTCTTTTTGATACAGGAGCTACTGAATGTTTTATATCTAATAAACTTGCTTTTAAACTTAAAAGGAAAGTGGAAAAATGGATAAATCTTGGGTACTGCATGTAAGATGGTAATAATTCTGTTCATACAGTGAGTATGTGTCTTTTTGGGGCAGTCCTTGACTTACCTAACTTTTCCATGGAAGTTGATCTCTATGTTGCACCTTTGGGATCATATGACATTGTCATCGGTGTCAATTGGTTAGCTGACCATAAAGCAAAAGTAGACTGTTACGAAAAGAACATAAAATGTTTTGATGATCAGCTGAAATCAGCAGAGATTCAAGGTGTGAAACGAGAAATTTTAGTTAGAAAATTGTCATCTATGCAGCTTAAAAAGGCTAAAAATAAAGGATGTACCCTTTATGCCGTGAAGATATCTGAATCTTCAGAAGAAGATGACGATCTAATGAAACGATTCCCTCTGTTACAAGGTTTCAGGGATGTTTTTCCTGAGGAATTACCAGGTTTACCACCCAAGAGAGAATTTGACTTCACCATTGAAATCAAGCCAAGAACAAAACCTATTTCCAAAGCGCCTTATCGGATGACTACTACAGAGTTAGTCGAGCTTAAGGCACAGTTGCAAGAGATTTTTCTAAAGGTTTGATCAGACCAAGTGTTTCACCTTGGGGAGCGCCAGTAATATTTGTGAAAAAGAAGGATGGAACACTAAGGCTGTGTATTGATTATCGGATGTTGAACAAAGCAACAGTCAAGAACCGATATCCACTTCCTAGGATCGATGATCTGTTTGATCAGATGCATGGAGCAGCGGTTTATTCTAAGATAGAACTTCGATCTGGTTATCATCGCTTAAGGATTAGAGAGGAAGATATTCATAAAACAGCGTTCGAACAAGGTACGGACATTATGAATTCACAGCTTCTACCCTTTGATTAACCAATGCACCATGACCTTTATGAACAATATCTTTCCAGAATACCTGGACAAGTTTGTACTTGTATTCTTGGACGATATTCTCATTTATTCTAAAAGCGTTGAGGAGCACAATGAGCATTTGAAGATAGTTTTGGGAATTTTGAGAAAGAGGAAGTTGTATGGTAAGTTATCCAAATGTTCTTTCTTTGATTCAGAAGTTCACTATTTGGGTCATGTTATAAGTAAAGAAGGAATTGCTGTAGATCCTTCAAAAATAGTGGCAATAACTGAGTGGCCTGCACCAAAGAATGTGCATGAAGTAAGAAGCTTCATGGGTCTTGCTGGTTACTATAGAAAATTTGTAAAGGATTTTTCTAAAGTAGCTGCACCAATAACTTCATTGCAAAAGAAGGATAAGAAATTCATATGGAATGATAAGTGCGAAGTGGCTTTCAAAAGTTTGAAAGACCAGTTGACTTCCGCGCCTATTTTAGCTGTACCAGACCCTAATGGGAGTTTTACTGTTGTAACGGATGCTTCTGGGGAAGGCCTTGGAGGTGTTTTGTTACAAAATGATCAGGTCATAGCATATGAAAGTAGAAAACTTAAGTTACATGAGCTGAATTATGCCCCTCATGATTTGGAACTTGCTGCCATTGTTCATGCACTTCAAGTTTGGAGACACTACTTACTTGGGAAACCTTTTGAGCTGAAAACTGATCACTTAGGACTGAAGTATATTTTTACTCAGCCCAATCTGAATGCCAGACAGAGAAGGTGGTTAGAATTTTTATCACAATATGACTTTGATATTAGCTATATCAAAGGGAAGGAGAATAGAGTAGCTGATGCTCTAAGTCGTAGGAGGCACATTTCTGCTCTTATAACATTAAGAACTTAGTTTAAAGATGAGGTAAAAAGTGCCTCAGAATCAGATGCATACTTTCAACAAGTAAAAGCAGCGCTTGCTGCAGAACCTAAGGATATAAGGTATAAAGGTTTTCATTTTGATAATGAAGGAATCTTGCGTTATGAAAACAGGGTATATGTACCTATGCTGAACGATTTGAGAAAGAAGTTGTTAGTTGAATTTCATAATTCACCTTTCTCTGGACACCCGGTATCACAAAAATGCTTGCTGATTTGAAACAGCAATACTTTTGGAAAGGTATGAAAAAGGATGTAATTAATTTTGTGACTCATTGTCTGGAATGTCAGCGGGTGAAGGCAGAACATATGCACCCTGCTGGACTGTTATATCCTCATAGCATACCGCAGTACAAATGGCAAGTAATAACCATGGATTTTGTACAAGGACTACCCATGTCCAGGAATAAACATGATGTTATCCTGGTAGTTGTAGATAAATTGACTAAGGTAGCTCATTTCATCACTGGAAATCTAAAGGATGATTCACCAGTGCTAGCCAAAAGATTCGTGCACGAAATTTTCAGGTTACATGGTGTACCAGAATTGATTATATCTGACAGGGATCCTAGAATGACGTCAAGGTTTTGGCAAACGCTTAACGCAGCTCTTGGAACGAAACTAAACTTCAGTTCTGCATATCATCCGGAAACGGATGGACAAACTGAGAGGGTAAATCAAGTGTTGGAGGACATGTTGCGTATGTATTGCATGGATCAACAGTATAAATGGGAAGAGTATCTTCCATTAGTTGAGTTCGCATACAACAATACTTATCACTCATCTCTTAAAATGGCACCATTTGAAGCACTTTATGGAAGAAAGTGCAGAACTCCTGTTAGTTGGGACAGTGTTGAGGATAGAGTGGTAGTTGGACCAGAGATTCTCTCACCAAATGGAACAGCAAGTTAAGCTAATTCGTGAACGACTAAAGGAAGCAGCGGATAGACAGAAGAGCTATGTTGACCTTAAGCGGGTTGATAGGATGTTTGAGCTTGGTGATAAGGTTTTCTTCGTGTTAAACCCCAGAAAGAGTTCTATAACTTTTGGCAAGGCTGCCAAGTTGTCACCTCAATTGTGGGACCTTTCAAATTGTCAAAATAATCAATCCGTAGCTTATCGTTAGCATTGCCACCGCTTTATCTCGCATGCATGATGTTTTCCATATTTCTTTGCTTAAGAAATACGTTTCAGATCTGTCACATGTTTTAAATTGGAATTCCTTGCAGGTCCAAGACCCAGGAATAATCGTGGTTAAACCCACACGAGTGCTGGAAACTCGCCAATTGCATTTAAGAAATCGTGAAATACAACAATGTAAGGTCCAGTGGGACCAGTTTAACGAAGAAAGTGCAACTTGGGAAAATCTGAAGAGATGAAAATTGCTTTTCCTTCTCTTTTTCAATAGAATGAAATCTGTTGACAAAGCATTCTTTTCAGAACTTACTTTTTTTTGTATTTATGAAAGCCAGATGATGGCAAACATTATTCAGGTTGAATAAAATGTGTTGTGACATTGATTTCTGGAACTATTCAAATATGGAAGTAGTCACATTGTTTGTGTACTAATAAATTGGTTGACCTGAAGGTTAATTGAATATGTAATCATCGGGACGATGAATCTTTTAGGAGGGAAGCATGTAACACCCTGAACTGTTGTTACTTCCTCCTGAGCATACAAGTGTTGATATGTGATTTCTTGTAAAAGGATGTGTTCCTCGATTAAGAAATCATGCTTGATATGTACTGTATTTTCTTTGCAGATCTTTGACTGAGTCAGAATATGATTAGACTCTTTTATTTATTTCATTTTGCATCTGAGTTTAATCTGATCTCGGAATGAATTATAGAGTTATCCACCTATAAGATCTAACCTTGGATCAGTGGAATTGATCCAAGTATTGCTCTAAGTTTGTTCGTGATGAATTAAAATTACAGACCTTGAACAGGTTGCAAGGTCTAGAAGCATTGAATAAGCTAGTCAGGAGTATGACTCAGGTTGATCATGTGAAATGGATTGGTTCCCGATATGGAAGTATATCTGGAAGGTCTCGATCGTGGACCCGGTAATAATTCGGTTTCATACAATTCTGTAGCCTAAGGCGGAACAGAAGCTAACCCTGTTCGAGAATGAATGATTGTAAGTCTTTTTCTGAGCGTACAGAATGTAGACCTAACTGGAATTATTATTGATTAGTAACCTAAAACTAAACCTAACCTAGGGGTTAGATTAGTGATAATCTAACCTAGACCTAGGCTAAGAACTAATGTCCTAAGTTAGTATCTATGCTTATAGAAGTTAGATTGGGTGTTATCCTAAATTCTAACCTAAGATACTAACCTAACTGTTGAGCAGGGAATAAGGGGACCTATGGAGGGGTGCGAACCATGGGTGGCTTTTTCTATGTTATTTAATGCATTGGATAAGTATGAAGGACAGGTCTTGGCGGAGGTTTTAGGAACAGCTAACCTAAGCCGACGTGGCAGGTCGCCAAAACTGAAAATGGTCTGGGGATTTTATTTGACTGTCGCCAATTTTGGCGGTCGGTGGCAGTGGAGTTTGAGCGGGAAAGTTGGTGTAAATGCATTCAATGTGCTCGGTAGTCGAGCTCGGAACTCGCGTGAAGGCATGCAAACTGGGAAGTTGTTGGTTTGTTTGGCTTATCACGAATTTCGGTTTTCCTTCTGCCTGTTCACTGGTTCTTCGCACCAGTCTTCTTGGTGTTGCATGGCGAGTATGAGCGTATCTAGCTCTTTTCTCTGGCAAGGGGAATATATATGTCTTGGAGATAGCAAAATTTTGTTGGTCACTCTAACTTGGAAAAGGAAAAGGAAGTCCGAGCTCTTCCAGTGGTCTGCTTCGGAATTTTGAGTAAAAATCCAGGCATGTTAGGCCCTAACCTTTAAAAATCTTGCTGTCTTTCAAGTGATTTCATTAGAACAACTCTGTTCAAATGATTTATGGAAATAGATGATTTTTTCCTTGGTGGTCTTGTGTGATTTTTGGTACTGTATCTCTTCTGGTTCGATTTTTTCATTTACACCTTGATGGGTGTTGTTATATTCGAACGGTTGCTATATTTCTTGGTGTTTGCATTCTGGCTTTTATATGTGCAAAAATATAGCAAGATTTTGTGCTAGGCCTGCTCTGTGTGAGTCCACGAATTGTCCTCCCGATGGGTACAGGCTATTGATGCATGTTGATATATATAAATGTATATAATATTTTGTTAATACTTGTTGTGGAAATTGTTAGAAGGGATACTGATGGATATCGTATGATTGTTCAGTTATATTGAACCTTTGTAAGCTCTGTCGTGGTTATTGGTGATAGTGGCTATTGATACTCGTTGGGTTTCGTTTTGTCTTTTAAATTGTTGGGAAGAGGTAACTTACTGTGTTACTGTAGTCTTTATGACCTGGCCGGAGATGTTTTTCCCTCGCTTTGTGGTTATGGGTATAAACCCGTTAACAGTATGCAATATATATATAGATTTATATTGTTATAATCTGAACGACTCTGTGGAGTCGATTGAATGATTTATATGTATTTGAACCACTGTTCAAGTTGAATATAATTGAATATTGGAATTTGATGTGCCAGCGACTTAAGGGAATAACATGTATTTCGTCCTCTGTTATTTTGTAAGAATACAGTCGTGTCGCAAGGATCTTGTGGTACAGATTCTTTGGGTGTATTTTTACGTCTCCATTCTGTGCAATCTTGTGCGAAAAATATTGGTAAGGGTACCGTTGGATTCCTTGTTTTGGAAATTCAGTATTCTGATTTGTTCTGCCTGAATTTAAATGTTGCCATTGATGGCACGGATGGATTCATCATATTTTATTATTTTGTTTACTATTGTTTAAACTCAGTGGAACTTGATAATTAAACAGTGTTATTGTCTCAATTTAAGCCTGTTGGTTTACTATTGTTTGACGCCGTTGAGTACCGTGAGTATGGAAAGTTATCTTGTATGTCGGCTTTTGGGAAGCTAAACTGTGAACACTGGTTATGGACTTAGTTTTAAATCCTCGAATGGTAATATATGTCACTGTTGCCTGTAGAAGCCCGAGTATGAACAGGTAATGTTCTTGGATTTGTTGGCTTTCTTTAATAGCTTGACATCATGAATTATGGCTTCTATAAAGTAGGTTGTGAACAACATACTTTCAGTTCTGATTGCATTCAGAAGTGACTACGATGTCTCATGTTATATTTTCTTCTGGTTGCACACCCGTTTAATGTGACTGTTCATGGTGCGTGGTTTTCGTTTAAAAATCTCTTGCTTAGCCATAGGGAAATGTCATGGCTTAACGTTTTCAAGTCTCTTGTCGACTGCGACAACAAAGGAGACCCCTTTTGAACTCGACCTTGGGTCTAAAACCCTACACAGTAAGAAAGGCTTGAACGGGCTGTAGGTTGTTATTGGGATTGAAGACGTGATACGTTTTCTTCGCATTGTTATCCATTCTTGTGTATGTTTGAATTTGGAGTTGTTGTCTGTACCTAAGCAGGTAACGGCTGTGTTATCTTCTTGTCCGTCGCTTCTTGTGAAAGGTCACTCTGAGTCTGCCTGGTAGATAGACATCATTGTTTGGCATGGGGGCTACCGACTGTAGTTGCTTAATTGTAAGTTTTAACAATACAGTGTGCTGTTGACGGACTCGACTGATTTATTTGCTTGTGTTCTATTTTTTTATTTTAAGCAGTGATTCTTCTTGTGGCTTGTCGGACTTGTTCGTATACTTACCGGGTGAATGCTTTCCATATGTGGAGATGGTACAGTAGTGAACTTGTGTGAAAGGAAGCGTGAATGATTTGTTTCTTTCTCTTCTATTATTTTTAATACATGTTGATATCTGTATCAGTAGGAGCTGTTTTTAACATATTGATGTACTCAAGAGTTGTTATGCTATTTCTTTTTCGGATGAATGGAACGATCTGTCCAATGTTGCTGATATTGACTTCAAATGGTTGTTTAGGATACTTTCGTTCTTTGATTCTTAATATTTGATGAAATATTTGAGAAAAGTTTAGGACTATTCTGTAACAATGATAGAGTTACACATTTGTAGTCATTTTTGTAATACGAAGGCATAGTCTGAATGTGTTTACTTGTTGGGTTAATTGATCTCATTTAAACAGGGTGTTTAATGAAAACAATTGACGGATTGCAATTGTTTTAAAAGTTAGTGCTTATCATGCTCAGTTCATCGAACTGACTCATGTTGACTATTTTTGCAGATGGTTGCCGTAAGTGGTAAAAGCAATGCAGATCTGACAGGATGATCAGATTGTTTAATTGATTTATAATGAATTACAGCTTGATTTTCTAATGTACTAAATGAGGAAAGATGTTCCTTTTCCGTTGAGCATTGTATCAAGTATGCTGAATGCCTAAAATGTATTTGTATAGTTCTGAAAGGAATGGAAATAAGTATTTGATACTTATGTGTTGTATTCTTAATTCTGATAGTTGACCTTCTTCGGTTTATATACCAGAGTGGCAATGTTATCTTTGTGTAATTTGGATGCTTTTGTGATTGTCAATAAAAGCTTAAAGAAAATGTGATTGAATTCTTATGAGTGTTTAGTAGTTCTCATTTGTTCTATCGAAAGCTAAATTAAAGTTTAAATCATTGTCTTTTTAAAAGATAGGGTTAAAATGAACCTAAGCAGAACACTAATCAAGCTGAGGTAAATTACTAATCCCTAGTCCTGAGTATGACAGGACAACATTAAATGGGATTCTTAACCATTTATATCTTTATACTAATAAGTATGATATAAATTCAGTTAAGAGAACTGAAATAAATCTAATGGGGTTCAGATGGCAATCTCATACGAAGGTTATGAGATATTGTCCAATTCTGTTGTTTTAGAATCATGTATATTCTAATAACTCCTTGATGAGACCTTAACCTCAATATCTCCACCATGCAATGGGCTTTATTGAGGAAGGTTATCTTAAGACAAAGAATCCAGGGAACGGGAAAGGCTAACCTTAGGGGAAAGTCTTTGATGTAATTAAAAACTCAACGTGCGTAACGCATATTCTTTAGTAGATCTTTTCGAGGCGGATTTAAAGGATGACGGCACAAGTCAACTGTGGGGTTGTACCTCCGAGAAGATTAGGATCTTCTCGAAGTTGCAACAATGCAGGTGACTTATGACGACACCCTTTGCATTGATCGCTAAGATTTACACTTTGATCTCGGACGAGTTACTCTGGGACCAATTAGGAATGTGGCCATGTTATAAGGCTGCCTAGGAGATTCGGGGTATCATGACACACTGGTTTAACTGCAGGGTTGAACCAGTATGTCACCGTATCCCTAATCCTCGTGGGCATCCATATAACATTATCACCTTGTTAATCTGTCTCCGAGTGATTAAGTTGTGAGAGGAAGGACTGACAGGAGTCGGTATAAGACATTCTATATAACATAAGAATGGGGTGAAGGGCATATTCCAGATTGACGAGTATGCCGTTAAGGAATACGAGACATAAACAGTATGTTTCAAATCTTTGGCCAAAGTATCGCAAGCTGCTGATTGCGTTGTCCTAATTCACCTAGTCTAAGGGATGAGATGCCGATGAATGATGGTAACAATTATTCAGTTAGGTTCCTTGGACAGAGCATTCTGAATTCCCAGAATAGGGAAGAGAACCGCGAGAGTGAAGCGTTAAATAAAACGCCAACTCTTATTACTCATGAATAGATCGGTAGGTTACCGAGTCATGGAATGAATAGATCGGAGGTACTCCGAGTCATTACAGCTGCATATGGTTGTCTGTTATAAGAATGGTTATTTGATTTGTGAGTTCTAAATTATGTATTTAGAACCAGGATGCAATTATAAAAAAAAAAAAAATTCACTTGTTCTAAGTTATAAAATGAGGATGTTACATTCTTGGGAAGGATCAATTTTGTCCGCAGGTTTATCCCAGATTTTGCATCCCTTCTCAAGCCCATCACCAAAATGTTAAAGAAGAGCATGGCTTTTAAGTGGACAGCAGAAGGCAAGGAGAGTTTTGAGGCAATCAAAGAAGCTATCTCTCAAGCACCAACTCTCATTAACCTGAGACATCTCCAAGGATTTCATCCTCTATGCATTTGGAGGTGATGACACTATCTCTCGCCATTCCTCGTACAGCAGAACAAAGATAATGATGAGCATCCGATTGCCTTTTTCAGCTAGAGCCTAGACGATTTTGAGGTGAGGGACTCTTTTATTGAAAAGGATGTACTTGTAGTAATCGAAGCTTGAAGAAATTCAAGCATTTAGTCTCAAACAACAAGGTCCAGGTTTACGGTCTCACATACTGGAGTTAAAGACTTCCTCCTCAACAAGGATTTGAATGAGAAAAGGGCAGGTTGGATCACCCGTGTCATGGAGTATGACATTGATATCAAGATCACCAAGCTGGTAAGAGGGAAAGGACCGTGTGAGCAATTGGTTTTGGGAAGCAAAAGGAAGTATGCAATGAAGAAGAGGTTGTTTTGACAGTCAGACAATCATGAACCAAGTGGCAATCAAGAAGAAGACGATGCTTCCCCACTCCTTGCTGGACCCAAGATATTATGCACTTCCTAGAGTACAGGCCGGTGCCCCTAGAGATGAACAAGACCCAAAGGAGACACTTCAGGTTGCAGTTGTTCCGTATGCCATTGTTGATGGAGTTTTGTTTAAGAAAGATGTGAACAAGACCCAAAGGAGACACTTCAGGTTGTAGGCTATTCCGTATGCCATTGTTGATGGAGTTTTGTTCAAGAAAGATGTGAATGGAGTGCTACTGAGATGCATTAGCACAGATTAGATTCAAAGGGTGTTGGAAGAGTTTCATGGTGGACCAGCTGGTGGCCATTTTGCACCAAGAGTGACAACTCTAAAAATTATGAAGGCTGGTTATTATTGGCCTAAAATCTTCAGCGATTGCTATGCATGGATCAAGAGGTGTAAGAATTGTGCATTCTTCACAGGAAAAGAGAAGTTTGTTGCCCTTCCATTGCATCCAATCTCAGTTGACCAGCCATTCATGCAATGGGGTTTGGACTTCATTGGAGTCATTAACCCCAATTCAAGCCAAGGGCATAAATGGATTTTGACAGCCACCGACTACTTCACCAAATGGACAGAAGTAGTAGCACTCAAAGAGGCAAATGAGTCTAGCATCCTAGACTTTTATGAGGGAATAACAACCAGATTTGGTGTACCTACCACAATAATCTCTGATAATGCATTGGCATTCATTGGATCTAAGGTGACTGACTGGGTTGTCAAGAACGGTATTTACCTGAGCACTTCATCGAACTATTACCCTCAGGGTAATGGCCAGGCCGAGTTTACAAACAATAACTTGTTAAGGATCATTAGGAGAACTCTTGATGAGAATCAGAAGTCTTGGCACACCAAGCTGAAATCAGCCTTATGGGCTGATAGGATCACTCCCAAAAGATCCACAGGTAACTCTCCATTCGGAAGCTTGTCTATGGAAGAGAGGTAATCTTGCCCATGTCACTTGAGTTACCAACATTAAAACTCATGAAGCAGCTGGAGTTACTTGAATTTGAGCCCATGGAGGTGAGATATGCGAGTTGATGGAGCTGCAAGAGATCAGAAATCAGGCATCCCAAGCAATGGAAAAGGATCAAGCTTTGATCAAGAAAACCTTCGATAGAAAGGCCAAGGATAGATCTTTTCAAGTTGGAGATCTAGTGTTGAAATGGGATGCGACAGAGCAAAACCGGGAAGGCATTCAAAATTTGATGCTATTTGGAGTGGCCCATACATGGTCATAAAGTGCAAGAGCAGCAATGCTTTCCAATTGGCCTCATTGGATGGTAAAGAACTACAGATTCCAGTAAATGGAATCTATCTCAAACATTGCTACTGAAAATAAAAGGTTCACCCTTGTAAATATTAGTCTAGATTTCAATTCCTCTAAGTGCGTATGCACATTGTCTTGTTGTAGTTAGGTTTCAGTTTCCCTAAGTGCTTTGGCGCAGGTTTTGTTGCTCCTGGATTGAGTTTTTATAGTTCAGCATGCTCTCGTAGAAGGAGTTGCAGTATCAGGCTCATTTCAGGTCATTGCTTATGACTCCATGCCCAATGGATCGCTAAAAGGCCACTGGTCTTTTCATCTAGCAGGCAGATGACCCCGCTGAGTCGCCAAATTGTTATCCAATTTCACCCCCTAGGGTTGAATTGATAACATACATCAGGATTCCCAAGTCCCAGGCTGAAAAAGAACAAGCTCTGAGAGAATGCGAGAAGTTACAGAAAATAAGCCTGGGCCATAAAAAATTGTGAAAATCAGCTAAGTCCTTGTCCTAGAAATATTTGGGACATGCGGGACACCAAGGCACGGTTCGGCTGAAATGCCTCCAGGCGGCCCACGAAGCAAAGGGACATCTGGGACAAATGGACGTGAAATGCCCGAATCGGCCGAAAGAAAGAAAATTTTTCCAAGTCCTTCACCGAGAGCAAGCGGGATAAGAGTACGCGAAGACCCGAATCGGCAGTTTGGCAAACAGAAACTTTCACACTGGGACATCTAGGCCATGAGTGCGCAGAGGACGCGAACCGGCCGGTTTGGCTGAAATGGAAAATTTTAGCACAAGGACAAGTGGGACAAAGGGACGCGCGGGACGCGGATAGCCGAAGGAGCCGAAAGCCAATCAGATAACGCCACGTGTCACTGGCAGAAAGGGGATGTGGAAGCCCATTTCGGGTGAACCGGAAGAATTTGTCCTAGACAACACTGGGACATCCGGGACAAAAAGATGCGGTGGACGTGAAAATCCGGCAGGCCCGTGGATGAATCACAACATGACACATGTCGTCAAGGAAAAAGGTCCAAAAAGTCAAAGGGGTGAGTTTTCGAGCACTGATCCAAACCAATGAAATAGTGCCACGTGTCCAAGTTTAAGGGGCCCACAAGAAAAACCCGTGAAAAGGTGGAGAGAGGGAATTTCTCAGTGAATCAGAGCCTGCCACGTGTCGTCTAGATGGTAGAGCGCGGGAAAAGAAATTTAAAAATCTGTTTTCGCCTGTTTTGTTCCCTAAATCTTTAGATCATCATATCTTTCGATCCAGAGCTTGGATTTGCATGTTCTTGATATCAACGGAAAGTTGTTGAAATTCTCTACATGATTCTGGGATCAATCTTGCATTTTGGTGCTGTTTGGAGGGAGAAAATTAAGAAAATGTCTCTGACGCGTGGTGATAGACAGAAGTAATGCTTCAACAACCAACTTTAATGCAGCAGACAGCTCGCCGCTCCTGTTAGACAGCTCGCCATTTTGCCAAAAGCCACCGCTTCTACCATAATGAGATGATTTTAAATGTATCTAGAAGTGGTTGTGGTAGATTTGACTTTCCTCTCTCTTTCTTCTCTCATTCTTAGTATATATTGTAAAGAGGAGCTCCTTTAACAGGTCGGACATTCTTGTTTTGCATCCTCCCTTCTTCCCTGCTTGCAGGAGAATTTGTGGAGCTTTTCAAACCTCCCATATGGATTGTAATGCCAGTTTTTGCCTCTTGGCCACTGCAATGTACTGTATCGACTCTTGAGCAATATATATATGTTTGTGATTGATTCTCAACCCTCTCATGTATTCATTCTTTATTTTGATCTCTTATTGCGCTTGGTTACACCAGCATAGTGTTTGTATTGCATCTATGTGGTCTCGTGTTAGATTTGTAAAACGAGTGTCTAACATTCCTTGGTGCATCACCTCTGTAGTTTAGGTTTTATTCTATGCATTTTCTCACCCCTGTCTCCTTGACAAGTTAGATTAGGTTTTAGTAAACCCTCTGCATTTTGTGTGCATCTCAACGCAGGAATAGGAACTAGCGTTCTCTAGAGAATCATTTCTCATCTTTACAAGTCCCACACTTGGAGAAATGATTCCATGTTGTGCAATCACACTGGATGCCTGAACATCAACCTAGAAGCCTGATCTGCATCCAGGGGTGCTGTGAGTCTCCGCAACAACACTTACCATTGGTGATAGTTCCATGGTAGAAGATAGGCTCTTGGATTTTCTAGGTGAATGTACGTACCCAAAATTGTAAGGTACCGCATCTTTGAACAGTGTAATAAATGCCCCAATGATGATACAGTCTCCTCGTAAGGTGTTCGGGATACGGAAAAGCCCTCGGAGTATGCGTTAACATCCCACATGCCCCGCTTAGCCCCCGCACCCTTTGTTTTCCCCTTTTTCCCTCTTTCCTTGGCCTCTTGACCTTCAGTGATGAAACCGCCGCCCTGCACGGCGGCGGTCTCGTGACCGCCGCCCCGAACAACAGGCGGCGGTCTCAGAACCGCCGCCCGCCGAGCTCGGCGCGGCGGTCCTGTGCGCATTTTCTAGAACGCTCTTTTGACGCGACTCGCGTGAAATATCACGTTTCACTAGCTTTTCTTTCCGAATTGAGCATGCATTAATGTTTTTGGTCCCCCCGAAATGTGTTTTTCCTTTGTTTATTGTTTAGGAGTTCAATTTGGTTTTGGTTTTGAGTGTTGGAATTCCTATAAGTGCATGGTTTGTGTACATGCAAATTGTCCGAATTTGGGCTGAGTTTGTGTGAAGAATTTGAGCTGGAGTTTTGGCCACCATTTTTTGTTAGAGTCTTCTGATTTTCAGTGGTTTGGTCTGTCAGCTTGCTTAGGATTGATAGCATAGTTCATTTCTTACTTGGTTAGTATTGCTCAGCTGTTGGTAAGCCACAGACCCATCTTGTGCTAGCAGTGTGTTGTTCCATCCAATCTGGTTAGGAGCTTGCCTCTGAATTTCTCTTTGCTGTAGATTTGTTTTACTGTGACTTAGAGTTCTTAGTTCAATTCATTATATACCTGGTTAGCTTTATTCAGCTGTTGGTAAGCCACATATCCAACTTGTGCAAGCAGTGTCTTTATTTTGGAACGGAATAGCTTAGGAAGCCATTAAAGTTGCAGGTTTTGCTCTTCGTATAGGATAGTTACAAGTTCTGGTCGCTTCATGTTGCATGACTTGCAGTAAAATCCCGCTAGGAATCGCATAAGCCAAGCTCTGTACTCTTGCGCTATCCCTCTCCTACTCGCATTCTCGGTCTGCATTCTGAGCTGTCCTTATCCCAAAATCTACTCCTATCGGTGCTAGCATCACACGCTTTTCTGGATCCACGTGAACACGAAAGAACGAAGAGACCATACTGAGGGGACGAGATCACATACACACCATCGGATTCGCCACTGTTCTGCGGAATCCAGGTTTTAAATTTCAAAGTTCTAGTCAGAATCATATTAAATAGAGTAGTTAATCACTTTATTTCATTTCATTCTATTCTCGATATTGCCAGGGAAGCTGTGGGGATTGATAGTTTCCGAGAAACTATGATTCACTCCTCACTTCTGAGGTAGGATCGAGAATCTTGCAGATAGATTAGACCTATTTAGAATTCTATCAATTCGCACAGGCAAATAACTACACTCGGTTATCTTGTCTGTTTTAATTACTGTTTAGTTATTATTTCTAGATACGTTTAAAATAGTTTGCTTCCCTTAAAATTGTTAAATATTTCATAGAAGAATAAAGGTTATATGCAGTTAGATTTACTTCACGTAGTTAGAATTTGTTTCATTACAGTTAGATCGCATTTTGTTTCGTATGACAATCACGGGACCTCAAGAGCCCAGGGAATATATATTTGAGCCAATCGTGCCTCAACCAAACCTCGTCACAGCAATAGTTGACATAGACCAAAATCTCAGGATACAAGTATTCCAAACAACCACAGATTTACAACCGATCGGGCACGCTTAAGAGGATTAAACATAGAAGACGACCAAACACATGTATATTGGTCAAGTCACCAAACTACAGATTACCCTAGAAAAATATCCACATGACTCGTAGAAGGGCTCGAAAGAGAACAAAATTCGGTGTGATCCTTTAGTTCCACAAATGCCGACGCTGGAGACACCCTCGTAGATATAGATACTAGCTTAATAATCCAGTTGCAAGAACGCCTGTAAGGTATTCTTGAGAAGATTGCACAACTGTTGGTTCTAAATATAGAAGCTGAGAAAGCATACGATTATTGGATACTAGGGATTAGAACTTGATCTCACGTATGACCATAACAGGACCATAACAGACCACAACAACCAAGAGTTTATGGTCAGTGATCCACAAATCCCACAGCCTAACGAATCCATAAGAGAATTGGATATAGACACTGGTCTACGCACACTAGTATTTCAGTCTACTCCAATTCCACCTATCATCATCCAACAGTTATCCCTACTGGACATAACAGCTAACGAAGCTAGAGAATTCTGGACTAGGCCAGAGAATCGTCCATAGAGTTGACTATATTCACCATATGACCCTATCAGGAGAAATACACGAAACCATCCCGGGTCATTTCCCACGCATTCCACAACCCATAGATCGAATCACGCCAGAGCTCGATATTGATTGGAGCCTTCGAGTAGTCATCCTTGCTGATCGATCTATCACACCGGTCCAGGTTAGAAGGGCCTTCTTTGCCTTAGATTCACAGATTCCATTAGTGCGTGTCGAAGATATTAGATTGCCTAACTAGTCTATCCGTATACTACCTGTATTCCATCTCCACCGGCTGTCTCGGCACGACCTCGGGAGGTCGGGTACGTGGAAGAGTCACTTGTAGATTCTCACGCTCGCTTGTCGCTTTTCCGACGTACAAAATTGGTGAACCCGACGTGAAACAAACAACTGTTTCACCTTCTGTACCTCATTAGCCTTCACATCAGCTTCACCAACAAAATTGGTGAACCCGACGTGAACCTTACAATTGCTTCACCTTCTCTCTGAGAAGTTTCATCTTATCCAAATCACCTTCGCTCCTTCCCATTATTCTGCGGGTATTCATATACCCCCCGAATATGTCGGGATTCGATGCATATGGCAGACCCCTCCTGGGTCTTGAGGCATATTATGCCCAACAGAATAGACAGTCATCACCCTCACTCTCAATGTGGGGTGACAACTATTCAACTAGTCAGTTGTCAACGCAAACTCCAAGGACTAGATATAACTCGTCCTTCCAAGCAGAGGGGTTGGAACAACTCGCTCAAACACAAACAGAGCCTTCAGGCTCAAACAATATGACATTTACTGGAGAATCTGTTTCATCTCCTCAGATGCTACTTAGACCACATATTAGTAGACAATCAGACCCATACTCGGTTCTAGATGACGAGCACTCAATACGTTATCCTAGGAGTGAACAATGCTCCCCAGGTATACCCACCAGTAGGAGGTTTGCAAATACAGCCCGAGAGATCTCCTCAAGAAAATACCTCTATGCCATCACGTATAGAAAATACTCTCAGAGATGCTTGGCAAGATAATGATCAGTTCATAGCAGGATATCACATACCTCCGCAAAACCATAGCATACAACAAACGCCACCAAGGCACGATATCGTGACTTCACCAAACGAAGTCATTTCAACTCTAATAGAGAAGGTTAGAGGATTAGAACTTGCCCAAGCAAGTCAAAATTCAAGATTCATACAAACAGGGAGTTCCAATCCTCCGCACCATCCTAGCCAAGTAGATCTCCTCACAGGAGCAGGCACATTAGGTATGACTCCTCAGTATTCACAACAAGTGCCAACTAGACCCACTATCGCTAGCACTGTTCCTCCTGGTCCAGTACAGAGCAATCCATTCCTGGATAGTACCCCTTCGTACTTAAACATGTACTCCAAATCACCACAAGGGGATATGTTCTCCTCTCCCGGCATGTTTGCCCAAATACAGGGGTTGCCTTATGCCCCTGCCAACGCGTACGTTACACCATATCAACAACCCATTCCGCCACCGCCTCCTCAACAGACACCATCAATGGTTGAAACATATGCGATAGGGACTTATTCAGAATATTTGAAGGAGCCCTTAGATTTCACCATACGAAGCGTTATGCTTCCAAGGCCTCTTCCCGATTTGCCCAAATACAAAGGAGAGGGAGATCCGAATGCACATATCAAAGCTTACGCTACAGCCATTCGAGAATTACTCCCATGGGATGGGGTTGTTGCTAAAATATTCCCCAAAACACTGGAAGGCATTGCCTCGATTGGTATTACAGAATACCCGAGGCTTCCATACATTCATTCAAACAACTCGTGTCTGAGTTCATCAAAGCCTTCGACATGAACAAGCTATTAAGGATAGGAATCAGGGAGTTCTTACACATCAAGCAAGAACATAACGAATCTGTCGCCCATTTCATCCAAAGGTGGCGCACAGTCCTTTATTCCTCGGAAAGCACCCCAAACATGGATCAGATGGAACTATGTGATTTATTCCTTCATTCTCTCAATAGAGAAGTGAAGGAAGAAGTCCCTAGAAGTTCCCACTAAGGACTTATGATGAAGTACTTGAGAGCGCTCTACGAATAGACCAGGCAGCAATAGATAGTGGTCGTAAGACGTATGGAGCAAACGGGAGGTTAATCACCTCTACTCAAAATACTACAACTACCACAAACATCAATCAAGGACCCAAAATCCTTAACAAAAATCGTGGGGTAACAACGGATGGGGTAACCGACCAGCCCAAGAGGGTAAATGTTGTTAATACTCCGTCACAAACAAATAATCAACGAAACAACAATTTTACCCCAACGGTCAATACAGTGGATTTTAATCATCCACAACAACAACAACAACGGCGAAATCCCATGCAAGGACCAAGCCAAAACTCATTTGGTTATCAAAACCAAAATCAAAACCAGAAACAACAAAACTTTAGTCCTAATAGGCAACAGTTTGATCAGAATTTTAGGCCACAATACACACCAAACCAACAAAACATGAATTACAATCCCAATTCTTATTGTGGTTTCCATAAAATTCAGGGTCATGACACTAGAATGTGTCGTGACTACAACAAGTTCATGCAACGTTTACCGGAAGAACAAAGACAATTCTTCACAGATTTGTTTTTGGCAGATCCTGCGCCATCGCCACCCAATACATTCACAGGGGCAGTTTCCCCTCAAAATGCTCCTCTCAAGATCTTTAACGATCCACTCCCAAATCACGATAATAATTGACTAAATTCAACGGGAGTAAACAAGGGTGCAATAATAGGAAACAATGACCATGAAACCTCGACTTCGCTAAATCCATTAGTTGCACCCCAACTAGGGAGTCAACCACGACCTAAGGTGGTTGGATTGGTAGAATTAGACTCGAATTACCTATTGAAGCTATAACAAGGACACGAGAATATTTTTCTCAACCAAGTCCAAGCCACTCGCCAGACACGGATAACATCCAGCAACTTACAACAAAACCTGTGGGTGCTTACGATTTAATTAATGATCTAACGAAAACCTTCTCACATATTTCATTCCTTGACTTGCTAAAGAACTCCCCTGCCCACAGGGCCGCTCTTTTAGAGGCGCTAGGCTTAGGTCATTTAATTAATATCACTCCACCACCCGAAACACAGGTAAATCATATAGACTTTGATGTTCATCCTCCGGGACAGGCAGATACAGATGTCGAATTCATATTCGACATAAGTAAAATGCCTACAGATGCTGAGATCGCACGCCGAGGTGATCCAGCCTTACACTTGCAAGTGTGGGTTTACAATAATTACGTAAAACAGGCGATGGTTGACGATGGGGCTGCAGTTAACATAGTCCCTTTCTCTTTCCTCCAAAAACTTGGATATGGAGAAACGAACTGTTCTACTACACGAAATACCTTGAGAGGCTATGATAGCCTTAAAGCCACTTCAATAGGAACTATAATATTGCCGGTCACCTTGGGACCTAAAACAATCCTGACTGAGTTTTATATTATAGATCGGGAAACCAATTATAATATGATTCTCGGCCGACCATGGATACACCGTATGAAGGCAATCCCTTCTACATTATTTCAAGAAGTAAGATTCTTGCATCTAGGAAAGGTATTTGTAGCCAAAGGTGATCCAAAGCCATTTGACGTGCACCTAGCTGATTTAAAGAAAAGACCAGGTGTACACTCGGAATTTGAACTTCCAACAAACCAACTTAATAAACCCACTGACTCAAAGCCGAGGAAAAGTTGATACCTACGACGGATCTCAAACAACTAAAGATAGCCAAAACAATTCCAACCCCTAAAAGTAAAACTAAAGAAACAAGATCATTAGGGACTACTCACTGCGAAAATCGTTGAGTTGATAGAACAAGATTCACCAATGTTCTTACCATTCGATTAAGTAGGCATGGATTTTCCTAGGTGTTGGTTCCTCACAAAGAGAGGATCTTTGTATGGTAGAAATAGAGTGCACAAGCGCAACTGATGCCCCAACATATATGCTCCCGGCTAAGTATTGGACTCTCCATTTCGATGGAGCTAAATGTCGCTATGGAGCGGGGGCAGGTATAATTCTTACTTCGCCCGAGGAGAAAATCCTCCCATTCGCTTTTAAGTTAAACTTTGAATGCACAAACAACGGCGCTGAGTACGAAGCCCTCCTCCTTGGTCTCACTTTAGCCAAAAGAATTGGTATTGATAGCATCAGAGTCTTAGGAGACTCGCAATTAGTGACAAACCAAGTTTCTGAAATATATGAAACTAAAGCCAAACATTTACAACTCTACAAAGACGCTGTGTTAGATTTAAGCAAAGCGTTTAACTTCATATCCATTGAAGCAGTCCCGCGAGAGAAAAATCTCCTCGCTGACTCGATAGCAACTTCAGCGTCACGTTTTACTCCAAGCAATGAACTAGAAGATACTCACTTCACAAAGATCCATTCGTGATGAACCATTAATAAAAACAATGACAAATCCTCTTTTAGTGGAAGTGAATCTACCGTCCTGACTCATGTTGGAAATGATGCGGCTACTTTGGATTATTTAAATGCCTATGCAGCATTACATCTCTTATCACATGCTAGATTTATCCCCGATTCCACATTCGTCTTCCTACTTCGAAATCCCAGTAACAAATCTTCCTCACAAAGGGAACCTAGCATATACACAATAGAAAATGGGGATGATATAGATTTACCTCCAGCACCACCTGAGTTCGAAGAGGGTAACACCTCTTTAATCGAAGAAACAATCGATGTCAACATCGGAACGGAAGACGAGCCGAGAATCTTGAAACTAGGATCTTCGTTAACCCCAGAAGAAGTGGAAATACATACTCAAGTTCTCAAAGAACATCAGAAGGCGTTTGCATTTAGTTACAAGGAGATGACGGGAGTCGCACCCCACATTGCGGTGCACAACCTCGTCACTAGATCAGATGCAAAGCCAATTAAGCAAAAATCAAGACCTATGAAGCCCAAGGTAGCCCTCATGGTAAAAGAGGAGGTAATAAAACTCCTTCAGGTAGGATTCATCAAGCCAGTTGACTACTCCCAATGGGTATCTAACATCGCTCCCCGCTTCTCAAAAAATGGAAAGATACGCATTTGCATAGATTTCCGAGACATCAACAAAGCATGTCCTAAGGATGACTTCCCATTACCATCTATCGACGTCATTGTTGATGCAACAGCTGGGTTTGAGCTTTTGTCTCTCATGGATGGATTCTCGGGATACAACCAAATCAGAATATCCGAGCAAGATCAAGCTAAAACCACGTTTATAACTCCTTGGGGAACCTATTGCTACGTTGTTATGCCATTCGGTCTTAAGAATGCTGGTGCTACTTACCAACGGGCTATGACATACATATTTCATGATCTAATTCATAAAATCGTGGAATCTTACGTGGATGACTTATTGGCTAAGGCCAAAAAGCGCTGTGACCACCCTGAAGTACTCCGCATCATTCTTTCACACCTAATAGAATACGGAGTCACGCTAAACCCAGAGAAATGCGTCTTTGGTGTAACAGGAGGAAAGCTCCTAGGTTACATCATATCGTCAACGAGGATCGATGTTGATCCAACCAAAATTCGGGCTGTCCTCGAAATGGTCCCACCTTCTAGTGAATCTAGAATCAGATCATTTCTCGAAAGTCTGGGTGCAATCCGAGATTTATCCTCGACCTAAGCTTCGCCGTTCATCCAATCAACAATTTACTCAAGAAGGATTATAGCATCGATTGGACTGAAGATTGCAATGAAGCTTTTGATGCAGTTAAGCGTTTTTTGTTATCACCACCTACGCTAATGCCACCTAAGCTGGATCGCCCGTTGATCTTATACTCACGAGCTACCAATGTTTCCCTGGCCTGTATGTTGGCCCAAGAAGACGATGACAAGAGAGAACGTGCGATTTATTTCATTAGCCGAACATTGCTCGACTATGAAACACGCTATACACAGGCAGAACGGGAATGCCTTGCCATAGTCTTTGCTACTAAACGCCTAAGACATTACATGCTGAATCAAGAAACGAAGGTCATGGTAAAGACAGACCATTTACGACTTTTCTCACACAAGGATCCTTGTCCAAAAAAGCTAGACGTTTTATAACCTTAATGGGAGAGTTTGAATTAACATTTGTAAATCAGAAGTCGGTAAAAGGACAAATCATCGCAGATTGGTTAGCTGATAACCCACTAGATGGAGGCGACTTAGTAGATTTAGACTTTCCAGATGAATGCGTATACTACGTCGAAACCCGACCTGCTATATCTGAGTGCCCTTGGTACGCTGATATCATTAGCTATATCATGGACCATAGGTATCCAGAAGGAGCTACACCGCAACAAAAAAGGCGGTTACGCATTATCGTAGCTAGGTACGTCATTATAGAGCAAGTTCTCTATCGAAAAGCATTCGATGGAATGCTCTTAAGGTGTGTCGACACAGAGGAATCCAAGAGGATTCTCCATGAATCTCATAGCGGTATATGTGGAGGCCACTTCGGTGGCCATTCCACCGCTCGAAAAATACATCGAATGGGCTATTTCTGGCCCACTCTAGAACATGACGCGATAGAGTTTGCACGCAAGTGTCATAAGTGCCAAGAATTCTCTCATGAGATCCACATGCCAGCACAAGCTCTGCAACCAATCACTACTCCGTGGCCCTTTTCTACATGGGGCCTGGACTTGATAGGGAATTTCTCTCCCTCATCTATAGATGGCCACAATTTTATAATTACGGCCACTGAATATTTCACCAAATGGGTAGAGGCCATGCCTCTTACCACTGTACCTGGTTCAGTAATCGCCAAATTCATTTTGAACCAAATCATTTGCAGGTACGGTATCCCGCAAATCATTATCTCAGATAATGGAACTTCTTTCAAGAGTGAAGAAGTTCGTGAATTGTGCAGTAAATTCAAAATAAGCCACCATACGGCTTCCTTGTATTATCCCCAAGCCAATGGGCAGGCTGAAGCAACAAACAAAACATTGAAAGCCATTCTCCTTAAAACGGTAAAAGAAAACAAACGGGATTGGCACTTAAAGTTATATCCGGCCTTGTGGGCCCACCGAACCTCAATAAGAACACCAACGGGAGCAACTCCTTTCTCGCTAGTATTTGGGGCAGAAGCAGTTCTCCCACTTGAGGTCGAAATACCCAGTCTCCGCATTTCACTACAAGGGATTCTGGATGAAGACGCTTACAGAGAAGCACGTCTTTCCCAACTAGAAAGCCTAGATGAAATTAGGTTAGACGCGAGCAACGACATAGAGTCTATGCCGACCGGATGTGCCGGTAGTATAACAAAAAAGTCTATGAACGTGATATATACGAAGGTGATCTAGTTCTAAGACTAGACAGCCGGATCGACAAGAAGACCGGCGAAGGAAGGAAATTCCGGCCCAAATGGTTGGGCCCATACCGAGTCACGAAGGACTACGGAAATGGTGCATACCTCTTATGCACGCTAGAAGGTGAGGAGTTTGGTGAAACAATCAATTCCCTCCACCTCAAATGTTTCTATGCATAAGCAGCAAGCACTGCCTATATAACTATCTACATTGCATTTTCATATAGATTAGGATCATTTTGTCCACTTGTTCTTACACAAATTGTGATCAAGGAATCTATTCTCAAAGCAATTTATTACAAACTCATGATGTTTCTGGCATAAAGTTCTTTAATCATACCTCTCCATCTTCGTATCATCAAGTCATCTTGAATCTTTTATCAAATAAAATCAAACATGACGAAGTCCTAACGGTAACCATACCAAGATCTGCAAGTTTGTTCTCGCTTTGATTTCTTCTTAGGATAAGTGTCTTGCCTATGGTCTGTTCTAGAAGCTTCATGGTGTCACATCTATCCCATATATACATCTCTTTGGAAACAAGCATATACTGACATTTTACTCAAAAAGACAAGTCAAAAAGTGATTAAACAAAAATTTTATTTTTACACATTTCCTTGCCCCACCAACCTTCGGTGATGAGCTTGCGTCTCTTACTAGTGACGTAGGGTTGGGAAAGGATGGAAATGCCCTTACTCGCCTACGCCTTGCCCATGGTGATAAACCCACGCTTCTTACTAGTAGCATGGGGCAAAGTGTAGGGGGTCCTCCAGACAATGCAAACGTTAAAAGGTCATAAACAAACTATTCAAACTTTGAGTCAAAATGAATGAATCAGGTGTTCAAAATTCCAAGAGAGTTAAAAACCCTAAAAACCAGATTTTGTCTACTATGTGGCCATCTACGGGTCTAAGTCTGGATAAACCGCAAAGCAAGTTGCACCCAAAACTATGAAGTCATTCAGGTAGAGTAAGCTTGTAGCTTTCAATTTGGTTCCACCAAAGCTTCGTCTGTCTTTCATCACTATCATTTCACCATTCTTCATAACTTGTGCCCTTCTTGGCTCTTGGTGATGAGCCCTCGCATCTTACTGGTTGTGTGGAGTTAGGATCGGGGCAAGTTAATCTGTTCATCATACTGGTTATTTTCATCACTTTGCCAAAACAAATATAAGTTATCCAAATTGCTAACAAAAGTTAAGATTCAAGATCACAGTATATCTACAATATCATGTATCAACATCATGAAACACAAAAAGAAAGCAAACATTTGCATCATCTGTTTTCCATTGCATACATTCTAGAAAGCATATAAAACATACATCGTAGTATACACAAAGCAGTTGGAAATAGAAAGGACACACATGAGTGACAAACTTTTGATCCAAAATCGACGCATATATATAAATAATCAATGTTTGTATACAATGCCATCATGCACTAGGCATGGTCAAAACACTCAAAGAGCCCGTAATACACAAAAGAATCTATAATACAAAAAGTGCATAGGAGCCAAGTGGCCTCTCAACCCCTACGCGATCCCGCTGAAGGTGCGCGCCCTCGCCTAGGACTCCGGCTACGCCGGCGCTCTGAATGGACGGAGGGCTCAGGGTCCCGAGGAGCAGCCGTGGTCTCGCCATGAGAGTGGCTCCTCATAAGACGCTCGGCTGTCCTATAGCCTGCCAACTCTGTACGGAGAGTCGACACCATCTTGGCCACATGCCAAATGGGAGCGAAGACGTCGGTGTGCCGGCCGCCGAGGGCTCCCCGGCATCTACAGATAGCTCCGCATGGGTCTTATCCATAGGGATCATCAGAGAATCAGTGCATACCCTACGGATTAGATCCCGCCACTCGTCGACGGTCTCTGCAAAACAAAGAAGAAAGACGAATTAGAAACTAGGCAAGAGGCTAAAATATACAAGATACAAATATAAGGAGAGATAACAATTAAAACAAGTCCTAAATCAAACTAACACTGAAAGGGAAAGAGGATAACTTACTCAGATCACCGGGCCTCCAAGATGGGTCACTAGGGCCAGCACCTGCCGCTGATGCCGCTGCTGACTGAGGGGCTGCTCCTGTGGTAGGGGCAACATGACGCCCCGCAACGGACTCGTCCTCTCCACCATGGCCCTGAGAGAGTGGCTCCTCTGAAACTAGAGTCTCTCTCTCTGCACTATGCTCCTCCCTCTCTGCCTGCATGATATCCTGGGTGTCATGCCACTCAGGATCACTACCATCCGTCTACTCCTCCGACCCTCCCTCTGTGGACTCCTCAGAATCAGAGTCAATATCTATAGGGTCATCGCTGCTATGAGCAGGACCCGCAGTAATCCGAAGTAAAGGTGCCCGAGGCGCACCCGCTCTCCCTCTGGCCCGAACAATCCCCCTGGCTGCAATAGGAATACCAGGGGTGACCACTGTCCAACCACGGCCTCTAGGCCCCCCTCTAGCCTCCCGGACTGATCTATAGACTGGTGCCACTGGAGGAAGCATGCCCACATATGGGAGGCCAAACTGCTGAGGGACCCTGCCGAAAGGATGTACCTCCACCCGTCCCACACGGTCAATAAGCTGCCCTGTGGTGGAGCAAGAGATCAATGTGAGAGTCTCTCTCCCCAAATGCCCCATGAGCCGGTATGGTCTGGCCTCCATATCTCGCTGTGGTGAGGGAAGCTATCGGCCGTGAGGTGCTCTAAGCACCGACATATCTGACCACCTGGCTGCCCTCACAGCCCCAGGATCTGCCACCTCCACGCCTCTACCATAAGGAATAAAATGCTCATACACCCAACTCATGACTAGAGTTGGGTGGCTCAATGACTGTCCCTGTAAATGGACCACCCTATATAAGTCGTGATAGGTGGTCCCCAAAATGTCTGCCCCCTGTGCATATATCCGGCCATGCCCTCTATCTCGTCCAATGGTGGGGGCCCAAAGAAAGATAACAATGTATCCCCTCCTTGTCACCGATCGCCTCTCGAGGCAAGGATCCCCATGATGGCCTCTCGAAATAACGGGGTTGGGCAAAGAAGGAATGGATCTAACTCTCACTCCTTCTTCGGCCCCGTGGAAATAGCTGCATCCCCCATATAACCTGCCCACTGTAATCAGTGCTCTGACCCACTGCCTCTCAGCAGTGAGTCTCCTCCCGATGATCGGGACCCCCAAGATACGGTAGACATCCTCCAGAGTAATAGTCCACTCACCGCGGACACTCCTGGGCAATCGGAAAGTGTTCCGATCTCGCATCCCAATAAGAAAATAAGTCACAAAGGATGTGACTCGATGGCGTAACATGGGGCACACGTGATATACGCAATATGCCGGCCCTCTGCAACGTGTCCTACTCGTCCGGGTGAAAGGGCATCCAATACCCTGGCAACCAATCACACTCTCTCTCCCGCCCCATCTAATGTACTCCTCCCTCACCGCATACACCCAAAAACACACAAACAGAGCAAGTTAGTATCTAATCAATGCAGGAGAATCATAAAACGCATGTAATGCAAGAAAATATAAGTATAAGTCTCCAAAACAAGCTCTTTTGCATTTTGTAAAAACCGCCGCCCGAAAGCAGGAGGCGGTTTTAACCGCACGCCTTAAAGGCGGCGGTCTCGTGAATCCGCCACCATGGCCGGGCGGTGGGCCGCCGGCCAGTCGGCCAAAACCCACGCGGGTTTTTAACCCTAAAAAGTCCAAAAATGCAAAAATAGACCATTTTAGCTAAAAAAAGAGCCTACCCAGTAGGCGCCCCTAGATGGACCTTTTGAACCAAACATTTTCAAAAATAACCCCCCCATTACAAATAATTTGCCATTTCAAATTTGAAGGGGGAAAAATGCAAAATTGAAGAAAACCAACCTGTGATCTCGCGGGGTGGCGTTCCGCACGTGGAGGCATGATCATGATCTCACTGCGAATGTTTCGACTATACTCACACGAGAAACCGTCACCGTGGGTCCCAGAGCTCAAAATCAATCAAATCAACTCACGCAAATGAATAGGAAAATGGGCCCACTTTCATATATATATTGTTCTATTTCGTCTTAAAATGACTTTTTCGCAGGTTTCGAGCGCTGACGGAGGTAAGTTCCTATCCCCGCACAAATGGTACGTCCTCTTTCCCTGTTATTTTAGCGTTTATTTTTCAAATTATTGTATCTATCTGCACTTGAGATCTCTTTTCATTTTGCAGGTAGCGGGAATTTTGAATGGCGCCATTTCGACACACCTGACGTGTAAGGTATAACTTCTAAACCCCCCATTTCGGGACTGCCATACTCAGACCCACCGTTTTATGCCCTTTCATGGCTAAAACGCTTCTCCGAGGGGGCAATATGTACGTACCCAAAATTGTAAGGTACTGTACTGCGGAACGGTGTAATAAATGCCCCAATGATGATACAGGTCTCCTCGCAAGGTGTTCGGGATCCAAAAGCCCTCGGAGTATGCGTTAACATCCCGCATGCCCCGCTTAGCCCCCGTGCCCTTTGTTTTCCCCTTTTTCCCTCTTTCCTTGGCCTCTTGACCTTCAGTGATGAAACCGCCGCCGCACTACTGGCGGCGGTCTCGTGACCGCCGCCCTGAACAGGGCGGCGGTCCTGTAACCGCCACCCTGGTCAGAGCGGCGGTCCTGTGTGCATTTTCCAGAACACTCTTTTGACGTGACTCGCGTGAAATATCACGTTTCACCAGCTTTTCTTTTCCGACTTGAGCATGCATTAATGTTTTTGGTCCCCTGGAACAGTGTTTTTCCTTTGTTTATTGTTTAGGAGTTCAATTTGGTTTTGGTTTTTGAGTGTTGGAATTCCTATAAATGCATGGTTTGTGTACATGCAAATGGTCTGAATTTGGGCTGAGTTTGTGTGAAGAATTTGAGCTGGAGTTTTGGCCACCATTTTTTGTTAGAGTCTTCTGATTTTCAGTGGTTTGGTCTTTCAGCTTGCTTAGGATTGATAGCATAGTTCATTTCTTACTTGGTTAGTATTGCTCAGCTGTTGGTAAGCCACAGACCCATCTTATGCAGGCATTGCTGTTGTTCCATCCAATCCGGTTAGGAGCTTGCCTTTGAATTTCTCTTTACTGTAGATTTTTTTTACTGTGACTTAGAGTTCTTAGTTCAATTCATTATATACCTGGTTAGCTTTATTCAGCTGTTGGTAAGCCACATATCTAACTTGTGCAAGCAGTGTCTTTATTTTGGAACGGAATAGCTTAGGAAGCCATTAAAGTTGCAGGTTTTTCTCTTCGTATAGGATAATTAGAAGTTCTGGTCGCTTCATGTTGCATGAATTGCAGTAAAATCCCGCTAGGAATCGCATAAGCCAAGCTCTGTACTCTTGCACTATCCCTCTCCTACTCACATTCTCGGTCTACATTCTGAGCTATCCTTATCCCAAAATCTACTCCTATCGGTGCTAGCATCACACGCTTTTCTGGATCCACGTGAACACGAAAGAATGAAGAGACCATACTGAGGGGACGAGATCACATACACACCATCGGATTCACCACTGTTATGCGGAATCCAGGTTTTAAATTTCAAAGTTCTAGTCAGAATCATATTAAATAGAGTAGTTAATCACTTTATTTCATTTCATTCTATTCTCGATATTGCCAGGGAAGCTATGGGGATTGATAGTTTCCGAGAAACTATGATTCACTCCTCACTTCTGAGGTAGGATCGAGAATCTTGCAGATAGATTAGACCTATTTAGAATTCTATCAATTCGCACAGGCAAATAACTACACTCGGTTATCTTGTCTATTTTAATTACTGTTTAGTTATTATTTCTAGATACGTTTAAAATAGTTTGCTTCCCTTAAAATTGTTAAATATTTCATAGAAGAATAAAGGTTATATGCAGTTAGATTTACTTCACGTAGTTAGAATTTGTTTCATTACAGTTAGATCGCATTTTGTTTCGTATGACAATCACGGGACCTCAAGAGCCCAGGGAATATATATTTGAGCCAATCATGCCTCAACCAAATCTCGTCACAGCAATAGTTGACATAGACCAAAATCTCAGGATACAAGTATTCCAAACAAACATAGATTTACAACTGATCAGTTCACAGTTAAGAGGATTAAACATAGAAGACGACCAAGCACATACGTTTTGGTCAAGTCAGCCAAACTACAGATTACCCTAGAAAAACATCCACATGACTGTAGAAGGGCTCAAAGAGAACAAACATTCGGGTGTGATCCTTTAGTTCCACAGCCAATGATGATCTGGAGACACCCTCGTAGATATAGATACCACTTAAGAATCCAGGTTGCAAGAACACCCGTAAGGTATTCTCGAGAAGATTGCACAACTGTTGGTTCTAAATATAGAAGCTGAGAAAGCATGTGATTATGGGATACTAGGGATTAGAACTTGATCTCGCGTATGACCATAACAGACCGCAACAACCGAGAGTTTATGGTTATGATCCACAGATCCCACAGCCTAACGAATCCATAAGAGAATTGGATATAGACACTGGTCTACACACACTAGTATTTCAGTCTACTCCAATTCCACCTATCATCATCCAACAGTTATCCCTACTGGACATAACAACTAACGGTTAAGCTAGAAATTCGGACTAGGCCAGAGAATCGTCCATAGAGTTGACTATATTCACCATATGACCCTATCAGGAGAAATACACGAAACCATCCCGGTCATTTCCCACGCATTCCACAACCCATAGATCGAATCACGCCAGAGCTCGATATTGATTGGAGCCTTCGAGCAGTCATCCTTGCTGATCGATCTATCACACCGGTCCAGGTTAGAAGGGCCTTCTTTGCCTTAGATTCGCAGATTCCATTAGTGCGTGTCGAAGATATTAGATTGCCTAACTAGTCTATCCGTATACTACCTGTATTCCATCCCCACCGGCTGTCTCGGCACGACCTCGGGAGGTCGGGTACGCGGAAGAGTCACTTGTAGATTCTCATGCTCGCTTGTCGCTTTTCCGACGTATGCTGAACCTATCCGGAGGCGTGCTTTGAGGAAGAAGAAATAGAAGAGATACAATTTGAGTGTGTATGCACAGAGAAAGAAAAAGGCTATATGGCCTATGTCATAGATGGTGAATAGATGGAAAATTTTAAGGTTAACCATTCTCTAGGCTCACGTGAAGTGATGGATATTGCTGATGAAAGAAAACACACCTAATATGAGCCTTTAAAGACAAAAAGGGTTAATATTAGGTCGAGGCCAAAGCCAAGGAAGCTATCATTGGAGATTATTGGTCGAAAAGGAAGTCTCTAAGATCATTGATCTTTTACATGAGTTTAAGGATTTATTCCTGTGTGGGTATCATGAACTCAAAGGAATTCACCATTCCTTGGGGTAAAGTAAAATTAAGTTAAAGGAAGGTGCACACCCAGTCTGGAAGAGACCATACCAAATGAATCCTAATCTGCGTGTGAAGGTCAAGGAGGAAATATACAAGATGATAGCGCCAGGAATCATAGAGGCTGTGGAGGAGTCAGAGTGGATAAGTCCAATGGTGATTAGTATAAAAAGGATGGAAGCATAAGGATATGTGTTAATTTTAGGGATCCAATGCGGTGTGTATCATTGATCCCTTTCCAACCCCGTTCACTGAAGAAATCTTGGAGGGAGTGGCAGGGTGCAAAGTCTACTCTTTCATAGATGGGTTCTTAGGCTATCACTAGGTGAGAATTGCAAAGGAAGATGAGAGGAAAAAACCTTCACCACCAAGTGGGGAAGTTTTTCCTATACGGTCATGTCTTTTGGGTTGAAGAATGCGCCTATTGTGTTCTCATGCATTGTGGTACAAGATTTCTAGGACTTTATCCATACATTCCTTCAAGTTTACCTTGATGATTGGACCATGTATGGAATAGTCAAGTACCATTGTGACGATATGAGATTGATGTTTGAAAGGTGTAAGCAGTTGTGGATATCCCTCAACATCAAGAAGTGTGTATTTACTATCCTATTTGGGACCATGTTGGGACACATCATATGCAAAGAAGGCTTGCTGGTGGATCCTACCAAAATTGCAGTGATTGTGGGATTGGGGGAGCCAACTAGTCAAAGCACAGTGCGTGGGTTTCTTGGACATGTGGGATACTATCGAATTTCATCAAGGGGTATGCTAAGATCATTGCACCTTTAGAAGAGTTGCTCAAACATAAAAGTTCCTTCCATTGGGGAGAAGTGTAGCAGAAGGCATTTGACACATTGAAGGATAGGCTTATCACCGCACCTATATTATGTTTCCCCTCTTGGGATAAGCCCTTCCATGTTCATGTGGATGCCTCTGGAATGGCCATTGGGGCAGTGCTTGTATAGCCTAGTGAGGGAATTGTTCATCACCCCTATTATTTGCAAGTAGAAAGTTGACACCAACATATTAGAATTATACTACAACCGAGCATGAGGCATTGTCTATGATCTACACACTTCATAAGTTCAAGAAGTATCTGCTGGAAACTCCCTTTGTCTTCTACACTAACCACATGGCATTAAAATATTTGGTGAACAAGCCCATCCTACAAGGGCACATATGTCGGTGGGTGCTATTATTCCAAGAGTTCGAGTTCACCATAGTTGTCAAACCAGGAAAGAGTAATTCTGGACCTGACCATTTGTCTAGGATTGATTTAGGGGAGGACGCGTAGAGCATTGAAGATACCATGCTGATGTGCAACTATTTAGGTTATGGTGCACACCCTCAGACTTGGAGGATATTGTTGTGTTCCTTAAAACAGGTATGGCACCGAAAGGGATGAAGACATTAGAGAAAAATCAACTAGCCATACACACCGTGCCCTACATGTTGATTAGTGGGGACTTATACAAACTAGGGTGTGATGAAGTTTTGTGCATGTGTGTACTAGAGCATGAGTGCCTCACCATCATAGAGGAAGCACATGGAGGAAGTACAAGTGGAAATTATGCAGGTGACACCACCGCATGTAAAATATTAATGGCAGGATTGTGGTGGGAAACTTTGTATAAGGATTGCAAGGAGTATTGTAAAGCGTGTGACCATTGTCAGCATGTTGGAAAGCTAGGATAGAGAGATGAAATGCCTTTACACCCTATCCCTAGTGCTGAACCTTTTGAGAAATGGGAAATAGACTTTGTAGGCCCTATTGCACTAGCAGCGTGTAGGACTAGATCATGCTATGTAATCACTTACACGGACTATTTGACAAGGTGGGCAGAGGCAACCCCAACTAAAGACTGCACAATAGCTACAACAACAAGATTTTTGTGGGAGAAAATTATCACGAGGTATGGATGCCCTTTAAGTTTAACCAGTGATAGGGGTACACATTTCTTAAATGAGACTGTGAGGATCCTATTAGTAGAGTTCAGGTGGCTCTTCACAAAAATACACCATATCACCCACAAGAAAATGGAACCGCGGAAGCATTTAACAAGATACCGAGTCATACCTTGAAAAGATTTGTGATGTTGGAAGACAAGATTGGGATGACAAGGTATCAACCATATTATGGGATTATAGGGCAACTTATAAAAGGTTGAACAAAGCCACACCATTTCAATTGGTGTTTAGCATGAAAGCTATTTTACCGGTTGAGTCCGTGTTACCTTATCTATGAATAGTGCGTGTAGGAGGGATGGATGATGAGAAAGTGTTGGAAGGAAGGAGTGATAAATTAATGAATCTAGATGAAACATGATCACTCACTAGGTGGAGCCAAACAACAAATAAAGTAAAGAAAAATTATGGCATGATCGCCACATTAAGAATAAGAAGTTTGATGTTGGGCATATGGTATTACCGTATGATTCTAAGTTTCTACGCAATCCTAGGAAATTAAAAGTGCATTGGTTGGTCCTTACACCATCTCATACATCCTTTGATTCGGGCACGTGCTAGGTATAAGCACTTTGGATGGGATGAGATTTCCAAGACACTTCAATGGGAGTAGGTTGAAGCCCTACTATAAATAAGTCTTCTTGGTGTTTGTAAATAAGGCAATATTTCCAGTTAGTTTAGGATTTTCTTTAATGCATTTTCCTTTCTTGTGTTTCCCTTTCTTGTTGCTGTTTTGTGTTGTGCCTTGGGCACCGGTAATCTCATTAATTTTTGAAGTTTTAATTACATAGAGGACCGCACATAATTTTAGTGTGGGGTGGAGTAAGGTGGAAGAAATTGAAGTATGAAGCACCAAGAAGGATTTCATTGGAAAGCTCAAATGAATGGCCTTGTGAAGAAATTACATGCAAGAAAATATGAAGAAAGATGGTTGGTGTTAAGATATAGATACATTGGGGATCCACGTGACAAGAAAAAAGAAGAGAATTAAGCATTATGGGGTAGGAGAGAGAAAAAATCATGATAGAAGAAGTGCCTTTGGCATTGGTTACACGCGTGTAAGAGTCTCCTATCAAGATGGATGTGTTGCGCGCCAGAAGGTTGGAGAATTATCCATGCAAGGTTGGGCACGTGAGTTAAAGTGCTAAAGTTGGGTTTGTTTGAAAAATCTGCATTAATTATTAAAGTATGGTGGTAGGTGAGGAAGTATTTAATATTACAAAGTGGGAAAAACTATAAATAGAATGTCGAGGAATTTCATTATTTAATTTGCGTATATGAAGAAAGAAGCACTTTTGCATCACTGTAAACTAGGGCTTCTAGAACTGATTCGTGTGAAGAAAAATTTAAAGAGTTTGAGCATGAGTAACTAGTTTGGATTTGTGAACCAGAAGGAAGGGATTTCACAGGTGTAAGAGAAGTTGTGAGAAGGTGCCATCTTGTGAAAGTATTATCCCAGCTAGGGTTTGAAAAACTAGGGCATGGGTTTAAGAGGTTTTCTTCACAAGTTTGAGATCTAAGGTTGGAAGAAGTGGAAGAGTAGAGTAACAAGAAGTGATTAGAGTGATAAGAGAACCTAGGCAATGGAACCTAAGAAACCAACCATGTCACCCAAGAAGCCAAAGGGAAAGGGAAAGGAAAGAGAGCCAATAACAACCACCACAAGCATGAATGAGGAGTGGTATGCAGAAATGTAGTCCTTGGATGGGGTTTTGCTTGGGAAGGAGTGGGAATCCCAATTGAGAAAGATGGCGGTGAGAAATTATAACCATCACACAAGCACAACAGAGAAGGAAATGGTGCTGGAGCTAGTGCACCTAACGAACAAAAGGACACCAGAGGGTTTGGCCATTTATAGCAATGAGGTAAAAGTGAAGTTGGAGAAGGCAGGGTTATTGCAACTATATGAGTTTCCCTACTTTGGAAATCCTGAGTGCCTCTATCAGTGGCTGGTGTCACGTGTGCATGAGGACCACTTTTACTTCATGGGGTGTAAGATGTGCATAACCCCTCATCTAATTTTTAATTTTATAAGCCTCATCTGCATGAGGGAGGTAACATAGATGATGACTTGAGCGACAAGGAAGCCATAAAAGAAATCGTCACTTTGCATATGATTACAAGTAGGGGTCAAGATATTTTGATATTACGAAATATTAGATCCTGTCATGAGAATGGCCACACACCTGGTCACAAATTTAAATGATCAAGAAAGGTGGACGCAAGTAAATAAGGCCTGGTTGAATGTATGCAGGAAAATATCAGAGGGCACAATCTACAATTTATCGGCCTTCATTGCAGATGAGATAATCAGTAGCACATAAGAAGGAGACAAGATACTCTTTGGAAATGTCCTCCTGACAATTGTATTTTTGGAGATAGGAGTGCCTGACATGGCAGAAAAGTTTGTTTGGGAGTATCTAGCTAAAGATCCCTCACCCGTGAAAATATTTTCAAAGTATACATGTGAAACAATGACAGCCTCCCACAAGGCGTGCCTGGACAAGTGGTATAAGTGCTTAAGGGATGCGTTCGGGGTAGAGTGGAAAATAATAGAACAAATATCAGTGCTTACAACAAGAGAAGCTAAGTTTGTTGTGTACCAGCACTTCTACATAGGAAGATTCAAGTTGGTGGATGAAACCATGAGCCCATGGTGTAAACTCCTATTCTCCTTCACCACCTAGTACTTCCAAGTGGGAGTTAACAGGTTCAAAGAAGAAAAGAGACTAAGGTTTGACCTTAGTAAAGTTGATCAGGACCACAGGGAGATGCACATAAAGCTAGTCTACCCCAAGAAGCAAGCGTACGTGGAAAATTACGTAGCGCTTGAAATCAGAATGATGAAATCCCTAACTCTAACAATTACAGGAAAGTCTGTGATGTGTGTATATCTCTACATTAGGCCAAAATTTGAGAAAGGCACATACCTAGAGAATGATGTCTCCATACTTGAAGATCCCATGGGTAGAAGAAATCCTATGCTCAATAAAAGGGAGAGAGAAGAAGAAAAAGCACCAAGTGTGTAGACTACCCAACCAATAAGTGCGTCTGTGTCAATTGCCAAACCTAGCACCTATACGTGTAGGAAGAAATCCCTAGTAAAGGAGAAGACCCCGGAAGAAGAGGCACTAGAGCAACCCCTTGCCAAGGAGAAGTCACCAGAGGAAGTAGAGAAGGTTGGATCCCTTGCGGAAGAGTCACCTCTCAGAAAGAAGTAGAGGATAGAAGAGGAAGCTGACTTGGAGGAGATGGAGAGCTTGGAGAGATACATAGGTGAAAAGGATGATGATGATGATGAAGATGACGATAAAGAAGATGATCCTGAAAGAGATCAAGAGCCACCTATCTTCAATGTGCATGATTCAGAAGAAGAGGGTGGAGAAGAAGAACATGAGTTCCTTTTTGTGTGGTGCAAGGGTATCCAGGATGAGGAAGGTGCCCAGGACATGGGAAGAAGTGAGGAGGTTGGCATGTAGAAGTAGGAAGCTCCAAGCCTTACACAGAAGCAAGTAAATGAGGCAAGAAAAGAGAAGCAACAAAAATAATTGAGGCCTTGGTAGAACAAGAATTAGAACATAGTGCTAACATAGTGATGGAAGAGGGTAAGGAGGAAAGAGTTGAGAAAGAACAAGTCAGTGTGGGAGGAGGTCCCAATCTAATGGTGAGTTTCCCTAAAGCCACATGCCTAGGAAGGAAGATCCTTGATACAGAATGAGGATAGGTCATGGGCTATGTTGATGACCAAAGGAAGGTGTTACGTGTGCGTTTCTAGAGCACTGTACCCATGGAAGAAATTCTAGCTATGGAGTCATTTGACGAGGAGGGTATGTACCCCAGGATAAGGAAGATGCTCTCTTGGGTGTTTGAGTCCCATATTGATGAGCCGAATCAAGTATACCAAGGGAAATCATGCTAAGACCGGAGTCTAAGGGAACTAACCCTTGGTAATTGCCCAAAACTCTCGGATAAGCGGCTTCTGTAATGCGTTGAACAAGGTTATGGTCGAGATTGAGGCTAGGATCTTTGGAAGAAATGATAGAGTAATATTTCTAGAGGAAAAGCTAGAAAAGAAGGAAGAGGAGGAGCTAAGAAGACTAAGGGCTTGAAACAAGAAGAGTTGATTAGCGTGCAGCTGAAGCATGAACTAAGGGATGAGAAGGAAAAGGTGCGTGAAATATACAAAAATATGGAGTCTATCACAAGCGCCATTATGTTGAAGCATCTAAACCTAACACCACCTATGCATAAAGTATGGATCCGCTCTTGAATGCTTAGAAGATCTGACGTGCATCCTCACCATGGAGAGACAACCGTTGGCCTTGGAGTCCACGAGAAGAAGTGACAGCACACTTGGAGAGGGAGGAAAATTGAAAGTGGTAGCAATCATTGCTGAGTATAGAAAGGTACTTGCAGATGTCAATATTGCTACCCAATCTGCTGAGGCCACGTATGATAATTACGCAAACATGGATAGAGTGGCGAGCATCTTGGTCACCACTCACAAAGTAGAGCTGAAGGAGTTTCAAGAGAATAATAAGGGAAATAGGGTGGAAAGGGACATAATCCTTTCCAAGGTCAAAAATAAATCTGAGGCCATTGAAACCTTAAGGGGTTCAATAAAAACTAGTTGAAAGAACTATAGCCACATATTACTATAAGGATGGATGCATTTGAAGACATGAGCAAGGAGTTTGAGAAAATTGTTGACACTATGGATGGTCAAGGAGATGGACTTAATTTTGGGGAGGTAAGTGCCCTATTCGAGACCTCTTTCAGAGAGTGCAAAATGAAGTCGATGCCTGGAACAAGTTGGAGGCCGACTTGTAAAAATATTTTCCTAGCTTGTTGCAGTAATGCCATCACTTCCAAATTCTTTCTTCTTTCCCAAATTCTTCATCCCCTTATTATTTTTCCAAGACATAAGTCTACTATGATTCTTTATCCATTGGAGAAGTGTTCCCATGGATGGAGAACAGGCGTAGTGTGGGGTGATGTTGGGACCCCAAAATATTGGCTGAGTACAAAAAGGCACATAGGCACGTAAGGAGAAGGCACACAAGACAAGGTTTAAGGATTGGTTTAAACCCGTGGCACGTGTGTGGAAAGAGATGTGATTTAAGGACTTATCCATATTTGAAATTTCGATAGGACACGAGAAAATCATGACCCAACCGTGCATCCGGAGTGGATAAGGTGTCACCTGTAACGTGATGCCCAGGAAAGGAATATGCCTGCGATAGAAGGTTCTAGAAGACATCATGGAAAAAGTGGAGAGCTCAGGCTTGGAGAAGCATGCTCGATGGAGGACCACATTTAGAAACCTCGGCATCGATCTAAGGTGCAGAAGGATGAGTTGGCACTTTGGGATGCCTATATATGCGAGTGCTTGCAGGAGAAAAGAGAGAGATATCAGATAGAAAAGAGATGAGAATATAGAGAGTGGAGCTCTGCATAAATATTGTGAGAACTCTATGGGATTGGGTAGAGGCTATATAAGGAAGTAATGTATTAAGGGGCTAGGATATAAATTTTTCTTTGTATGGATGAAGGATATGATGCCTACTTTGATGTATGACTTTGGTCTGATCAAGTTGTGGTAGTTTAATGGATCTATTTAATGTAATGAGATTACAAACTTGAATGAGTATGAATGTAATTGATTCGGTTCATATCTATATATTTTCATTTATGTTCATGGATGTTATGGAATAGATGTAAATCCTTATGTATTTTCCTTTTTGTTGTAGTTCTATCTCATTATCCTGTAAGTACCTTCTACTTTTGGAATGAATACATTTGTCTAGAGATTGTTCTGATCCCTATGATGATTTTATGTCTCATTTCCACCTTTATTCATTATGTTCATGACATAGATGATGGTTTCCCACTTAACTCACATAAAAGAGAGACTCAAAGGTGCCCATGTGTGCCTCGGTGAGCGCCTTGGTGCCGCATTGGGTGATAGGATGGCGCACATGGGATTTATTTCCTTTGTGATGGGTGTAAAAATGACTACAATATTCCACACAATGTTGGTAAGTGAACCCTAATTTTCCCACATGACAAATTATTTTGCCAATTTGTTTTTGAACCCACCACGGGAAGATTTACAACATTTGTGCCCAATATTGATTCCACAAAATCCATAAAAATTATATATTTCAAATTTTTTTTTGAAATTCCTAAATCCCACAAAAAGTGTCGACATTAATATTCCTTGAGTTATATCCAAGATTTCAAAAAACTAGCTGAAAGAAGATATATCGATTAAATAGGTTCAAAGGAATTATTGACCTTTCTTTTTAAGCTTTACAAAATTAGCAAGTAAAAGTCAAAGATAATCCATATTACTTCTCTCAAGCCTCATCTCCATCTAATTCATCAAGTGGTACCCATGAAAATCCTATCCAAACTCCTACTAATACTCCTTTTCTATGAACCCTCTTGTTTCGTTGAATATCAAAAGCACTTGAGAGGGGGTTTGAATCAATTTTTATTAAAAATTAAAAAATTCAAACTTTCTATTTTACTTAACTTGAATCACTAGTTGGACTAATAACACAAGAAAATATTGAAATAAGTAACACAAAATATGTTGACATAGAGTTTATAGTGGGAAACCCAAGAAGGAAAAAACCACTATGAAATCAACCTTTTATTAGAACACCAATTTTGAACACTAATTTACAATTGACCAAACATCTACTTGATTTGTGAAGCACCAACTTCAAATGACACCTAGTACCAACTAGATGTAGGAATGAGCACCCACTCGACCTTGTAGAGAAAGAAGCACCAACTTCTTCTAGCTTAAGCACACACTTAGCAAATTAAATCATAACACTTTAACATATAGTTTCTTTGTTGTTTGATCAACTGATTATGGACTCTTTACTATCACAATGTAGTTGTTTCACTGACTTTACACGCTATAGACCTCATTATGAAATGACCTCTATATGTGTTTTCAAATTTTACAACCTTATGACAGTTTTCTTCCTTCTATCTCAGTCATCTACCTTCAATCTTAGTATAAAATATTTTCATATTACTAAGCATGTTTGTCATTGTTCACTTTAGGTTCATTCTTCACTCTTATTTCACACTTTTTTCTATCTTCCGAGTTCTTACTATTTCTCTACAATTCTTCAATTTGTTGTCCCTTTCTTATAGTCTTCTTTTGTTCTCTATTTCCTTCTTAATTCATTTATTTGCCTTTGTTATCATACCTTCTTCATTCACTATTTTCCCTCTGTTATCATACCTTCTTCATTCATTATTTTTCCTCTCATTATCATACCTTCTTCATTCAATGTTTTTCTTATATTCACTCTTTTTTCATACTGTGTACTAATTAGAATAAATCTTGGTTATTGTATCAATGTCTTGGTCTATATATCATTAGTTTTGCAATATGAAAAAATACAAATTAGAAAACTTATGCTTGTCGCTTTTAACTCCCACACATCTTATTGTAACTCCACATTAAAAAAACATGATCCCCTTTACAACTTCAACAAACCTCGTATTTCTAACTTCACATCTCACACCGACATCTAATTCCATAATTCACCCCTTGACCTTTTAGTTCACTTTGATATTTCAAAGGATACTTGCAATTCAAAAATTTTCATGACCATATATCTTCCTTTCAAGGTGAGTCGGTTACAGCTAAGAGACTTACTTGGAGAAGATTAAAAATATTGTTGAAAGGATTTTCAAACTTTCACAAGAACAAACTTCCATATCTTTGTAATTTAGTTCAAAGAAGAATGACACTCTTTCTATCTCTTTCATATTGTCACCAAGGATATATCATGCAGGATTGAAAACTTGAGAGTATTCCTTGACTTCTTCATAGGAGAATATGCAATTGAATTTTCCTTATTGAGCATGAAGAAAAACCCTTTTGAAGAAATCTAAGTTCAATTTTGAAGTAACCTTTCAAAAACCTTATCTACAGCTAATTTTTGCATGAGTGGTGATTTGGAGCACCATTGATTTGACATCTGAAACTAGTTCACAATCTTAGGATACAATATTTAGCCATAACACATGCTCTATTTCATAAAATTTCATTGAAAGCATCTCAAGCAGATTGTTTCCTTGACAAAAAACCATGACTATGCACGTTATTGGGAGTTTCATTTATTAAAAATATCTTTCTACACTTGAGGAGATCAAAAATTTCATTTTTCATTTTCTTTGTATCCACATAGATTTTCCTCAAATTTTATGAGATTTGGTTGGTTGTAAAATTTAATTCGATCAAAACAGCTTATTTTGAAACCCTAGCTTAGAATACCCACTATTGTAGAGCCCGAGAGCAGAATTAATTCATTTTTTTCTTAAGAGTAAATGAAATTCACAAGTTTGAGTTGCTATGGAGTTGTGATAGAGTGCCACTAATTTTCCAACCATTTATTTGATGCAACACTTCTTCAATTTCTTCTCCTAGAAGCAAGATGAGATAGTACATGATCGGTAAAGTAAAGAGCAAGAGAACTTTCTTCAAAATTAATTTCAACTTGGTAAATTAATTTTCAAGGTTTGTGAATGAATTTGGACCATGATAGTACCTACCTTGAATGTTATAGACCTCCTGAAAAACACATAGACTACATCAAATCATACTTTTATTGATTTCCTATAGTTTCTCTGAGAACATGCTTCCAAAACCTATGTCACCAAGTAAGATTGACAAGAAACACATTCTTATGCCAAAAAAGTTCATAATAGTGATGTATAGAGTTTATCTAATCACTTTTCATGATGAAAATGATGTTTAGAGTACTAGATTGAAAAGAACAACTCGTAGAATAGTGGTTCCATGAAGATTGAAGCAAGATTTCTTGACTCCTTTCTAGGATAACATAAAAGGACCGAGTTCATGTATAACATTTCACCTATCAACCATTTCCACTTATCAAACATCTTGTTAGAAACCTGTGAATATTATTTAATCTCTTATTACAACTATTTCACCACTGTTGGATCTTATACAATATTGTACTAGTTGACTTGAGAGAGAGATAAATCTTGTTGTTCTATGGTTTATGGAGCAATCACTTGAAAGACTCACGTTATACCTTTTTCTAGTCATCATCATGCCTGAGGATATTTTTAGAGATCCCTAAAGCATTTTTATCTCTCAAAGGATTGATTAAATAACATAACAACTCAATTTGACCTTGATCACACAGGGCGATGATGCCGAAAGAAAAAAGAAACCTCTCGAAAAATGCTCATATCTTTTCAAAAACATGTCCAAATGACTTGAGACTTTTTGCACTAGCTCAAGCTTGGAATCCAATATCATAATTACTTCTATGATTTATATAAAGAAAACACTATATTTTTTTGTGACCTAAGAATCCAAGCAGCTCCAAATGCACTTTTCAAGAAGGTTGTTTTACAAAAACTTGAATAACTTTCTCAAATGACCTCCTAAGGGCATAAAAGTTTTTGTGAAGCAAAAGGAAACCTTCATAAATCATCTCCCATGAGATGTTTTGATAGGAATAGATATGAAATTATCTAAACCATATCATTTGTATGCAAAACAAATGGTTCCCAAATGATGGTTTTGGCTAGAAGTAGAATTTTTCTCCAAACCTATTTCTTGACTTTTTAGAGCCTTAAAATGAGTTATTTACCTATTATACACATGATCCAAGCATTTTAATGATTAAATTTAAACCACAAAGACTCACATGACTCCCATGCACTTAAAGGACATAAATTTTGCTTAGCATGGACTAAAAAGAAACCAACACTCTATGACTCCCAGGACACACTATTTACATGAAAAAGAAGCACTGGAAACCATAGACACATCGATGATAACCAGATGTAAAGGTGGGAAACAAACTCCCCCTTTGTCATTGATGTCAACACCCACACAAGCCAAGACAAATTGATGAGAGACTATGACAATCCACATGACAGACCAACAACATATACATGTTCCCAGGTACATATTCTCCCCCTTTGAAATACATGACAAATATAGGACACATAAATAAATGACAAGAAACAACAAACATACCTCAAGATTTCTCCCCCTAGGCTTTAGGCATACATTAGACACAATAAGCACCATGCATGACACAAGACAATTTCAAAAGATTGATATGAAGACATACACTGAGCTGAATAATAACATAAAAGTAACAAAATTTAGAGAAAGAATGTTATGAACAACACCATGAGCTAGTAGGCTATCTCCACCTCTCTTGAATATCTTTTTGGCAAATTACAAGAGCTGATTTTGCAAGAATAATACTCCTTGAGTTGTTCAAGGCCTCTTAAAAACTGATAGGAGCATGAATGAATCCCAATTCATCCATGAGATGCTCAAATTACACCATTGGAAGTGGATTTTTAATAATTTCTGCAATATCTTCTTTTGTTCTCACATACACAAGATTAATCTTCTTATCATTTGCTTGTTCCCTTAAGAAATGAAATATGATTGGAATATGTTTTTTCTTTGAATGGAATATTGGATTTTTTGAGACACTAATGGCACTAGTGCTATAAAAAAACAAGGGAGTTGGTTCATCAAAATTTACCTTGTAGTCTTCCAACATTTTCCTCATCCAAAGAACTTGAGTGCAACACATGGCAACAACTATGTACTCTTCTTCACAAGTAGATAATGCCACTGAAGATTGATTTTTACTCATCCATGACACTAGACATTTTCCAACAAAAAATATCCACCACTTGTGCTCTTCATGTCATCAATATTTCCAGCCCAATCTACATCAATGTATGCTCTTATATTGAAGTCTTTTCTTGTAGGATACCAAAGGCCATACTCTAAAGTTCCCATGAGATATCTAAGTATCCTCTTAACTTCCTTGAGATGTGTCTCTCTTGGGTCTTCTTGAAATCTTCCTGCTAAACCCATAGCTTGCATTATATCAGGCCTTGATGCGGGGAATAAAGAAGGCTACCTATCATAAATATGTATAGTGTTTTGTCCACTTTAGGTGAGTTATCTTCTTTGCTTAACTTTCATCCTACCTCCATTGGTGTGCTTATAGGTCTCATATATTCCATTATAAACGTTTTTAGCATTTTCTTAATGTATTTAGCTTGGGATATAAAGATGCCTTTATTTGATTGGTTTATATGAAGACCTAGAAAGTATGAAAGATCATCAATTTCAAACTCTTTACTCATCACATTAGAAAATTCATGAGTCATCCTTTCATGATCCCCTCCAAAAATGATGTCATCAACATAAACTATGACAATTAACAACTTGTCTTCTTCTTCCTTGATGTAGAGATTTCTATTAGCTACTCCCTTTTTGAAACCTTACTCAATGAGATAAGCATCTAACCTACTATACAAATCTCTATGAGCTTGTTTGAGCCCATAAAAATCCTTTTTCAACCTACATACATAGTCCTTATCTTCACTTAAAGAGAATCCTTCAGGATGCTCAATATACACTTCCTCATTTAAGTTTCCATTTAGAAAGGTAGATTTGACATCCATTTGAAAATTTTTGATTTTCTTGTGAGCTACATATGCCAAGAATAATTTGATAGATTCCATTCTTTCCACTGGTGCAAAGGTTTCATCAAAATCAACTCCTTCCATTTGTGCATAGCCTTTACACACAAGTCTTGCTTTATTCCTTGTCACTTCACCTTTTTCATTCATTTTATTCCTGAAGACCCATTTTGTTCCTATGAAATTCTTTCCTTTTGGCCTAGGCACAAGCTCCCACATTTCATTTTTTTCAATTTGATCAAGTTATTCATTCATTGCATCTATCCAATTTTTTTCATTGCATGGTTCCTCCACATTCTTTGGTTCTATCATAGATAAGAGGGTTGTGTTCTCATTGTTTTGTTGACTTCTTAGCCTCCTTATGACAAGAACACCCCCTTTTTATTCCCTATAATCAGATCTTCCGAATGATCTCTTTTGACTTTCCTTGAAGGTGTCTTGGTGTCATGCCTTTCTTCTTCTTCTTCTTCCACTTCTTCTACCTCTTCATGTGTGCCTCTTATTTCATCATCATCATCATGATTTTCAATGGTATGTGTATCATCTTCATGGTTGTCCTTAGGCTGATTTCTGATTTTTGAAGGCTGAGTTTCATATATTTGTAAATTTGTGATTTCAACTACCTTTTTAAGTCTCTTTTGTAACATCCATAGGTTGCACTAACTGATGAATAACCAAGAAACATGCCCTCATCAAACCTAGAATCAAACTTTCCCAAATCTTCTTCATCTCTCTTTATGTAGAACTTTCTCCCAAAGACTCTTATATGCTTCACATTAGTTGGTCTTCCTTTCCATAGTTCATAGGGTGTTTTGATGTTATATACTCTTAATTGAGATATTTTGAGGATATACATAGTTGTGCCCACTGCTTCATTCCAATAGCTATCAGGAAGTCTTGATTCATTCAACATAGTTCTGTTCATCTCTTGTGCGATCATGTTCTTACTTTTAACTACACCATTTTGTTGTGGTGTCCTAACAGCTGAGAATTGCCTTTGTATTCCACGTTATTTGCAATAGTCATAAAATTCATTAGAAAAAAATTCTCCACCCCTATTTGACCTTAAGCATTTAATTTTTGTGTTCTTCTCATTCTCCACAAGTGTTTTGAATTCTTTGAATCTATCCAAGGATTCTAATTTGTGTTTCAAGAAAGCTACCCATGTCATCCTGGTAAAGTCATCAATTAAAATCATGTAGTACTCATCTACTTGCATACGTATAGTTCTAATAGGCCCACATCAATATGTATGAATCAACTCTAAAGGTATATTAGTTGAATACTCTTTTGATTTGAATTCCCTTCTTGTCTGCTTTGCCATGTAGACAAGATTTACACATAGAATATGTTGTTTTCAAATTTTTAGCATGTTTCTAACTCCTTCTTTAGAAATCCATTTCACAAGCTTATCAAAGCTTATGTGTCATACTCTCTTGTGCCATAACTAGTTGTCATCAATTTTTCTTGTAAAGCACTTTTCTTTGTTTACCTCTTTGAGCACATACATGTTATTTTTTATTTTTTCTTTTCCAACTCTCTTCCCTATTTTTTTATCAATAATTTTGCACCCTTTATCATTAAAAATCATATTGTAGCCTTGTTTACACATTTGGCTGACACTAAGCAAGTTATGTTTGAGCCCTTCTACATATAACACATTTTCTATAACAGTTTTGCCATTGTCAAGACTAAGAGTTCCTTTGCCCACAATATTTGCAGAATTATTATCAGCAAATATAATAGCCCTGAAGCATTATTTGACAAAGAAATGAACTTAATTTTGTCACATTTCATATGACTGCAATAGCCACTATCCAAGTACCAAATGGTCCCTTCATCTTACACATGAAATGCAGTTTGAGCTATCATACCATTCTCTTCTTTCTTGTTTGATTTATCTTTCACCACATACATCCACTTAATTTGTTTGGGTGTTTGTAAGCTGCACATACCAGATATATTACCTTCCCTTTTACATTTGTAACACAGAAGATTATGATTTAATCTCATATGCTGTAAGTTATAATTCCTCCTACTACCTCTAGCATTTCTTCTACACTTTGAAGCTTTGTGACCAAATTGATTACATGAAAAACAATAGCCATAGAAGGAATGAGAATACCTCATAGCATATATGATTCTTGGAGAGTTTTCCTTCTTCTTGCAGATTTAGTGGCCTCTTTGTTCATGGTATATGAGACACTTGATGTAGAATTATCTTCTTTCTTCTTTGATGGTTCATCTTCCTTATTCTCTTCCTTAAAACCAATACTTGTTTTGTCACTTATATCCCTTTGAGTGCTTAGGATGTTTGTTAGAACATTTTATCTCCTTTCTAGCTTCTCATACATCTTCATTTTTCCATTTTTATGTTCTAATTTAGCCTTGTGAAGTTCTAAATATGATTTCAGCCTTTGACATTCTTCTTCCTTTGCTTTGTAGGATTGGGAAATATTTTCCATCTGATTTTCAAGCTCCTTGAGTTCACTCATTTCATCTTAATTATTTTGGATTAGTTTCTTTTCAATAATATGTATTTGTTCTTCATAATTCTTTAGGGAGGATTTTAATTTTTGGTTCCTTCTTTTGCAAATTTGAAGTTCTTAAAGATCACTTACTTATTCAACCTCTAAATTTACTTATTCCTCTTCTTCATCTGAGTCTTCATAGCTGACCATATTCTTCCCCTTATTATTACATTCCTTTGAAATTTCCAAAGCCATAAATAAGGTTTCACTTTTAGTTCCATCACTCTCACTTTCTGAGCTACTTGAATCACTTGATTCTAAGTCACTTGAATTTTCTTTAGAGTAGAATTTTTTCTTATTCTTGAAATACTTCTTCTTGTTGCCCTTCTTCTTATAGTCCATATTTTTCTTACCATGTTTATGATCTTCTTTTTACATTCAAATTCAACCTCCTTGTTCTTGTTTGAAAATTTAGTAGTAAAGTGTCCTAATTTACCACAATCGAAACATTTAAAGGCAAGCTTACTTTATATTTTCCTTTGCCTCTTCCCAACCTTCTCACAAACAAATATTTAATCTTTTCAACATCTTCTTCATTCTCCAAATCGGATTCTTATTTCTCTTCTTGAATGAATCTCTTTCTTGGATTTGAAGGAAACTTATTTCTTGGCTGATTTGGCTCCAATTTTCCTCATTTCATAGGCTGATAGAATGTTTTGTAGTTCATCTAGGGTCAAGGTATTCATGTATTTTCTTCCTCAATGGCTGAAACTTTTGCATCATACTTTGAAGTTAAGGATCTTAGAACTTTCTGAACAATGACTATTTCTTCTAGCTTCTCTCCTAAGCCTTTGATCATGTTTATTATCTCATCTACCCTCTCGCATGTATGCTGCTATGATTTCATCTTCTTTCAATTTTAAACTTTCAAATTATGCTTAGTAGGTCTACAATTTTGCAAGCTTGAATTTTTCATCTCCCTCATAGATGCTTTGTAGTTTGGACCAAGTCTCCTTGGATATAGTTGTGGTCTTATTGTTTCACCAACATCCCAAGGCGTCTTTGGCACATGACTCAAATAGAACCGAGCACTCAACTAAAGCACACAAGGGTACCAGGTCCCTCCTTTATGACATCTTTGTCAAGAGTGTTAGCATGCATGTTGGTTGAAATTCATGATCGTGATCTATTACATCCCATAATAGTAATAAGGAAACCATATCTAGGCATACAAGAATCATATCTAACATATAACATATTGGAATTTAAACAAGAACAAATATCGATCCACTCTACAAGATCCATTAACATTTTTATTGATAACTAGAATCCATCCACATAATTCCATTATATTAATCCACTAATAGTACAATAGTTGAATACATACATAATAATGTCACCATAATTCATGTGCACCCATAAACTAACATCATAACCCTAAAAAACATGTATGATGTCTAAACCATGTAAATCATTACATATATAGGGGTTGGGAATTTCCTTTCACCACCTAAGCATCCTTAAAATAGGTTGCATGCTAAGAATAGTCATGTGTCATTTATAAGAACAACTAGAGAGCATGCAAGTCTAACAATAAATCATCTATAGATAACTCTAGTTTACATCCTATTATTAGCTCCACATTATGCATGTCACTTTATATTCCTTGGCTTGAGGTATTCTCCCAAAATATAATTTTCTTGAACTACAAGTCTTATTATTTTAATCTTATCTTTATACTTTTCTTGACCACCACTCCAAGTCTTGTTAGGAAAATATTATTTGTTCGTGAAAACATTATATTGTTATTTTTGTAGGTGTGTATGTGAGGTTGTTTGTAACAACTCACGTATATTATAATTTGTTGGAGAGTCTTGTGGGAAGAGTTGCTAAACCAACCTCCCTAATTATAGTTGTATTTCCTATATATTTGTAATCATCATCTTCATGAAATACACAAAAGCTTAATATTATTATTGTACACTCTTGCATAAATCTAATCTTGCTACTTTATTTGGTATTAGAGTGAGTTAGCCTACAGATTATTATGAATTTTTAATATTAGTAAGGGGAAGAATTTATGTATCATTTCCCTTATCAATGAAGATTTCATATTTTAGGTTTGAGCATTTTGTTCTGGTGTGTATGGTTTGATCCTTCTTGCCAACTATTATCAAATATACTGGGACATATTGCTAATCTAGTTATCATCCTTAAAGAGAAGTCTAGTATTTTCTATTGTATCATCAGGTTGTTTATTTTAGAATCTACATTGTTTGATTCATAATTTGTAGTACATCTACTGGCATGGTGTTTTAGTTTCTAGTACAAATGATCTAGAATTTTTCCAAGCCACCCCGAATGGTTGGATGTATTGCACAATATGACACTAGAGGAATACAACACTATAAACTAGTCTACCAAAAACAACTACATACTAGGCTTCTCTTATCTATTGTCTTCGTAAAGCTTCGTGGATCTATGAAATTGAAACCAACCATTGAACTATTATTGGGAGTAGTATTTACACCTTTTACACAGATTTAAATACATTGTGTTTGAGCTATCCACATCACATGAATTTTATACAAAATTGTCTTCACTACCATACATGTCTACCACGTTATAGTCTCCAATTAACACAATATAGAATATACAAATAACATATAGTCATTTGTGTGTTTAGTTGGCACTTTATATGTAGACATTAAGTGTCAATGTTTTTTTATTAAGGGCAAATAGTTTTGAAGGGACTATACCCTATATAAAAAGGGCTCAAAAGCCGATAGTAAAGATGAGAGAAGCAGCCCGAGAGAAGGGCAAAACAATAACCAAGGAAGGCTCAATGACCCAAATATTACAATATAGGTGAAAAAAGGATCTAAACGTACAAAGATACATAAATAAGAAGGAAAGATAAAAATAAACCAAAAGAGAAACAACATGAAGAGCTCCGCCAAAAAACAGCTCCAGAACCACCCGATGACAACTACATCACACCAAAAATAGCATCACAATAGCCCGTTACTTGATGGCTCTGTCAATTTTGGTCTTGATAACTGCGGTGACATTAAGTGTCAATGTTATTCAAAATTTCATGTTTCCATTTATAAAATTAGAATAAGTTTTTCAATTAAAAGGGATTTTAGAAGTATTCATTTCATTAGTGTCGTCAAAATAATTTCCATTTTAGTGTCAATTAGTCATTGCTAATAATTGTCAAGTTAGTCCATCCTCATCACAACAAAATGTATATTTTGAGTTCTTGTGTTCTTGGGTTATTATGTAATTTTAATAAAAAGTATTTAAAAGTCTATATTTTAGTATTTTTGTCAAATCATTGGTTAGTTTAGTATTTTAGTATTTTTCTTTTGTGATTCAAGTTATCAAGTTGAGTATTTTTGGGTATGTTGTCAAAAAGTTAAAGATTCACGTAAATAATATCCAAGTTATATAGTCATCAAAATTTGTGAAAATAATTTTTTTGCCTTACGCATGCATTATCACTGGAATGTGATGTCCAATATGTAAAATTGAGCTTCATGTCCACATTTCATTAAGCTAGCCGTGTTACACCGAGGTTGGAGGCAACGAGAGGAAGAAGTTAATTTAGTGACCTCTCGCCACCACCAATGACGATGCCGCACAATAGATGTGGTGGTATATACATATATATCGTGTGAGTATATGTTTTTAGTGTGATTTTTAGTTTTTCAGATCATCGCTATGTTTTACTTGTGTTTTGTTGCTTTGTGTGGTGTTTGGTGGATACTAGAAAAGAGTTGTGTTGGAGCGCAGATGACTTTTAGTGATCCTATGATTGATGTGATCCTATAACTACCATACTTCATTAGAAGATGGTTTGCTTGTGAATACATTCACTTGCAATGGTGACCATGTGCAATAAGATATAACTAGCAAGATCCATTTAGTAGTATGTACTTTGATACAATTTACTTCTTAGTACTCACATGTGAAAATTTCACATTTTAGGGGTAACATGACACCGATGTTCCATTTCCATTATGAGCCTAAAATTTCTAAATTCAAGGGCAACTTCTAGTGTCGATGGAAATTTTCTTTATTGTTCAAGATCAAGTGGCGTAATTGACAACAATGGCTACAACTAAGAACATTGCGATTCTTAGAGGTGGAAATGTGAAATATTTCCAGATGTGTTCTATTTTTAGTTTGGCGAGTTGTGTTTCCTATGTCATTCCCTATAGTGAGATATTGATGAGGGCTAAAACATATTACTTTGCACATCATGATGTGGTTTGTGGTAAACCACTAGTATCATTTTATGGTCAATTGTTGTAAAATCATCGGTCGGGTTTGAGATTGTCTTGTGAAAATCACCCATTCATGAAAGCAGGTGCAAGTACAAAGATAGGTTTTCCCCATGTTCGCACCAAGGTGGGGAATGTTAGGAAAAAATTATATTTTTATTTTGGTAGGTGTGTATGTGAGGTTGTTTATAAAAACTCATGTATATTAATTTTTTTAGAGAGTCTTGTGGGAAGAGTTGTTAAACCAACCTCTCTAATTATAGCTATTGTATTTCCTATATATTTGTAACCCATCCTTTGTAAAGGAATACACATAAGCTTAATATTATTGTTCCACATTCTTGCATAAATTTGGTCTTGCTACTTTAAGTCTATCTTTAGCTTCTTGTCCCAAAACTGGCCAAGAGTTGATCCCTTATATGCAATCCTTTCTTGTCTTCTAAGAAAAAACCCTATCCTCCCCATACGTGCATCCTCATGTGTGTTTCTTCTCCAATTCCTTCACATGCACTAAACTCTTCCTGGGTACTTATTCATTTTTATATGCTCAACATTACCCCACACTAATGATGTCATTCGTCCTCATAAATATTTGGATTCTCCAAGAAATAATAAAAGAATAAAGAATAAAAAATATGTACCTGACTTGCACCAAAGAATGACATAATTCTACTACTATGTAAGGAGGATGGGGAAATCCTTATTTAATGATGCCTCCATGGCATTCCATCCCTCCACTTCAATCTGTGTTTGTTTAAACAAATCCCCAATCATGGCACTGACTTCATCAAATGTCAACTCTTCTCCCTTGGCCTTGAATTTTTGACCATTATTTCTAAACTTGCCAAAGGTCCGTCAATGTGTCCATAACTTGGGGATATAATTATTTCAAATTATTCTTAATATAGGCCCTCAATATTTCAATTTCCTCAGGATATTATTCTTCACCTTTACCAAGATCCTATCACATTTTGACCAGCTTTCCCTTGTTCCTCGCCCGGAACTCCTTCAGGTCTGCATCATGTGTGGCTACTAGAAAACTTATCACATGATCTTGGTCTTCACATTTATCATACATAACCTCTGCCATATGATCCATGTTTTTAACTGACATAAGAAGCTCAGTGTACTGAGTTATGGTCACCTCAATTTTTTCTTTCTCTTGCTATTTTTACTGCGTCATAACTTCTTCCACAGACTCTAGTGCCAAGTTTTTCTTTTGCATCGTGATTATGCATGTTAAATCCTAAAAAAATAATGGAGGGATGTATCATACATTTTTGTAGGGGGTTACATTTGGGCGCACTAGTATGAAAAAATATGATATCAACTATGCCTTTTTATAAGCCTTGCATAACCTTCCCTTTTCATCCAGAAGCTCAACCTTTAACTGCACAATAATATGTTCTTTTCCCTTGATCTCCCTATCTCTCTCAATAATTTCCTTATTCTTCTCTTCTAACTTCTTTTTCAATGATTTTATTTTGTTATTCCTCCTGAACAATCTAGCCTCTACTTCCACTAATACCGTATTAAGAACATTACACACTTGTTCATTTGTTAATGACTTAGAATACACTCACCGGATTCATCTCTTTCAAGCTCGATGAAGTGCGCATATCCAAAGAATGCCCATATACTGAATTCAAACTCAGGTTCATCAACATGGGACTCAAACACCCAGAAAACATCTTTCTTGTGCGTGGAAATGCACCTTCCTTATCAAAAGATGACCAATAGAAAATTTGGTATGTTGATACTATAATTTGGGAACGGCACACAAAACCTTGTTAGGATCAACATCATAGGACATAGTAGGTCCTTGAGGAATGTAGGCACACATGCCACCCATATGCACACCCTTTGGGATACCTACTACCAAACTTGTTTCTCCTCCAAAACTTCCAACTTTCTCTTTTCCTTCTTCCTCATCCATGCTACGCTCCACCTCCTGATCGACCAAGTGTTGTATGATACTAGTGACCTCATGTTCCACATAGATTTCTAATTTTTGGATAGGAACATGTGTAGTCTCTTACGTATTGGTCCCTAGTTATTCTTATCCATCCATTTCTTCCTCTCAATCATCCTCTGAAGGCACACTTCACTCCTCATTGGACTCAGGCACAATGTACATAAGGGGCTTATTCTTAAGCTCATGTTCTTCCTCTTCCCCTTCTGTCTTTTCATGCTTCAAGCTCTCCATATTTTCTGAGTCAAAAATATTATCTATTCGTGGTTTCTTCACCACCAAAGACTTCTTCTTCCTTTGAGTATAAATTTTTGTACCTCGCACTTGTCTCCTTTGTCCTTGTGGCCTGGCCTTCATGTGCATTCGACACCCTACTCGTTATGTAATTATCATATTTAATTCTCTTCTTTTCCCCATATTTTCTTTGTGTTGAAGGATGTACTTGAGATACTCACATCATCTTACACATACACAACTTCAATAAACTTAGCCCCCAAATGAATATATAACAATGTTGCAATTGTCTCAACAATCGGTATTGAAATAGGCTTGAGCATATGTATGTCATGTGAGACATATCTTTCCACATAGGCACACTTTTTTGGGTAGACCAAGGTATGATGCATCTTAAGATGCTCTTGGTATACCTCACTTAGATCAAATATTAAATTCTTCACCTATTTAAACTTGTTAACCATGCTTTGGAAGTATTGCGTGGTGAATACAAATGATATCTTACCACGGGCCTTTCGTGTCATTAACCAAAGTGAACATGTCAATACAAAAATGATAGTATCTTTGTGAGCTTGGCCTCATCTTTCACCAAAGTTCTTAGTTGATCCGAATCCTCCATTCTAATCAAAGCATCGCACATGCATTTATACCACTTATCAATGCGTGCCTTATATGTTGTTGACATTTTTTCACAAGTATAGGAAGAAAACCTTTTAGCTTTGGGATGTGTATTCCTCGGGTACTCCCATATTTTATACTTTAGGCCATCACGAACCCCTATCTCTGGAAGATAATCAAAAGAAGGATATTTTCGTACATGATTTTATCCCCATATCGTGCAACATCGATAATGTATTCTTCTATAAAATCTGAGATGTTATAAATAGTTTCTTCGATTATCCTTTTGGATATATTTAACCATCTTTTGTTCACCGGGTCCACCTCTCCGATAGCCTAGCTTTGTAAGAAGAGAACATCCATCTTCATTACCAAATTATTGATATTTTAAATATCAAAGGCATGCACACCCTTCTTGTATTCATACTCCTTTGTTGTCTCCTTCATAGCTTCATCGTCACTTAGATTGTCATCGAACTAATTACAAGTGCGAGATGAGTCCAGTGTACTTATTGATCAATTGTGGGGTTATGCACATTATCCTTCCCAAAAATAGAAGCAAATCCTCATAGACACATGACATCAACCACTGGTATAGGTGCTTAGGCATTCCAAAGAATGGAAGCTTGTATAACTAAAAAAATCCAGCATTTTCCAAAGACCTTCTTTACTAAATCATCAAATACTAGTTTGTCATCAACTATTATTTCTCCCGTAGGCTAAACCAGCTTCCAAAGATAATTGTTTTTAGTCTAGTCATGCTCTATGGTTGTACTCACTTATGGCCATATTTCTTATATGGGATGTCCAATCCTTTCCTAGCAATAAGACCCCATTTGGGTATTACATCTCGAATACCATTCCTCATTAAAAGTTTCCACCACATTTTGCATTTCTACCCTTACCTTTTTCTTAGTTGGTGTGGTTACTTCCCTTCTTGGTGCCATTTCTCTGGTGTGTATTTAAGTTTCTACCCTATGCATTAGTATGTTTACCCCTCGAGTGCTCTGTCTCACTCTTCTTGTGTGGATCCTATACTCAGTGCCCTAGTTTTGCAAAACCCTAACCAGAGAACCCTTTTCTTCTTTTGAACTTCACACTCTACCTCTTAAACTAAAAAAATTCCTTTACCAACTTATTCTTCTCTCATACATGTCCTTTGTTCCAATCTAGTTTGCAAATCATTAACTTCACACTTGATTCTTCAAAATTTCTCATAAGGATGCCCTAGTTTGCAAGAGATCTTTCAAAAATTATCGTAAGGTAAAAATGAATTACCATGACCCTTTATTTATAGGTTTTCAATTTTTACCAAAGATTAATTACACTACTACCTACCACCATACTTCCGTAGTAAATGGATTTTTCTATTTTTTTTTATTCCATGCTCTTAACACACATGCTCACCATACGCTTAAACCTACAATATTTTGGCGCGCAAACTACCATGGCCACAAAATTCCTTTCATGCACTCCCAACGCTAAATCATATCACCTTCTACACCTCAATCCTTGTAGATATTCTTGCTGCTACCTACCTTATGTTATACTCTACACTACTCGTATGTGGCATTTCCTCTAAAGCATTAACCTATTTTCCCACATTCCTATGACCACCATCTTCCAAAGAACCAATATAACCAATCATATGCACTCTCTTGATCTCTACCCTTTCGTGTTTGTCTCTAGAAGACTGGAGCTCAGATTTCTACCCCACACTAAGGGTATATGTGTGGCCCTTTGTGCATGAAATTACTAGGTAGTAATCATCTTTTGGCGTGCAAGCACACTTATTACACAAAACACTAAACTAAATCAACAAAGCATAACAACATTGAAAGGAAACACTTATAAAAGAAATGAATTAAAGGGAAACCTAAGATAAATGGAAACACTTCCTTATTACAAACACCAAGAAGACATATTTAAAGTAGGGCTTCAACCTAATCCCATTGAAGTAACCAAGAAAATGTGTCTCATTAATGCCTACAACTCGAAAGCACCTTCATTAAGTATGTAAGTCACAACATATGGTACTAACCAATGCAATTTGAGCTTTCCATAGTGGCACAAAACTTGGAATCATAAAGAAGAACCATCTATCCAACTTCAAGATTTTTATCCTTAATATGCCTATCATGTCATGCCTTCTACCTGGCCTTTTCTATCTTCTGAATCCATCATGTTATAGCGCGTATTTCATCCAACTGCATTAGTTTATCAATACACTCTTCAAGTTCTTTCTCATCGACAAACCTCCTGCATGCACAATAGGAAGAGAAGGTAAGATGAATTCTACTGGTAAAACAACCTCTACGCCAAACACTAACTGAAAGGGTGTGGTTTTATTCAACCTCTTATAGGTTTTCATGTATGCCCAAAGTACAATAGAGACTTTATCATCCCAGTCCTTCCTTCCAACATCACAAATCTTAGTCAATGTATGTCCCAATATCTTGTTAAAATATTCAGCAGTTCCATTTTCTTGTGGGTGATAGGGTGTTGTTTTATGGTGTGCCACCATAAATTATGCCAACAATATCTTGATAGTCTCATTAATAAAATGAGTACCCATATCACTTTTCGAACTCAATGGGAATCCATACCTACTGATAATGTTCTCCCATAAAAACCTTGTTTTCATCGTTGTCATAATCCTTCATGGCCACTGCTTCTTCCCACCTTATAAGATTATATATACAAGTTATAATCTAGCACAATCCATTCTTACACGCAGGTGGGGAAATAGGACCCACAAAGTCAATTGCCCACTTTTCAAAAGGTCCTGCACTAAAAATAGGCCTCAAAGGAATTTCATCTATATGCATAGGATTTCTAAGGCATTTATAATGGCCACATGTCTTACAATATTTTTTACAATCCTTATACAATGTTTACCACCATAGGCTAGCCGATAAAATATTGCACACAGTAGCATCTCGTACATAATGTCCACTTGTAATCCCACCATGAGATTCCTCCATAATAGCTTATCGCTCATGCTCAAGTACGCATCAACGTAAAACTTAATCTTGGCTTAGTTTGTATAAGTCTTCACTAATTAAAATGTAAGGCACGGTGTGTATGACAAGGTGTTTCTTCTCTAAACTCTTCATCCCTCTAGGTGCCACACCAATATGCAAAAATAAAGTAATATATTATAATTTAGAGGGCGTGCATTTTAATCTTATAAGTTGGGCATCTGGTATGGTATCCTCAATGCTCTGTGTGTCCTCAATTGAGTTAATCCTTGATAAATGATCTAGTATAGAATTTCTCTTGCCTAGCTTAACCACCACTGTAAATTCAAATTATTGAAACAAAAAAATACAATGGCATATGCACCCCTATGAAATGAGCTTGTTCACCAAGTACTCAAGTGTCATGTGATCTATATAGAATATAAATAGGGTATCCAGTAAGTAATGTATAAACTTATGTAGTGCATAGATCATTGAAAAGGTCTCGTGCTTTGTAGTTGTATAATTCTGCTCAATTGGAGCCAATTTCTTGCTTGCAAAACAAATGGGATGATCAATAATACCTTCTCTAGGCTGGGCTAATACATCGCCAATGGCCATACCAGAGGCATCCACATGCACATGAAAAGGTTTGATCCATGAAGGAAACGCAAAATAAGCATTGTAGTAAGCCTTTCCTTCAATGTCTCAAATGCGCACTGTTGTGATTCACCCCAATGGAACTTGTCATTAATATTTAATAATTATTCTAAGGTAAAAATGATCTTAGCATAACCTTTTATTAACTTTCTATAATATCCTGTGTTCCTAAGAATCCAGCACATCTCACTCTAGTTATTAGGTTCCTCTAACCCAAGATAACAACAACCTTAGCAAGATCTACCAACAAGCCTTCTTTACAAATAATATTACTCAAAGAAAGTCCCAAAGGGTGTAGAAAAATGTACTTCTTACTATTTAAGGAGATGATCGACTACCAACACCTCTCAAACATAAGTCTTAAATTATCACAATGATATTTTACTAGCCCATTTTATCCAATCATCCAAGTAAACCTATACAAAATCGTGAATAAAATCTTAGAATGCTTGTACAACAATGCACGAAAATACCATAGGCACATTATTCAATCCAAAAGGCATAACTATGTATGCAAAAATTCCCCATTCAGTAGTGAAAGTCATCTTCTCTTGATCCTCTTTAGCAATCCTCACTTGATGATATCCAAAAATCCATTAGTGAAGGATTAGATCTTGCTCTCCTCGCAACGCCTTCCAAAATATATTCGAGAAAAGGCATGGGGAAGGGATCTATTACACACAAAAATTCAACTCCTTATAATCCACACAAATTCTTATCCTTCCATATTTCTTTATTCTTATCACAATAAGGATAACCCACTCTGACTCCTCAATGGGCTCAATGATATTAAATTTCAACATATTTTCAATCTCTTCCTTTTCCTTGATGCACATATTAGGATTCATCCTATAAGGCCTCTTCCTAATTGGGTGCGCACCTTCCTTTAGCTTTATCCTCATCCCACCTAAAGAGTGATGTACCCCTTTCAACTCATGATATACTCTAACAAATAAGTCCTAACAGTTGTGCGCTTTCTCGCTTATCTTTATAACCTCCGAGTCAAACCTATAATCTCCAATGATGTCCTCCTTAGGTTCAAGTTCTCATCCCAATGTTTACCTTCTTTATTTTGACAGCTCATGATACGTGCACGCATTCTCATCTACACTTTCTAAGACCTCATGCGTACCCTTAGTATGCTCAACATCCTGATTCTCCACTCATTAATCATCAATTACATAGACCATCTTCCCTTTTTATTTTTATAGGTAGGCACATCCAAGTTGTTTTACATCTGTCTCTTCTTCTTTAAAGCGTTTCTCTAGATATGAATCATATAGTAACTTATGAATAATTTACTCAACCTTTGCACTATCTCCCATAGTAAAGTTCTTCATAACCTATACTTCCTCAGTCACTGGAGGTTTAGCAGAAAAATATTGAAAGGTCTGAATAATACCTATAGTCAATTCTTACCAGTTCCTTGTGTGTTTATTCAATTCTGCATAAACGTACCATGTGTGCATACAACCTCATAAGCTGAAGTAGAACTTTTGCACCCATAGTTAAGGTGGTAAGGCCTCCTTCCCCTATGTTTAGAGTCGCTCACATTGCTGAATATGAGGTGAAGTAGAATCCTTCCCATGGAATTCACATGTCTTTCTAGGCACATTGCTCTGAAGAAATATAACAGAAAGTGACTCTTAGTTCTCATCAATTTAAATTACCATCTCTATGTACCATCCACTAGCGTGGGGTTTCCCCACGTAGGGTATAAACCAACATATTCCTTCTTCCCACTTGGTTTTTCCTTTGGGCTTCCATAGCGTGAGAAAATAATTATAGATTTCCCTTGCTAGTGTACCTTGATACCTAATTACTACCCAATCATCTAACACATTGTGACCTACTTACGCATGTAATTACACTCTTCATCTCATGCCAAATTAGTTCATATGTCCCATGTGCCTAATTGTCACATGCAACACTAGTTATATCACTCATAGACTATGCATCATCCCATTGGATAACTCCTTCCTTTGATGGCTCAAGTACCTCAGGATCTCTAATGGTGCGCACATAAATTATGTTAAAATCCTATTCACTCAAAGGTTCTAATAAGGTACATATTTTCTATCTGTTAAAGGGGTGATGAAACATTCTTCCTTGTTCTCAAAACTAATATATCCTTTATTGAAGCACAAATCAACATTATTTGCATAACACCATGGGCGCCAAGTAATGCCAGGAAACTATCTCGTCTTTATGCACCAATACCTCAAAGTCCACAAAGAAACATGGCCCTCAGTATAGTAATAGTAGCATATTTCGAGACTCCAATAGGTGTGGCTTTAGTATTTTTTTCCATAAACAACACATTTGAATATGGTTGTAATGTTGGCCTCCCCATATGATTACACACATCTAATGTGAATACATTTACTTTTGAACTCAGTATCAATCAAAATGCTACTCAAAAGCCACCCGTCAACAAATGATTCAGATTTTTTTCTTTATAATAATCTAGACTGTGAGGAGGTATGTTAGCATGTAAAATTTTTATCTTGCACTCAACTTCAATGTATGACATCTTCCCCCTTATCCATTCCCCAAATAAAGGAATGATGTTTTCTTATCACAACATTTTACAAAAATTCTTCAAATTGTCAACATCCTTCTAGGGAAGTTTGACTGCTTTTTTTTCTCTAGTTTTTGTGGATCGCTCCTTTAAGCATCAGATCTCATCCTGCACATTTCTACTAGATTTCATGGTCTCTTGATGAACTTCCTTCTTGTGAATAAGGTCGGGATACTTTACATGCAATACCTCTTATTTTGTAATAATAGGCTTCTTCTTAGGAACTTCCTAATGCGTGCAACCTCAACGTGTATAGTGACCAATACAGGAAACATCTCAGGATCATGTGCTACTTTTAACAAATGCTAATATCCCATAGTGATTTGTACTCTAACAATTCTCGTGCCCTTATCATGCTTGTGCTTCTTGCTTAGGTGCTCAAACAAATCTAGAAATTCTTCATAATTTTGGTTCTTTCTGTAAAAGGAGAAAATAACATTCTAAGGGCATTCATGCTTATAATGATTAGGGGATCCAAATGTGTAACATGTTCCATGAAGGAACTCACCTTGTCCACCGCCGTGACCTTGGTCAATGAATCCTCTCCAATATCCTCAACCTCTAACTCTACCAAACTCCATCGAGCGCCCTTCATTGTAATAATGATACTCACCTTTCTCTTTAGAATTGTTTATAACACTAGTATAACATACACCAGTTTCAATGGAATCATGAATATGATTAATAAACCCGTAATTATTTATATCATGAGTGGTAGACTTAAAAATATTATAGTAATAGGATAAGTTATTTGTTATCATGCATTACAACAAGGGGCACCTACTTGAATCATGATCCAAGTGACAAATATCACATTCCAACAATATGACGTGTACCGATTTATGAGGGAAATTTTCCTTAGTATGTCCTACTTCACAATCAGGCACCAAATACCACTACGCATCTCATGAGCTGAATTAGCTAACAATTTCTTTAATGATTTTTCCATAGCTATAATCTAAACTTTCAAAAATGGGCTAACACTAGTATCCACGTTGCTAATTGTTTTTACACACAAAGCTACCTCAAGAACCTCACATGGATATGTATTAGTATTGTGTGAGAGTGTCCTTCTAAAAGGTGTGATCAAACCTCCAATGAACCATTGAGCATGCTTACTTGGGTGAATATCATAAGACAACTTTGATAATAAAGTTATAAAGTGGGCATCATACTCCATTGCGCTCTCTACCATGCCATGTTTGATGTCCTTGATGCTCTTCTCGCTCTCAAACTCGTATATAAAAATCTACTAAAAAGCATTAGCAACATGGTATAGTCCACATAAGCCTGGTTCATATCATATTTCATGTACCAACTATGCGTGCACTCTTACAAAGTAGTTACAAAATAACTCTCCTTATGCTCTGGAGTTGTAATCCCCTTAGCGCATCATAGTATATCACACATATGTATGTGCTCGGATGTATCCTCAATTCCATTATATTCTATGAGACAAAGAGGCATCTCAAAATATACTTATTGGGGTTGGTGCAGACCATTCCCACCGGATCCGAACGTGTATTACCTCCAAAGTTTCCTTAACCTCTAGAACCACTGTGATCCGTTGGATCCCAAGCCACCTAACCCTCATGATCCCCCTCTAGTAGTGGGAAATAGACCAGAGGATGTGCTACCTTGTGTTCCAATAGTTTTACTAAACTGAACTCCCATAGTTTGTGAAGTTTTACTACTCCCAAACGTGATACCAATGTTCTATGCACCTACATTATGTGTTGATGATGTGCCAGAAAATATACCTCCAACCGGACCTCCAAATAACACAAAAACAATTGTCTTGCCATAGATGAATGGGCTACCTAATTAAATCCTAGAATCACTACAAAATTAAAGCTACTTGTTGCTACCGAAGTACCTATACTAGCCGATTCACAATAATTGTCTCAGGAACTAGAACACCAAACATAAGGGATAGGTTGTTAGGAAGGATCAAATGCATGCCCACAGCTTCTTATTCTTTCCTCATATGTTTTCTCATCTGAAACCAAAGAGGGTTCTCTACCATTATTTCCCAAATGGGTGAGTTTCGATGCTCTGCCCACATCTTCCACGTGAGCTCCAAATCCTTCATGAGTAATATCTCTCCACAACACCATTCATTCCACAATCTCATGCTGATTTTCCAAGTCCCTTTCACATGCTTCATTAAAATTAATCTTCCTTTCTTCTCTCTACCTTTTACCACCATGTCCACCATTTTTCACCACATTTTCTCTTGCCCTCATGCCTAGTGAATTTTAGCTAGTCATAGGATGCCACTCCAAATCCAAGGTCACGATTAAGATCTTATTCACTAAATGGATAACGTGCAAATAAGATCCTATGGTTTTGTGCAGAACTTAAAATCAAAAACCTCTAGACAGAAATAAGTAGAAAATCCATATTCCAAAATATAACTCTTCAACACACCACTCTACCAATGATTTATAACGCGTGGCCAATTCAGATCAGCATCATGCAAATTATGGAAATATTCCTGTGTCCCAACAAGTGATCTATAACTCTAGTTTCTCTTCAATGCGTATGCTACCAAGAACTCATACAACTCTATAGGAAAAAGGAAAATAATATCTCATAAATCTCATGGTGCATATACTATTCAACCTACACACGTGCATTAATTTAAGGTCCAGTGTTAAATATGTGAGCATACTCTTCCTCTAAATTCTCTAACCAATCCTCAATGTTGGCTGAAGTCAAATGGTATGTCTTCATCATGTAAACATC